>ML782005.1:286205-298990 GCA_009831015.1 Picea engelmannii | reverse complement strand
AAAGTGTAACCCCTCAAATAGGTCATCCTAATGCCCGGACTAGGGGAATGGGATAGATGAATGGGAGATAAGATGTAAAATGATAATATGGTGGGAGCGGACGATGGCTCTTCAAAATCCCCCCTGGTGGCTAACCAAGACCTGTGGATACAAGCTTGCTAGGGCACCCTGTTTATCCCCCAAACTATGGTCAAGTGGGTTAGTGTAAGATCCAAGCAGTTGTCAGAAATGTAAGGAACATGATGCATATATCTGAAAGATATAATGATCAAACATGACACATACCATGATACCTGGACCAATTACCTCATGGAGCAAGAGTCTTCTTCGATGCAAGTCCAAACCAATGGTGATGGATGCTGCTGCTGCTGATAGGACAAGTCTGATGAAGAAGAAGAAGGATGGGCCCTCCAGGGCCATGCTCAGGTCAATCCTGCTCTCGGTACTCCATGTCTAGGACCCGTGGGCCTCGAGACATGATCTCCTAGTTATCCCTAGAAATCGGAGATAACAGGGACAACAAACAAAAGTCACTAAAAGAGCTCTCATTTAGTTTAGTTTTGTTGTTGAAAATCACAAAAAAAAAATTCATTTTTGTACTTACAAATTTTCTGCAAGTTTGGGCTTCAAAGTTTATGATCCAAAGGTACTTCTAAAGTGTCTTTTGGGTGCATTTGATCTCTATTACTTGCTGTTTTTTGCAGGTTGCTAAATAAACAAGGGGAGACTCTACCGGATTTTGGCGGAATCAGAGCATCTAGGACCCCTGGAAGCACCCCTTTGAAGACTAAACAATTTGAAACCTTGTAAAACTTGTAGATCCTCATTTATAAAGGATCACAAGNCCCCCCCCCCCCCCCTCCCCAAAAGAAAGCATTGTAATCCTCATAATAAAACAAGTGGGCCACATAGTCCCCACTTTTCTTTTCCCTCTGGGGGGAACCGATGTTGTGGTTTGATTGCTTTCTTGGTTTTCTTTTTGCTCAAGTTTTGCAATTTCACATCTAAGGATAAACTAATAGTAACCTCAAAATCTATCATAAGCACTACAAATTTTTAGTTTAGATTTCCTTTTTTGCAAAGTAGTGACTAGTTGCTAGATTAGTTTCAATTTCAGTCTTTCATTTTTGCAATTTTCAATTTTTGCAAATAAACCAATCCCCTCAGCTCCCCTAAGTATGATTTACATAGAAAAAGGGGTTGGACAGTGTGGATTTAGTTTAATTAGGACAATCATTTATTTTATTGAAAATTTATTTTGGCAAATAAACCCATCTCCTCAGCTCCTTGGTGTATTCTCTGAACCCTTGCGAGCCTAGCTCGACCTGGGGAACTCATCAGAACCGAGGTTGGTCAGTGCAGATTTAGTCTAATTAGGGAAACCCTCCAAGTTGGTATTACTTTGATTGAAAACCGCATAGAGATTGTGTGTGAAGTCAGACGGTATACCTTGAGACACTGTTTCCCCCCGTGTTGGACATCCGACATCTCTATTGGGCTTGTTGGTGAAGATAAGATCTTCGACAAGTCCTCAACAAATTCCAATTTGAGGAATAGCCTCTTTGAGGCAAAATCTAGAATAACTTTATTTTCAGTAACACTTTGCACACGTTGCACAAGTCATTTTCATAATAAATTTTAATCAACCCTTAATAAACTTACAACAACACTTGTAATCTCCATTTCATTTACATTTGCAGTAATATTTGGTTATCTTGTAATAATCCATTTGACAATTTAGCACTGGTCTCTTAACTTTCATTCTAAAAGCTACTTTACTTCAAGTTGTTACAAAGTTCATTTTTTCAATTTATCCTGAAGTATCATATTACTTATCTCTTACTTTAAAGCACTTGTATCTACTCATAAGCTTTATCTTTTGTGCAAGTACTTTGAATATGATTGGAATGTTGTCTTAAGCAATCTTATTTGTTGTCATATATGCTGCTAGTCTAGATCTTGTAACTTGTTATTCCAACCTAGACTCAACAATGAAAGGTGGTAGAGAAAGAGTCCTTCTCAAGACCAAAGGCCACCGAATCAATTGGAATCTACAAATGTGGTGAATGAAGAAGCCCCTCCTTTCTGCAAAGCTTGTGAGGATTTCCATGAAGAGTCCACTTGACCAATTTTTTTTCCAAGTCAATGAGCAAGGTTTTCCTAAAACATACAATTTTGTTGGGTATTCAAGACATGTTTACCATATAAACAATATAGGCAAGCCTCATGTGTTTTCAATGGATCATTGGATACAAAAGAAAGAAAAAAGTGAAGATGCCAACAAAGTGGTTGAAGAATATGACAATGCAACTAGATTATATGGTAAGAAACCCACAACAAAGCAAATCTTGGAAATGGCTAGACACAAAGGAGTGACCTATCAAAGGAGAGGGAATGACAATACAAACAAGTCATATCAAAACATTCCCAAAATAATCACTCCTCCAACTATAGATCTAAGTGTTGACTTAGGCAATTGGATTTCAAATGCCAAGGTTTTGGTGTTTGTATGAGAGCTCATCAAGATTCCTTTACAGAAAGAAAAGTTGTTGAAAGCCATTAATGCTCCTAATGATAAAGGTCTTATCGAATATCAAGGAAAGTCTAAAGAGCATCCTGAAGATCTCCCAGTTGTGTTGCATAGTATGGATTGGACAAAGGAAGAGAACCCTCCTTTCTTTGTATCTCTAGCAATAAAAGATCTTATGTTGCATAATTGTGTGTATGATTCAGGAGCTTCATCAAATATCATGACCAAAAAGATCATGGAAAGATTAGGCCTTAAAATCACAAGACCTTTTCATAATGTGTGTGCTATGGACTCTAGGGAGATTGAAACTCATGGGGTAATCATAGATCTACCAGCTAAGTTGGCTTTTCACCCATATATCACTTTCAAAGGATGTTCTAGTAATTGATGTGTTAAATTTGGCAGCATCGAGAGTCATTCTCCAATGAGAGGCCATGTGGGCCACCCTGAGGCTAGCTAGGGAGATTTGGAGAATCAACTAGTGAGGGAATGTACAACCTCCGTGAATCAAACCAAAAGTCAGGACGAATGAGATGCTATATGATCTTGTGATTCTAGATGTAAGTCTAATGCAAAAGCCAGGGGGAACGTACAACCTCTGTGAGCATAGACAGTGTAGTGAAAAAGTCAGGGGGAACGCACAACCTTTGTGAGCATAGACAGAATAGTGCAAAAGTCAGGGGGAACGTACAACCTTTGTGAGCCTACTCAAGCTGTGTGAGCCATGAGCAAAAGTCAAGGCATCTAGCAAAAGTTATGTTGAACGTAAAAATCCTATGAGCTAGAAACAACAATCTTCCTGATATTGCTAATGATGTAAATGTATTGATCTAGTGCGTTGGCACGTGTAACACTATCCACCATGAAGAAATTCGAATTGCCTTGTAGAAGAGTCAAGTTGAATGAGTTGTTAAACCCAATTTGTAAAAGGTCAAGTTGTAAAAGTCGAGTTGCATAAAGTTGCATAAGTTGCATGCATGACATATATTGCATGCATGCATTTCCAAGTCAAGGCCGAGTTGTCACTGAAGTCTCAAGTCTAGTTCTAAATTCGAACTAAGTCCAAGATCTATTTCAAGCTGAAGTCAAGTTATGAAAAAGCATGCAATCAAGTTTCTAATTCGAGCCCTCTCCCTCCTCCTCTCCACTCCTTTATAAGCAGAGGTCAACCCCCATTCTTCATACAAGTTATGCAACGAGAGGGTGAAAGGCAATGAGTGTTTTATCAAGTGCTGGTATATATCATAGTAGGAGGCATCAAGTGTTATATACAGTGCTGGCATATATATCAGTATAAATAGGCAGCGAGTGCTTGTTTACATGGCTGGTGTATATCAATATAAACAGGCAGCAAGTGCTTGTTTACAATGCTGGTATATATCAGTATAGAAGGCAACAAACATACACCAACAGGGCTGGTGTATATCAGTCCAGAAAAGGCAGCAAAGTAGCACCCAGGCAGTGCATAGCTTCTTCCAGAGTGCTGGTCTATAACAGAGGTATTTATCAGCAAAGTATATCAACATTCTATAGGTCATACAGTCAGGTCTAGGTAATCTTGGCAAGCTCTTTAAGAGTAGAATTTCATGGTAGATGTTTTTGTTAGTGATCATACATTATCTTTGCAATAAAAAGAAATTGTTTGTTGGGGTTTTTCTCCCTGTATAGGGTTTCCCCAGGGTATATGTGTTGTTCATGTTTATGCTTGTGGATCTACATAGTTATGTATTGTTGAAATATATTAAGTTGGAATCAAAGTGTTGAAGAATTTAAAGAAATAATCCGCATATTATAGCAAGCTTGATAATTTAACATGATGTATCTGATGCATGGGGCATGCTTTTATTTAGGAAGTGGGCCGCCACTATGGGAGGTTGTATTCAGATGTACCTATCATATGCAACCATGCCATTGCCTGGTTCATCATCTGGATATGTTAGACTTCTAAGAGAGAAGGAAATGAAGTTCCATAGAAGATCCTAGAGAGCCCATGAATGAATTTGTTTATCATGTGACTGACATGGGTAGCCTTTCAATATGTTCCAACTTCCTAGTGCCAGTTAAAGAGAAGTTTAAAGAAGAAAAAATCAGTGCTAAAGCATGGAAAATGAATTTTGATGGTGCACACTCAAGGTCAGGTTAAGGGGTAGGAATCGTGTTATAGTCTCCAACGGGGCAATCTTACAACTTTTCTTTCAGGTTAGAATTTGATGCAACCAACAATGTGGCAGAGTATGAAGCACTCTTACTAGGATTGGAAATTGCCAAAGACATGGGGGTCAAAATTTTAAACATTAAAGGGGACTCTGATTTGATAATTCTTCAAGTAAAGAACAAATTTGCATGTAAGAGTGAAAGATTGAAAAGGTATAGAAATGCTATCTGAGACACCATAGAATTGTTTGATGATGTTGACCTCATATCAATTCCTAGAGAGCATAACAGTTTGGCAGTTTCAGCTTCAACCCTTCAACCTTCAAAGGATTTGTTAAATGGTCAAGGTAATTTGGAAATAAATTTCAGGCCTTCAGTTTCGGACAACATAAATCATTGGCAGGTTTTCAAAGATAATGAACAGATTCTAAGGTTTATTCACAATGTTCAAGAGTTTTCTGGTTTCAATGTTAGTTATAAGGAAGAAGGGAAGGAATATCCTGAAGAAGAGAATCCCATCAAGAATCCAGTTCCCAGGGGAATCATGGCATTGGAACGAATTTTTGATAGGCAAGATATGCACAAAAAGAAAAAAGAAGTAATAAAGCCTAGTAGCTATCTTGAAATAAATATTGGGACAAAAGAGGAACCTAGATTAATAAAAATTGGAAAAGGAACCTCAGAAAAATAAAGAAAAGAATTGACAAGTCTTGTCCAAGAGTATAAGGATGTGTTTACTTTCACTTATGATGAACTTAAAGCATATAAATAAGATGTATTTCAACACACAATCCCCCTCAAGGAAGACACTAAGCCCTCTCGGCAGAAACTTAGGCAAATAAATCTTAAGTTAGCACCTTTGGTGCAAGCGGAACTTAAGAAAATGTTGGATGCTGGCATCATTGCACTAACTAGACATTCATCTTGGGGATCTAACTTAGTCGTGGTCAGAAAGAAGAATGGAGGGATACGGTTATGTATAGATTTCAGAAATTTGAACTTGGCATGCATTAAAGATAACTATCCCCTTCCCAACATGGAAACTTTGGTGCAAAGGGTCACAAGATCTAAAATCATGTCCATGTTGGATGGATTTTTTGACTATAATCAGATGTTGGTTAGAAAAGAGGATCAAAATAAAACAACTTTCACAACAACATGGAGTACTTTTGAGTATTTGAGAATGCCTTTTGGCTTGTTGAATGCGGGTGCCACTTTCTAGAGAGCAATGGACTTTGCCTTAAAAGAGTTGATGGGAAAGATCATTGAGATTTACGAGGATGACTTAACTGTGTTTTCAAAGGAAAGATCAGATCATGTAAGTCATCTCAGACAGGTTTTTGAAAGATGTTGCAAGTATGGTATCTCACTTAATCCAGCTAAGTCAGTATTGGGTGTTGATGAATGTAAGTTGTTGGGCCATATTATTGCAAAAGATGGGGTAAAGATAGATCCAGAAAGAGTTGAAGCTATTAAAAGAATCCCTTTTCCTCAAACCAAGAAAGCCCTCTAATCCTTCCTTGGTCAGATCAATTTTGTTAGAAGATTTATTCCAAACTTAGTTGAAACCATAAAACCCATTCTCAAACTTTTAAAGAAAGATGTTAAGTTTGAGTGGACAGATGAAGGAAGGAAAGCCTTCAAAAGTAACAAGGATTCAATTGGTATATCTCTTGTATTAATTAGTCCTAACTACTCCAAAGATTTTCAAATATTTTCTTTTGCTTCAGAAGATACCATTGTAGGGGTGTTTCTCCAGAAAAATGATGATGATCAAGAGAAACCCATTGCTTTTATGAGTAAGGCATTACATAGTTCAAAGCTTAATTATCCTATCATGGAAAAACAAGTGTATGCCTTAGTAAAATCTCTCAAGCGTTTCAGAGTTTAAGTGGGATACTCAAAGATTGTGGGGTATGTGCTTCACCCAACAGTAAAAGATATCCTAGCTCAACATGATTGCTTAGGAGTCCGGGGAAAGTGGGTTTATAAAATACAAGAATATGACTTAGAAATAAAACCCACCAAGTTAATCAAGGGTCAAGGTCTAGCTTGAATGTTGACAGAGGGGAATGCACAAGCCTTGGATCTAGTATGTCAGAACAGTCACCTAGATCTAGTCATGTTTGCAGAACTTCAGAAGTCAGAGCAACATTAGTGGTATTCAGACATCATTTTTTTTCTCATCAACCTTACCTGCCCAATTCATTTGATAGGTCATAAAAGAAGGGCATTCAGATTGAAAGTCGCTAAGTATTGTATCATTCAGGATGGATTGGGGTGGAGGAACCCAGATGGTGTAATACTTAGATGCATGGATGAGCTAGAATCTAAAAGACTCATGATTGATTTCCATTCAGGATTTTGTGGGGGACACTTTGCAGCTAAAACTATTGCCCATAAGATCCTCAGAGTAGGTTACTATTGGCCAACCACCTTTGCAGATGTTCACAAAATGGTTAGAGGTTGTCATCAGTGTCAGTTGTTCATAGGGAAGTGAAATCTAGCAGCCTTACCTTTACAACCAGTAGTAGTTGAGGCCCCTTTTCAGTAGTGGGGGCTTGATTTCATCGGTTTGGGGCTTGATTTCATCGATCTGTTCAAAGATAATTCAAGTAATGGGTACACTTGGATATTAATAGCAACCGATTATTTCACCAAGTAGGTAGAAGTTGTACCCACCAAGTCAGCAACCGACAAAGTAGTTATGAACTTCCTTGAAGACAAAATCATTACTAGATTCGATGTGCCTACTAAGATCACTATAGATAATGCAAAATCTTTTAGCTCAACAAAATTATCCTCATTCGATTTCAAGTATGGCATTATTTTGTCCCACTCTTCAAACTACTATCCCCAGGGTAATGGTCTTGTTGAATCAAGTAATAAGAATCTAAGGACCATCATTAAGAAAACAATGGGGGATAACAAAAGGTCGTGGGACAGTCAAATCAAGTTTACACTTTGGGCTGATATGATAACTAAGAAAAGTGCAACAAGGAAGAGTCCTGTTGAACTTGTCTACGGGATAGATGTTAATTTGCCAATCCACCTAAAGCTTCCAGTGTATCAACGTTTTCAGAGGTACAATATAGATGAAGACTTTGAGCAGAACAAGATTGATTAGTTAATTGAGTTGGATGAGAACAGAAGGAAGGCCCTTGATCTGAGTATAAAGAATTAGGAAAATGTTAAGAGGACTTTTGATAAGTCTTCAAAACAGAGGGCTTTTCAAACAAGTGATACAATAATTCTCTGGGATAAACAGAAGGAAAAGTTGGGAAAGCATGGGAAATTTGACAGTCTTTGGACAGGTCCATATGTCATCCAGGATGTGGTTGGCAAGAATTCATTCTACCTCAACCGATTGGGTGGAGAGAAGTTGACGCTACCAGTGAATGGTCAACTTCTCAAGTTGTTCTTCAGCGAGGTCATTTGATGCCCATGGGGGGCATCCTTTGTAACATATTTCCTAACCCTTTTCCTTGTATTTTATCTTTCATGTAGTTTCCTTGTATAATATTTCACTTTCTTCTTTTGCACATTCCTTGTATATATATATTATTTTTGCAACTTGTATTTATTTTTGGTTTTCATATACATGTGTTGTTGATGTTGTTTTTGGTGAGATGTTTGTGACGTAGGTTATTGATTTTGGATTCTCGCATGCTCTCCTTTATTAGAAGATCAAGCACACGTCCCCATATGGAGCCAATGTTATCCACCAAGTTGCACTAGGATGGACTTGCAGTTGAGCCACCAAAGATTGAGCAAGCGGTTACTCAAAGGTCAGAGTTCAGAAGTTCAACCGGTCAATTTGACTACCTTTTTTGCATTTCCATCCCCTATGGGGCATTGTAATAAGATGAAATTAACATGATGATTTTGTAAAAGGCTTGACCTCCTAAGACTTGATCATGAGTACATACTCTAGAGTGTTTTCTTTCACTTGTTAATTATTTTTTGCCTGAAATTCATTTTAGGCGAGTTATAATTTCTAAGTTTTTTCACTCACTACCTCCAAAGTTGGAGTGTGTACTGATGGTTAGGCCTTAGCTTGGAAAATCTAAGTCTAAGTGTCTAAATGTTTATATTATCATGCTCGGTCATCGATATTGAGTCATATGGAAATTGCGCTAAGTCCCCCTTAGGTTTTTTAATGTTTAGAGTCAATAAAAAATTTCCTGCAAAACAAGATTTTTTTAATTGTAATTTGGTCATAAGTTAAAAAGTGGTACTAGGAGGCATTATATGCCTTGGGGGTATTCGTTTTTGGACTTAGAATACCCACTTTACCTAAGTATCCACTTTGTGAATGAAAATAAGTGATTTTAATCACTCACTCAATTTCTCTCACAAAAAGACTAAGAAAAGACAAAAAGCAATAAAAATCAGCAAGCGTATTCTTTAAGAAACATGTCTTAGACATGTTTTCCTCATGTCTTGGGTTCCAAAGAGAGGTGACAAACTATCTTGAGTGAAAGGCGAGTTACTTTGTTAGGTGGCTAAAGGTGGAGATCCCAAAGTTGGGACTCGACTTCCCTTGATGAGATTGCGCATTTCGGGAAGAGGGGCATCAACCCCAAGAGGGATGACTCTCCCTCTCCACCTACCACTCACATGTGGCGAGTTTTCACTCCCACAGATCTACCTCTTGGATGGTGAGTCACCTTAGCTCATAGAGTGGTGTCATTCCCTCACATGCTCATCTTGCCATGTGCCCTCTCCACTTGTCATGCGCCCTACATTGGGATTGTCACCCAAAACTCTATATAAGCAAGTCGACCCTCCTCTTCTTGGCTAATGGGAATTGGACTATGCTTGTTGTAAAGCTTTGATGCTATTGGAATAAAAAGGAAGACTTTGGAGGTCATTGGTGGTGTGTCTCACATTGTGGATGATGGTCAAATGCTAAATCTTTGAGGTGATGTTATTTCATATGCTTGTTATTTAATAATTGTTGAATATTGGCCTTTGTAGGAGCACTATTGCTCAATAGGATAGGATTACTAATCTAGTTTGAGTTTGTAATCCTATTGCTTACTTATATTGGAATTTTGATGTGCATTATATGTTTTATTTAACTAATCTTGCCATTGAGTTTCCATTGTAGGCAGCACCAAGAATTTAACTTTGTTGTCCAATTATTGTGAAGCTTTCAGGATCTCAACACATTGAAGGATTGGTGGAGCTTGTTGCATCTATCTTTTCTTCAAGATCTCCAAGACAATTCCCTCTTCATTCCACTAAAAGGACCCCATTGCCCAAGGAGTTCCAAACTTAAGATTTTCTATCTCTCCTTCATAAAAGTCTCACATTTGTGGTTACTTTCATTAGCATGTTTAGTTAGATTCTAATTTAAATTGAAAAGTTTAGATTTAGTCTCTTTCTTTATGCATGCAGCATGCATGCTACATTTAGATCTAGATCTAAGTTTTATTTCCATATCTAAAGTTAGATCTAAAAGTAGAAGTCACCTTTTGCAAGTATTTTCATCTAAATTTTAAAAGGCATAAATATGAATAGTTTAGAAGGTTATTTCATTGTAAAGTCTCGCTACTTAGTGTCATTTGTTTGCTGTTTTGGGACAGCAAACAACAGTCACTAAAAGAGCTCTCATTTAGTTTAGTTTTATTGTTGAAAATCATAAAAAAATTTCATTTTTGTACTTAGAAATTTTCTGCAAGTTTGGGCTTTAAAGTTTATGATCCAAAGACACTTCTAAAGTGTCTTTTGGGTACATTTGATCTCTATTACTTTCTGTTTTTTGTAAGTTGCTAAATAAACAAGGTGAGACTCTGCCGGATTTTGGCAGAATCAGAGCATCTAGGACCCCCGGAAGCACCCCTTTGAAGACTAAACAATTTGAAACCTTGTAAAACTTGTAGATCCTCATTTATAAAGGATCACAAGCCCACCCAAAAAAGAAAGCAGTGTAATCCTCATAATAATATAAGTGGCCTGTTATCGCACAGTTTGTAGCTAGGTCAAAGGGCTAGAGGATAGAGGCCAAACTGGCGTAACAGGAACCTACCCCACCCAATGTCACCACAATGGGGAGGTTCTTTCTATTTAGGGAGGTTAACCCATGGGAGACATCCCTGCCAACCTGGGGTTTTGAAGAGGCCAAAGTATAAAGGTCAAAGCAAAAGTTCCTCCTCACAAGTTACCACCAAGGTCAGATAGTCCGGCTAATCAGCCAATAAAGAAGTGTATGCCCAAATGAGAACACCTGCCCGGAACAAGACAATAGCAAAATAATATATGCATGCTATAATTTAGTGGGTTAGTACTTCATGTAACTATCTGATATCAATATGTAAGCAATTAAAACAACAGGTATCAATGAGGTCAACGTTTATCAATACAACAGTGGAAAAGTATCAATTCATCAATAACTATTGAGATGATGTAGCCAACAATGTATTCAATCAATCTTTTACTCAATAAATGCTTTCAACCATCATCTAATTGCTTATCATTGAAAGGTGCTGCGTCAAGATGGAATAACCAAGTATGACGTCAACCTAGTTAGGGTTAGCCAGTTAGTTAGGGTTTCAAATTTAAAAGTTTTGAGAGGTTGTTTGAGCACTATCACTTCAACGTTGTGGATCTGAGATCAGTGCCTAGGGGTAGATTGAGTCAGTTAAGGAGAGGACGCAGAGTTGAAGGGATAAAAGGCTAAGGACAAGAGGGAAGGGTTCTAAAGTGCTGCAATGGCAGGGCCCTAGAATCAAAACCCTAGGGGAAAGAGGCTCACTCCGGTGTTGCTTAAGCAAGGCCTCTGCTCTTTCCTCCTTCCTTAGGTCAAACTTGGCAAAATGGCTAGCATAAAAGATAAGTTAAAACAAGAGAATGAGGTGAGGGAGAGTGTTGCAATGGCAAGGCTCTATCACCAAACCCTAGAAGATGGACGACCCTAGGTGTAGATAACCTAGGCCTGGGATGTCCCCTCCTTCTTAACCTTTAAAAATCACAGCTAGCACAAGGGAAAAAGTGAAAAGAGTGTAGCAAAGGCTAGGCTCTTCCTTCCTTCTTCAATGGCTGAATATTTCTCCTTTAGGGGACATGAAACAAGGACCTACTTGTGTGCTTGTCACCTAGGGTTTTAAATCAACAAATTTATAATAAATGCAAGAATACAAGCCTACAACCATTCAATTAAGAAGTTTTGCAGAAAATACACTTACATATCATGAAGAAATAGCAATGCAAGCCCTAGTTGTAAACCTTCCTTCAAGAGAAATGCCAAATATGCCAAGAAAATCCTTCCTCCAACAAGTGCGCCTCATATAAAAGACCAAATACCCAAACTAGGGTGCAAAAATCAGACCTCACAAGAGAGTGAGTTGTGTGTTATGTCAAAATGAGGGAAAAACTCCTCAATATATACTGTATCATGACCTCTAATTAAAATTAGGTCATTAAAAATAGCTGACAAGGCTACAAACCAAAATCATACTGTTTTTACATTAAATTGTTAAATCAAAGCCCTAAATGAGTATAAGCAAGACGTCAATCCCTACTGAGGGAGTCGTTAGCCCTTTTTAGGGAAAACTGCAGCACAAATGACAAAACGTTGGCCCTCTTTGGGCCTCCCAATCATGCCACACGTGCCAACTGCCCTGTCAAACTGCCATACACTGAAGGTGACGTCTTGGGCCATCAAAGGGAAACGTTCCACCTGAAGTGGGTCAACCCCCTTGGGCTGGGCTCAGCTAAAGTGTCCTGGATGGAACATCCTTCTTTTTCTCGGGTGCAAAAGCTCAATCAAGCACTGTCTTGTCTCTGCCCCTGATGGGGTCCCAACAACCATCTGATGGGCTCTTCAGCCCCATGGAGGTCCGAACTAATCATCTCCCCATGTGTACCGGTCCAACTGGTACCTGTCCGTCGGGCATGGTCCTGCACATTAAAAACTTCGCCCTCCATGGGCTCATTAGTCACAGTGATCATAACAATGTCAATCACGTTTCATCATTAATGTTATCAAACATATGCATAAAAACCCTGATATATCATTCAATAGCTCAAAGATATTACAAAGACCTACAATACAAAGTCGAAGAAAAAGACAAAACACCCTATTGGGCTAGTATCC
>ML782005.1:246593-269038 GCA_009831015.1 Picea engelmannii | reverse complement strand
GGACCAATTACCTCATGGAGCAAGAACCTTCTCTGATGCAAGCCCAAGCCGGTAGTGATGGAGGCTGGTATTGCTGACAGGACAAAGCTGGCTGAGAAAAGAAGAAGGGTCCTCCAGGACCATGCTCAGGTCGCTCCTGCTCTTGGTACTCCATGTCTAGGACCATGTGGGCCTCGAGACATGATCTCCTAGTTATCCCTAGATATCGGGGATAACATGGCCCTTCATGTATTATGAACACAAATATATATAAAAGTAGATATAAATAAATAATGATTAATAATAATTAATACTCAATAACTAAATATGTTATGAAGAGACACCTTCCTGATGAAAGGTCATGTCTCTTCACGAAAGGGCACCCTTACGTGGGTATATATACAGGCCCTCATTCTCATTGTAATCATCTCATTCATTCTTTACATTTACTAAGTATATTATTATTTCATCATAAATGGATTACCTTATATTCCAGATATTTAGGATAATTTATGTGTGAACGAACTTTGTCCATCTCATCATGTGTCAATTATTTTGTAGTGTCCAGTTTCATGCATTTTCTGGCTTGATGTGTGGTTTTTAGTCAATGGTGATCCCTTTTTGTCAGATTTAGCTTTAATTTTTTACTCATTTCCAGAGTCACATAGACCCCCATGGTTCACATCTCCCTGCTGCTGTTATGCACATCAGATTGCGGTTATCAACAGCCTTATGCTTTCCATGCTGACTGGGGTGAACCCTGGCTTTTCATGCACATTAAGTTATGCATTCTGCTTTCTGAAAAGCCTGCTTTTGGGGATCTTTTGGGTCTTTTAAAGGGATGGATTTCCTTTTCTGGTCTCTCTTAGATCTTCTTCAGAACTTCTTCAGTTTTGGCACACCAATTATTGAGATGTTTTTACATCTTTACACCACTCTGGCATGTGGAGAAGTCCTACCTACAAATGATTTGGGATGAAGCTGTGATTTGATTCTATTGCATGTGGGCTTACCTTGGCTGAACATTCTCTCTTTCGACTCTTTGCCGCAGTTGATCACCTCCCAAAGTGATCTTGATTCCTTGTGATCTAGTGGCACTCTTACAATCTGCTTCTTGCTCCTACCAGGCATCATGATTGAGACAACACAACACCTTGGTGAACTATTCTATTTCACTGCTTGGAATGGTTAGATGCATCATTGAGTGAAGTTGATTCTGTTTTTTATGATTGATGGTTGTTTCTTGTGATGAAATGTTTCACATGACTTGTGTTTTGTTGCAGTGTGATTTGTGCACAGGTGCTGACAGAAAGCCATAGAATTTCTGATACTTTTTCTTTTAGCCCCAGGTTGGTTCTCATAGGGATTTCTGCTTGCTACCCTCTCGCTTGTCTTGATTTTGGCAGGTTGCGATTGATCCTGTGTGTGAACACTTGGTTTCCCTCCCTCTCTTCCAAACACATTTCTCCATGAATGCTGCAGATAGATTTGGTAAAATTTCAAGTATCTGTATACTTGATAGCCTATTTATGCAAGAACCTCAGCTATACCTGTGCTTGTCTTATACATAGGCCCCAATTTGGTTACCATACAGAATTGGCTAAGCAAATCACATGTTTAAAATTTCAAACTCTTAGCGGTACTTTAGTTGTTACTATCTTTACAAATTTGAATGAACCAGTGTAACTGATTGCAACCTAGAAATATTCTATGGATACTCTTACAAACTAGGTTAAGAAACCAAAAATACAGTTACCTACTAAACAAATATTACTATTATTTTAAAATTTGCATATGGGCCCATTTTGGTTGATATTACTTGCATATCTATTGATATACCAGTTTTTTGTTGGGAAATGCATCATATATTAGAGTACTTCACGGTAGAAAGGTAGTTACTAGTTACAGCAATGAGGCCTTTTAAGCAGGAACTGGCTTTGCTTGTTATGTTAGCATTTCTGACTTGATATCCCAGTTTATATTGTGTTGTCCTTATGTTTTTCATCATTGACGATGCTGTATGCCTCCAATGTTGGTAAGTTCAGTATGTGTAACTTCTTTTTCCCATTCTGTGGGTTCCTCAATTATATAATGCTGTGTAAACATGCTCATTTTTGTAGGGATATAGATGTTTGTACAGTTCCTGTATTGCTGCACATGGGTTATATAAAAATTTCGTTTAATGCTGTGAATTGCTATGTGCATCTTGTGTCTTGTCTTTGATTTTTGGTGGATTCCAATCGGGAAAAGGTCTTTGTATTATAATTGGGAAGAACTGAATCCAAGAAAAGGTCAGTGCAAAGCAGAGTCTAGGTCTCAAATCCTTTTCAACAGAGTCGTTAACTCAAAAAAATTATATAACAAGGCAAACTAATTTAATGGAACTTCTGAACTAGCTAAAATTTATAACAAAGGTGAAAAGAAGTAGTGGAACGAGAGTTTCCACAAACCCAATCCAGGTCTTTTTCTTCATACAGGCTTAATTCACTCTTTATCTTCAAGTTCTATAGAATCTTGAGAATGGGGAAGCTCTAAGGGCTTGGTTCCCTCCTCTATTGGTTCATGGAAATCACCCTCCAATAGATTTCTTCTATTCAAGGGCTATGAACAATCTTTTTGCTTTGTTCTAGCGAAGGGATGGCAGCATCCTTGTGGAAATTTCTGAACATCAAGGTTTTAATGCAAAACAGAAATTTCACCTCTTCAACTAGAGGTTTCCTGGATCTTATCCTTGTGAATTTTAATCCTTAGGGTTGTTATGAAATATGGTACAGAACAGCAGTGGAAAGTGAATGATATTTCAATCCTTAACAACCCAATTTTCTAGGGAACCCAAAGAGAAAAGATACCCGTGTCTTAATAAGTTTTGACCCTATAGGGCAATCTTATCATAAATAAATCAGATCTGAAAAGTCACTTTTACAGCAGTTATCACAGTAGTAAAACAGCCCTTAACTCCAAGGTACATGTCATGCTCCAAGATGATGTTGTGCATTATAAGGGCTCCAAGATGATGTAGCTACACAAGGTGTGTCCACATCCCTTCATCACAACCTCACATGGACTCTATCACACCTAAAGCCATGTACTCCTCGGGGTCAACTCCCCCTGCATGAACACTGTCACAGCCTAGGCATCCTCGAGTCAACTCCAAGCCTCCATCTAGGAATCCAAGCTACCCCATGATACCTAGGGCTTGATGCCCTCCTTTAAGATGCACGATGTCCCTCCTAAGCAGGGCATTCTCCAAGCAAGTGAACCTCTCCATGTGGCCATTATGAAGGACATTCCCCTAGCTGTCAAGAGAACTCCAACACCCTATGGAAGAATGCCAAGCAAGCACTGAGCTAGCTATCTCCAATGTGCAAATCCATCATGGACCATCTCCTATGTGCAAATCCATTTTGGACCATCCAGGGGCTGAACATACACCAATACCCCAAATTTCATGAAGCACCCTAAACATGGTGTAAACAATTTCAGAGTAACTCGAAAGCTAACAGTCCTCCAATTCCCTTAATTTTCCATCTTCCTCCTCTTCAGGTACAGGATAATTATCCACAGCCTTCCTCTCTCTATTACTCTTTAGAGCCCAGGAAATAGGCTTGGATTTCTCTTCATAATGCTTTGCTTTATAATTTCAGCACTTTTGATAAAAATTTAAGAAACTGAACTCTAAAACTAACTTAAGAACTCTTTTCTAAAAGGCAATATTGACAAGGAATTAGAAATAGTGAAGGGAATAGGGATAATGGCCTCAGAATTAGTGATAGGTGGTTACCCATTTTATGGAATCAAATTAATAGGATTCATAATGAGTACGGTTTCATCACATAATATCATTTAATTATCTTAATCAACCAATGTATTGAAACCTCTGGCTGACGCTGTGTAATGCCTTTTTCCATCATAGATAGCACCAATGTCTCTATTTATTAACTTCATCTGGCTATCTTTCATACAAAGCAATCCAGAGCAATCTGTCCTGACGATGGACCTGGACGTGGTCCAAAAGTCGAAATAGAGTACTCAAACTCAGTTTATCCTGAAATCCCATTCTCATCAAAACTAAACTCTTCTGATACTTGGATGTACTGGATCATTCATCATCCAAGCAGAAGCTTTTCATCTCAAAGCCCTTAACTTCTTGATTTTCAGGTTTAAGATCACCTCCCTTTACTGGAAAAGCTGCTGCTGCAAAGTGGCCATAATCATGGCATATCCAGCATCTGATGGCCACTATTTTTATAACCTGGCATTCGTTGTATAATCATTCTGGAGTTAAACTGTGTAGATAGTTTTAAAACTATCTAGCTCCAGAATGATTATACAGCAGCTATGAAAAACTGTGAAAACATACACACCAAGAAGAACCTAGAATTTGCTTACAAACTGCTCTAGGGAATTCTAGAAGAATTTCCTCCAGTAGTTTTCTAGTTCTAACTGTTGATGATTGCAGCTTCATGAGACATTCTCCATATTGTTCTCCTCTGGACTGAGTTGAGACGATCTGTGAGAACGCCTATGTGATAGGCTAGTCGTACTCCTCTGGACTGAGTTGAGATGACTTGTGTTGGTCTACTGTCGTGCTCCTCTGGACTGACTTGAGATGGTCTCCTGTCAGACTCCTATGGACTTAGTTGAGTCGACTTTAGATGGCTCTCCAGAGTCCAGTTCATATTCCTATGGATTTAGTTGAGTTGGTCTGTTGAGGGTGACGTCCCTGTGGTTGAGCACATGTGGACTTGTCCCTAGTGGCAAAGCACTAGAGGATGCTTGTGAGATCCCTTTCTATATTGTCTAAGAGTAAGATTATTGTGAAACCCTAATTTGCATTGTAAAGGGTACAAGTCGGCCCTACTATGTAAAGATAATTAATATTGTGTAAAAGATTAATTATATTATTCAGTTGTACAAGTCGGCCCTATTGTGCCAATAGACACATCTTCTGATGAGTTAGGTCATGTATTTATAAGAGAGATACATCCCCATTGTGGATCATATCTCATTCTCACAACATACATTGTGGAGATCTGAAATTTGGTGCACACTTCTCTTAGGCGCTAGCTTTCTTGGTCATAGAGCACCCTCTTGTGTGCACTAGGGTTTGTGGTGTGAATGTGATCTTCTCGACTCTATAGCACAGGATTGCTGGGTTTTTCCCTTGTTTGAGAAGGGTTTTCCCAAGATAACTTCTTGTGTCTTGTGCATGGTTATTCTTCTTGTGATCTTGGTTACTGCAGCTATTGTATATTGTATTGCTGCATTGTTTATGGTTCAAGTTCATGCTAAATTGAAAGAAACTACATGTGCTTGAGCTAAGCATTAAAAATTCAACATGGTATCAGAGCAGTGTTCCTGAAGAGCCATTGCACAAGCTACTCAACACTTTTCAAGCTAGCCGTCACCTTCTTGCTGCCACTGCAAAAACAACCCCTTCCATTTTCCTTGTCAAGCTAGTTTTAGCACTTTCCCCTTGAATGTTGGGATTAATTTTTGCACAGGTAGGTACGGCCTAGTCCAACGCACTACCTGCAACCCTCAAATCAAAAATTGAAGAAGTTTTGATTTTCGGCTCTAGGGTTTATGCAAATTTCGATTTTTAGGGTTTCTGCAGATCGTTGGGGTATTTTTGCAGCTTGTTGAGGTTCCTTTGACACTCTAGGTTTTCTTGTTGGCAGTCATAAGTTCGACGAACCTCCTAGGGACTTCCTCTTGGAAAATGCTAGGTTTCTAGCCTAGCCGTTAGGGTTTGTGAAGAATCTGCAAGCCATGAGGAACAAAACCTTGGTGGAAGATACGCTTGATGGATCAAGCAACTTCAACTCCTGGAAGTCAAGATTACACATCACTCTAGAAGAGAGTGACCTATTGAAGTTGATAGAAGTAACTCTACTAGCAACAACAACCGATGAAGAGAAGGATGAATGGAAGACAAATGATGTCAAAGCTAGGAAGATAATCATCTACTCAGTAAGAGATCATCTACTACCTCGCATTTCTACCTTGAAGACAACTTATCTAATGTATGATACGTTGAAGAAGATGTTTGAGAGCAACAACACTAATAGAGCTCTTACATTGAAACACTAACTTGAAAATCTCAAGATGACAAAATATGACACCACTGCTACCTTCTTCATGAAGATTCTAGAGATCAAAGATCAATTAGGTGCCATTGGAGAAACCATAACAGACAGAGAGCTTGTCATGATTACTCTCAATGCTCTTCCAAGCCATTGGGAACCATTCATTCAAAGTATTAGCGGAAGAGCAAATTTACCTCAGTTTGATCGTCTATGGGCAGACTACACTCAAGAGTAAACTAGACTAAGGTAAGTTTTGTATTACATTCCTTATTTGATTTCATCATTACTCTGTAAGTAGATTTCATTTTATAATGAAGGGTATTATCCCTGGTATGGGAGCCCTCATGACTTGGACCATTATCCCTAGTACGGGCGTCCAAATTTTCTTGGGTGGTTATTATCCTAGTACAGGAGGCCATTTTGGTTGTTATCCCTACGGGAGGCCATCTTGGTTATTATCGTAGTACGGGAGGCCAAAATTCTTATTTCATTATTGAAGGGCCATGATCCCTGGTACGGGAGCCCATATTTCTCCTTGCTTAGTAAAGTACTATAGAGGCAATAGAAGACCTGAGAAGGCATGGGATGTCTCCAGGATAGCAACACAGGAAAATGATGATGTCACCTTTGAGGAAGAGATAACCTTTCGAAGATCTAGAGAATCGCAGATGGAGATTGACAGCGAGAAGAAAGAAGAGACAATACCTTCTCTCCCTTCAGTAGTTCAGAGGGAGATAGTTACTAATCCAGTTGATCCCGTAGCTCTAGTTGATGTTCCCAAAGACCATTGCATTAGGCCAGAAGAGGCCTGCATGGGCTCGACAGACTCTGCAGGAGGCAGAGGGACATGTAGCTTGTCGTGGTAAATTCCGAGAGAGAAAGAGACCACAGATATTTTCGAGCTATGTTTAAGCTATAAGCCACATCATTGATACTGAGCCTTCTTGTCATGGAGAAGCAACAGGTTGGCAGGTTTGGCAAGATGCCATGACTAAAGAGTATCAGTCCATCATGAACAATGATGTGTGGGATATTGTTCCAAGACCGAAAGGGAAGTCTGTAGTGACTTCCAATTGGATCTATAAGATGAAACATGCAGCTGATGGAAGGGTCGAGAAGTACAAAGCAAGATTTGTGGCTAGAGGATTCTCTTAGGTGGACGGAATAGATTATGGGGAGACATTTGCTCTTGTTGCCCGATACACTTCCATCCATACGATTATTGCCCTTGCTGCACCCATGGGTTGGAGACTACATCAGATGGATGTGAAAACAACCCTTCTCAATGGAGAAATTGAGGAAGAAGTTTACATCGAGCAACCAGATGGATTCGTGATACATGAGAAGGAGTCTCATATGTACAAGTTGAAGAAAGCCCTGTATGGACTAAAGCAGGCACCTCGTGCATGGTATGAGAAGATTAATGGATACTTGATGAGTTTGGGCTTCAACAAGAGTGTTGTTGATGCCAGCCTATACTACAACATTGTTTGTGACAAGTTCCTAATTTTGGTCCTATATGTTGATGATTTATTCCTCACTAGTTCAGAAAGCCTTATTGTTGAATGCAAGCGTGCATTGGCTTCTGAATTTGAGATGAAGGACCTTGGTATGATGCACTACTTCTTAGGACTAGAAGTATGGCAAAGGACTGATGAGATTCTCCTGAGTCAGGCGAAATACACAGTGGAGTTATTGAAGAAATTCGGGATGAAAAACTACAAGTCCATGCCTACACCGATGGTGATGAATCTGAAGAAATTGAGTGAGACTTCTTCTAATTCAGGCGAGATTGATCCATATCTTTACAGATAACTAATTGGATCATTGATGTATCTGGTTAACACCAGACCTGATATATGCTATGTAGTGAGTGTACTCAGTCAGTTTATGAGTCAGCCGAGACAGACACACTGGATATCAGCGAAGCATGTGTTGAGATATTTACGAGGCACAGTTGGTTATGGCCTGAGATATGCCTCCGGTGTAGACATGAGATTGCAGGGATATGCCGATGTAGATTGGGCAAGGAGCGCAGTGGACAGGAAGAGCACCTCCAGTTGTTGTTTTACTTTGGGATCTACCATGGTTTTCTGGTGTAGTAGGAAACAAAATTTTGTGGCTTTGAGTACCGCAGAAGCAGAGTACATTGTATTATGTGTGGCAGTTCGTGAAGTAGTGTGGCTTCGCAAGGTCCTTGCAGACTTATTTGGACATGAGATGGATTCCATCATTATCCATTGCAATAATCAGAGCTGTGTGAAGCTCTCTGAGAATCATGTGTTTCACGATAGATCGAAACACATCAAGATCAAATACCATTACATCGGAGATATGGTGCAGAGGAAAGCAGTACATGTGCAATACCTTTCTACACACGAGCAGGTTGCAGATGTCTTCACCAAACCGCTTGCTAGGACGAAGTTCGAGTACTTCCGTGAGAGACTTGGCTTGGTGGAGAATGCCTCCCTAGTTGAGAGAGAGTGTTGATTGTAGCTTCATGCGACATTCTCCAGATCGTTCTCCTCTGGACTGAGTTGAGACGATCTGTGAGAACACCTATGTGATAGGCTAGTTGTACTCCTCTGGACTGAGTTGAGATGACTTGTGTTGGTCTCTTGTCGTGCTCCTCTGGAATGAGTTGAGATGAGTTGAGATGGTCTCCTGTCAGACTCCTATGGAATTAGTTGAGTTGACTTGAGATGGCTCTCCAGTTCATACTCCTATGGATTTAGTTGAGTTGATCTGTTGAGGGTGACGTCTCTGTGGTTGAGCACATGTGGACTTGTCCCAAGTGGTAGAGCACTAAAGGATGCTTGTGAGATCCCTTGCTATATTGTCTAAGAGTAAGATTATTGTGAAACCCTGATTTGTATTATAAAGAGTACAAGTCGGCCCTACTATGTAAAGATAATTAATATTGTGTAAAATATTAATTATATTATTCAGTTGTACAAGTCGGTCATATTGTGCCAATAGACACATCTATTGATGAGTTAGGTCATGTATTTATAAGAGAGATACAACCCCATTGTGGATCATATCTCATTCTCACAACATACATTATGGAGATTTGAAATTTAGTGCACACTTCTCTTAGGCGCTAGCTTTCTTGGCGATAGTGCACCATCTTGAGTGCACTAGGGTTTGTGGTGTAAAGGTTATCTTCTCTTGACTCTATAGCAAAGGATTGCTGGGTTTTTCCCTTGTTTGAGAAGGTTTTTCCCAGGATAACTTCTTGTGTCTTGTGCATGGTTATTCTTCTTGTGATCTTGGTCACTGCAACTATTGTATATTGTATTGCTGCATTGTTTTTGGTTCAAGTTCATGCTAAATCGAAAGAAACTACATGTGCTTGAGCTAAGCATTAAAAATTCAACATGGTATCAGAGCAGTGTTCCTGAAGAGCCATTGCATAAGCTACTCCAACACTTTTCAAGCTAGCCATCACCTTCTTGCTGCAACTGCAAAAACGACCCCTTCCATTTTCCTTGTCAAGCTAGTTTTAACACTTTCCCCTTGAATATTGGGCCTAACTTTTGCACATGCAAGTAGGGCGTAGTCAAGTGCACTGCCTGCAACCCTTAGATAAAAAATTGAAGAAGTTTTGATTTTCGGCCCTAGGGTTTTTGCAGATTTTGGTTTTTAGGGTTTCTGCAGATCGTTGGGGTATTTTTGCAGCTTGTTGAGGTGCCTTTGAAACTCTAGGTTTCCTTGTTGGCAGTCATAAGTCCAATGAACCTCATAGAGACTCCCTCTTGAAAAATGCTAGGGTTTCTAGCCTAGCCGTTAGGGCTTGTGAAGAATCTGCAAGCCACGAGGAACACAACCTTGGTGGAAGATAGGCTTGATGGATCAAGCAACTTCAGCTCTTGGAAGTCAAGATTACACATCACTCTAGAAGAGAGTGACCTATTGAAGTTGATAGAAGTAACTCTACTAGCAACAACAACCGATGAAGAGAAGGTTGAATGGAAGATAGATGATGTCAAAGTTAGGAAGATAATCATCTACTCAGTAAGAGATCATCTACTACCTCACATTTCTACCTTGAAGACAACTTATCTAATGTATGATGCGTTGAAGAAGATGTTTGAGAGCAACACCACTAACATAGCTCTTACATTGAAACACCAACTTCAAAATATCAAGATGACGAAAGATGACACCACTGCTACCTTCTTCATGAATATTTCAGAGATTAAAGATCAGTTAGGTGCCACTGGAGAAACCATAACAGACAGAGAGTTTGTCATGATTACTCTCAATGCTCTTCCAATCCATTGGGAACCATTCATTCAAAGTATCAGTGGAAGAGCAGATTTACCTTAGTTTGATCGTCTATGGGTAGACTGCACTCAGGAGTAAACTAGACTAAGGTAAGTTTTGTATTACATTCCTTATTTGATTTCATCACTAACCTGTAAGTAGCTTGCATTTTATAATGAAGGGTATTATCCCTGGTATGGGAGCCCTCGTGACTTGGAGTCTTGGACCATTATCCCTTGTACGGGAGTCCAAATTTTCTTGGTTGGTTATTATCCTAGTACAGGAGGCCATTTTGGTTGTTATCCCTACGGGAGGCCATCTTGGTTATTATCGTAGTATAAGAGGCCAAAATTCTTATTTCATTATTGAAGGGCCATGATCCCTGGTACGGGAGCCCATATTTCTCCTTGCTTAGTAAAGTACTGTAGAGGCAGTAGAAGACCTGAGAAGGCATGGGATGTCTCCAGGATAACAACACATGAAAAGGATGATGTCACCTTTTTGGAAGAGATAGCCTTTTGAAGATCCATAGAATCTTAGATGGAGATTGACAGTGAGAAGAAAGAAGAGACAATACCTTCTCCCCCTTCAGTAGTTCAGAGGAAGACAGTTACTAATCCAGTTGATCCAGTTGATCCCGTAGCTCCAGTTGATGTTCCCAGAGACATTGCAGGGGACATGGAACTCCTCGTGGCACATTCCAAGAGAGCAAGAGACCACAGATATTTTCAAGCTATGTTTAAGCTATGAGCCACATCATTGATATTGAGCCTTCTTGTCATGGAGAAGCAACAGGTCAGCAAGTTTGGCAAGATGCCATGACTGAAGAGTATCAGGCCATCATGAAGAATGATGTGTGGGATATTGTTCCGAGACCAAAAGGGAAGTCTGTAGTGACTTCCAAGTGGATCTATAAGATCAAACATGCAACTGATGGAAGGGTCGAAAAGTACAAAGCGAGATTTGTGGCTAGAGGATTCTCTTAGGTGGAGGGAATAGATTATGAGGAGACATTTTCTCCTGTTGCCCGATACACTTCCATCTGTACGATTATTGCCCTTGCTGCATCCATGGGTTGGAGACTACATCAGATAGACGTGAAGACAACCTTTCTCAATGGAGAAATTGAGGAAGAGTTTACATCGAGCAGCCAGATGGATTCGTGAGACATGAGAAGGAGTCTCATTTGTGCAGGTTGAAGAAAGCCTTGTATGGACTAAAGCAGGTACCTCGTGCATCGTATGCGAAGATAAATGGATACTTGATGAGTTTGGGATTCAGCAAGAGTGTTGTTGATCCCAACCTATACTACAACATTGTTTGTGACGAGTGCATGATTTTGGTCCTATATGTTGATGACTTATTCCTCACTGGTTCAGAAAGCCTTATTGTTGAATGCAAGCGTGCACTGGCTTTTGAATTCGAGATGAAGGACCTTGGTATGATGCACTACTTCTTGCGACTAGAAGTATGGCAGAGAACTGATGAGATTCTCTCGAGTCAGGGGAAACACACAGTGGAGATATTGATGAAATTAGGGATGACAGACTGCAAGTCCATGCCTACACCGATGGTGATGAATCTAAAGAAATTGAGCGAGACTTGTTCTAATTTAGGCTAGATTGATCCACATCTTTACAGACAACTGATTGGATCATTGATGTATCTGGTTAACACCAGACCTGATATATGCTATGTAGTGAGTGTACTCAGTCAGTTTATGAGTCAGCCGAGACAGAGACATTGGATAGCAACGAAGCATGTATTGAGATATTTACGAGGCATAGTTGGTTATGGCCTGAGATATGCCTCCGATGTAGACATGAGATTGCAAGGATATACCGATGCAGATTGGGCAGGGAGCACAGTGGACAGGAAGAGCACCTCCAGTTGTTGTTTTACTTTGGGATCTGCCATGGTTTCCTGGTGCAGCAGGAAACAAACTTATGTGGCTTTGAGTACCGCAGAAGCAAAGTACATTGCATTATGTGTGGCAGTCCGCGAAGCAGTGTGGCTTTGCAAGCTCCTTGCAGAGTTATTTGGACATGAGATGGATTCCACCGTTATCCATTGTGATAACTAGAGCTGTGTGAAGCTCTCTGAGAATCCTGTGTTTCACGATAGATTGAAACACATCGAGATCAAATACCATTACATCAGAGATATGGTGTAGAGGAAAGCAATACATGTGCAGTACCTTTCTACACATGAGCAAGTTGCAGATGTCTTCACCAAACCGCTTGCCAAGACGAAGTTCGAGTACTTCTGTGAGAGACTTGGCTTGGTGGAGAATGCCTCCCTAGCTGAGAGGGAGTGTTGATGATTGTAGCTTCATGAGACATTATAGAGATTGTTCTCCTCTGGTCTGAGTTGAGACGATCTGTGAGAATGCCTATGTGATAGGCTAGTCGTACTCCTCTATACTGAGTTGAGATGACTTGTGTTGGTCTCCTGTCGTGCTCCTCTGGACTGAGTTGAGATGACTTGAGATGGTCTCTTGTCAGACTCCTATGGACTTAGTTGAGTCGACTTGAGATGGCTCTCCAGTTCATACTCCTATGGATGTAGTTGAGTTGATCTGTTGAGGGTGACGTCCCTGTGGTTGAGCACATGTGGACTTGTCCCTAGTGGCAGAGCACTAGAGGATGCTTGTGAGATCCCTTGCTACATTGTGGAGATCTGAAATTTGGTGCGCACTTCTCTTAGGCGCTAGATTTCTTGGTCATAGAGCACCCTCTTGTGTGCACTAGGGTTTGTGGTGTAAAGGTGATCTTCTCTTGACTCTATAGCAAAGGATTGCTGGGTTTTTCCCTTGTTTGAGAAGGGTTTTCCCACGATAACTTCTTGTGTCTTGTGCATGGTTATTCTTCTTGTGATCTTGGTTACTGCAGCTATTGTATATTGTATTGCTGCATTGTTTATGGTTCAATTTCATGCTAAATTGAAAGAAACTACATGTGCTTGAGCTAAGCATTAAAAATTCAACACTAACTTCTGTCTATCTTGACACAGATTTGAGCATAGGTAGCTCTCAGTCTCCATTTTGAGCCTTCTTCTAGGTTGACCAAATTTTCTGGAGCATTTCTGATTTTTTCTAGTATATCTTCAATGTAGAAACATGTACAGGCAGGTTGGATGTTTCACCTAAGAGTAGCGGAAAACAAAGCTGAAGTAGGTGGGTTAAACTCAGGAAACCAGGGTCTCATGAAAAACTTGCATTTCCCCAAAACCAACGGCCCTTTTCAAGAATCCTGGATCTGTCAGTATGCTTGTTGAATTCTACCACAAAATAAAACCTCTAGAGCAGAGGTAGAGGCTATACTCACCTTCCAAAATGACTTGAAAATTCTTGCTTCAATTACTTTTTTACCTGGTCAAAAACCATTTAACGAGAATAATCAAGGTGAGCTCCAAAGAATTATTTAATTCCTTATGGACCAAGGCTGAATCAACCTTAAGGAGGGGACATCTGCTGCCTTCTCTATTCAAGGACAGCAGGGAGAAACTGAACCTCTACCAGAATACTTAGATGCTGTAATCACCCTCCAAAACGACTTCAAAATTCAGGTTTCAATGCTTTTTCAATTGGCCGAAATCCATTTAACCAGCATTATCAAGGTGAGCTCCAAAGAATATTTAATTCCTTATGGAGTAAGGCTGAATCAAACTTTAAGGAGGGGACATCTGCTGCCTTCTCTACCGGACGAAAGTCTTGAAATTTCTACCCCTTTTAGACTTTTCAAAGTTTAATGCAAAACATTAAATTTCACATCTTTGACTAGAGGTTTATGGATCTTAACACTGAATTTCAGCCTCAGGGCTGTTATGAAATAGAGTACAAAATAACAGCAGAAAGAGTACAATATTTCACATTCTAAAAGCTCAATCTTCTGGGCAATCCAAGGAGAAAAGATACCAAACAACCTTGATAAGTTTCATCCTTCTAGGGCAATTTATCCCACATAAACCAGATTGGAAATTTCACTTTTACAGCAGTTATAACAGCAGTAAAACAGCAGGTATAGCAGCAGCAAAATAGTCCTTAGATTCTTCATTGATGATGTCCTAGGGCCTGATGCCCTCCTCCAGGATGCACAATGCTCCTCCTCCCAAGTAGGGCATTCTCCAAGCAAGTGAACTCTCCACGTGGCCATCATGAAGGGTGTCCGCCAAACTGTTAAGAGAACTTCAATGCCTAAGGGAAGAATACCAAGCCAGCACCTCACCGAGGTTAAGCAATCACTGAGTGAGCTACCTCCACTGTGCAAATCCATCACGGACCATCTCCCATGCACCAATCCATCTTGGACCATCCAAGGGCGGAACATACACCATGTATCACAAATCTCACGAAGCACCCGGAACATGGTATAAACACTTTCGGAGTAACCTGAAAAACGAACAGAAAGCAGGGAGATACTGAACCTCTACCAGACACTTAGAACACTTGAGGGCTAGATTAACAGCCATCCTTTGCAGAGCATCTTTGAAGGACAGAGAACCACTCTCACTGCAAATAGTAGCCTCATTTTAACAGCAAGAGTCCTGACCCTGCATCAGGATGGGAGAATCGTATTCAGCAAGGGCTTGCGGTCATCACCCTGGCCCAACAATGTCATAACTCAAGGGAGAATGCTTCTGGACATTCTCCTGCTTCACTGAAAGAGCTCCTCCTAACATTGCTTCCACCATTGGTCCCTGGCACCATTTGTAAACAAAGATGGATTTTGGAAGTGGCTAATGCATGTTAGTTATGTGGCAAATAATCACTGATGTTTTGGATGGATACTGTTCAGGAAAGCTAAAAGGAATATTTGTTACATCGTATATTGATTTTCACTTTGGCTGGCTTCAGTGATCATTGTTTCATTCTCTGTTTCTGGAAGCTAGTATTCTAGAAGAGTAATTCTGACATTACCTTGTACTGCAGCTTTACTTCTGGAAACAGCATGTAAAGTCTTACCTTTGGTTGTTTCGGTTGCTGGACGAGTGGGATCTGAAACACCGATTAATTGCCAACACAGCAGTCTCAGAGGTGTTATTTTGGAGGAGACGGTATTTAGCTTTTTTTGCACCTTTTGATGGTCTTGTTTATTGCCAGTTTCAGATGCTGTTACCATATATAATGCTTTCTGTTTTATGTTGGATGGAGTTAATGTTGTGCTTTCATAACATTCTAGGCTGAGCAACATTTTTTAAAGCATAATGATGCTGGTTCATGGATTCAAGACTCTGCCTTGATGCTTTCAATAAATAAAGAGGTCCCATGGTATCTGGTAATTGTTGCCATCTTCTTCCTACTAAAGCTGATGCATGTAGCAATCAACATTTTCAAGCATATCAGAATACAAATATCTGGACTGAGTGTTTCAAAACTTTCTTGTGAGAATTGCATTACAAACCCTTATAAAGCTATATTGCTGCAGGTCAGATGTTTTTATGTTCTGTATCTCAGATGACTATTTATTTTCAGGAGGATGGAACAGGCTGTGTATATGTTGTTGGTGCTCGTGGGGCAGCAGGCTTAGAATTAACTGTTGCAAGTGAAGTTATTGAAGAATCTGGCCGGTCACTTGTACGTGATGCACTAGACTATATGCAAGGCCTTAAGGTCTGTGTTTCACATTGATGCTTTGTTAAAAAACTGTCATTATGGCAAGAAATATTGAAGATCAGTCATTGCTTTTGACTCAATGATTGTTATTACAACAGATGCTTGGAGTGAAGCGAGTTGAGAGAGTACTTCCCACAGGCACTGCTCTGACTGTTGTCGGTGAGGTAGCACAGTTTAATGTTGTGCTTGATACGTGACATTTATTTAAATCATTGTATTAGATTTTATGATGTTTACCTATGTATCCCTTTAAGGTTGAAAAACATGCTTGAGATTCTATGGTCTTTCTTGAAATGGTGCACTTGGCAATTTTACTATGTCAGAGAGTATCCGATGACCATGCAAAGACAATGGAAAGGGTTGAAAATTATTTGAAACTTCAGTATTTGGCATAGCATATTACGATACTTCATCTCAATGTTTTGACTTACTCCTTGGTTACTTATGTTAATTGAAGTTAACTCTATGGATGTTCATTTTAGTCGTTTTGTTTCTAGAGGGTTATGCACCAATGCCATGAAGGAAACCAAAGAATATGAGTTGTGCTTTTATTGTTAAGACCAGAAATATCTTTCTATGTCTAAACACCAAAGTTTGATTGAGATTATGGCTGAGCTGGTCCATGCCCTGCCCTTTTGACCTTGGCTAGTGTTAATAGGACCTTAAGATGGTTTTTCCTAATTTCAAAAGCAATGCCTTGATCCAATTTTCAGTTAGATCAATTTGGTACTTTAAGCTCTTTATGTTTATATTGAGATTGACAAACACTTTTATTTGAGGATGCTTGATCCTAATTCTTTACTAAATTAAAAACTTAAGAGCACTGAACAGACAAAATATGAGCATAGGGGCATACGAATTATTTTGGTTATTTTTATTTCTTTCTGATCCTCTATGACTGTTTGCATAACAGAAGTCTTCTGTCATCTAGTGAAGAATGTTTCGAGTACAATGATAATGTGGAAGCAATTAGTGGTTGTTCTAGAAAAACTATGAACGAACTTATAAATAATCTGTTGAAAAAAATAACATGGTTTTCTCTGTGCTGTGCTTTCATGTAGGCTGTGGAAGATGATATGGGGACAATTCGAATCCAGAAGCCTCACAAAGGTCCATTTTATGTCTCCCCAAAGAGTATTGACCAACTTATTGTAAATCTCGGAAAATGGGCAAGGTAGTTAGTTTCTTTAAAAATTTTGCAATACAAGACACATTTTTTCCATGAATATTATGGTTTTTTGTGCCATAGAATGTACTTGGAGAAGTTTGTGCATCAGGTGGTACAAATTTGCATCTCTGGGATTCACAATTTTTGGTGTGTATTTAATGACAACACATGCCATCAGGCACATTATGGAAAGGAGAAGAAGGTAAAGTACTTAGATTTACTTGGAAAATTATGGTGTGAATGAAAAGATTAAAAATACCTATTTGTTTGAAGTCACCCCAGTTATAACAATAAGATCACTAAATTTCTTTCTAGGAGGATAATGGAAGCTGCAGCTCAGCGGATGGAGTGGAAGGCCCATGAAGGTAAACTCCAGAATATTGTTGCAGCTGCTTCAAAATTGTGCTAGAATTATCCTACATAGAATGTCCAGAAAGGAAGAATATTTTTGCTACAAATAATTTTCAGTTAAATTGAATTTTCCAGGTGACCAGAACGATGCAGGGAGCCAACATGATCATGATGTGAAAAGGGACAATCTTATGCCAGCTCTGTGTGTAATATGTTTGGAGCAAGAATATAATGCAGTCTTTGTTCCGTATGTTTTATCCTTCTGCTTCTACTGTGACCCTCTTGTTGATTCACAATTGTTTTAACTTTTCAGGCTAATGTAACTTGGTGATTGCATAGTTTAATTTTAATCTCATGAGTGGGTGTGCTCTTGGTGCAACAGGTGTGGCCATATGTGCTGCTGTACATCATGCTCATCACACTTATCAGATTGTCCCCTCTGTAGGCGACGCATTGAACAAGTGGTCAGGACCTACCGGCATTGATACTAATGTTACATTGTGAATGCCACAGGTAACTCCAAATATGTATTGGAGGCATTGATGGACCTTCAGTGATTTGGATGGCGTAATTCAACGTGAATCTCCAATTTCCATAGAGGGATAAATGATCATTTGTATTTTAAGCTGGGGCTAAACGCTGAATGCACTGAACAAAATAGTGGCAATTCAACCAATCCTTTTTCAATGTGGTGATCAAAGGAAGCTTGTACCACTGGAGAGGACCTCAGTTTTATCATATAAAATTATAATAAAAATAAGTTTTGCAAGTAAATTTTCAGTCCAGGGATTACATTTGAAGGCAGATAAAATATGTTCCTACTCTTAAGATGATTGAAAAATGTCTTCTAACATTTACAGTCTGTCGTTGTGTAAAATAAATTTGTGTCCTCTTGGAGGGGAGAAGTATAACCTCTCGTTTTGCAATATCTGTTCAACCATCTTTCCTATGTATACCAGAAAAGGTTGTGTGGCATGTACATCTCGTTTCAGTTGCTTTCTTTTAGTTGTCATTATGTTTTCATACAGATGTACCGAGCCCAATACATACACAGGTAACGAGGATATATAGTGCAGACAACACAATTACAACAGATTTCTCTTACACAGAGTTAATAAAGGAATTCAAGTTGCAGCTCATGGGCAATCCCCAAGGGTACCTCTTCACAACTCTCTTTAGATGATATTTGGGATGAAGTGACTGTTACTTACTTAGTATATTCTATGCATAGCACTAGCCATAACCAGTTTTAACTACCAATAGTTATAACATCTTAAATTTAAAGGTTGTGAATTCACTTTAAGTTTAATTTATTACATCGATTGATATCTCCTTACACACACTTATTATGTTTATCACATTAAATTTGTTAACATAAAAATTTATGTGAAATCTCATAACGCTGAGATTCAGATTTGGTTTCATTAGCAGTTGCTCTGGAAACTGACCAACCTTAACCATTGGTTCATCTAATTTCTTTCTGACAACATCTCAAAACAATCTTTCTAAGTGTCATGACTCAGATTACTCATCTAAGTCCTCATACTGATATCAACTTTCTGATGTACAGGAGATTTCAAAATTGTGCTGAGGAGAATGCTTCACTATCCCTACCTCCATCAGGAAAGATTATTTATCTTGGAACAACTAATTTTTGCTGAAATAGTGTCATATCAAAATCCTTTTCCTTCGGGAATCTCCCCCCTATTGAGTACCTTCAATTTTGGCTCCTCGTGAGTACCTCTAGTTTTCATCATAACCAATTGAACCTACACTCCCCATTGATTACCACTTCCAGTAGCACTCCCATTTGATTTAATATCTTCAGAAGGCGTCTTTTAAATTTGTACAATTAGCATTGCTTAAATAGTATCATAAATCCTTTTCCTCAGTCAAGTTCATTGTTCTTTCCTGCCATTTTCATGCCGACTAACCAATTCCCCCTTCACATTAGTAATGGATTTTAACTTTTAAATGGCCTTACAAACTTGAACACTGCAATAACATTTCCCATGACAGCCTTGATACCCTCTATTTTTTGTTAACTAATTAATCTGTGGAGCCATGAAAGAAAACATCCATTCTTCCTATGAGATTTTCTCCTAACCTCTTTTACGTGTTTTGGACAGTGTGCATTATGATTTCCCTTGAAAGAATCCACTAAACTATTGTCTTTGTTCGATGATCCTTGAAAGTTTTGTCACTAACAATACCAATGTTGTCAGAAGGATGTACCCACCTCAATAAAGATGTAATGATGGTACATAGTGCAGACAACACAATCTGTGATGTCCCGTTCCCAAGAGTAGGCCAGCAGGGAGTGACTTAGTAGTCTATGTGTTTCCGTAGACTATAGTCAGGCACAAACATGGAACAAAAGGGAGAAATAAGGGTGATTTGGTGGCTAAACGATGAATTAAGCGAAAAAGCATAGGAAAAGTCACTTAAGCCTAAGTCAACGAAGAATTAGAACGAAAATGTGTTAAAGGGGGACTTAATTAATTAATTATTCACCTTAGGAGGAAAAGCGCCTAGCTTAAGTGAGGTCAATGGTGAATTAGGTCGGGAAGAGTATAAAGGGAGGAATTCAACCTAATTTCTTATTATGCATTGTTATGATTTGATGTTGAGAGTTCCTAGAGGAGGAAGAGATTCGACTTCTACTGTTTTGTGGATTTCTGGAGGAAACCACCACCATTGATAGGTTTCGGTGTTGAGAGACACACCCTAGCCCATCGGAGATACCATCCAGGTATTTCACCGTGCTATTCAGGAGTATCCAATTATCAGGGTTGCACAACTTAGCCAGTGGGGGCGCAAGTCAGATAGAGGGTTTGTGTAGCTACACGAGATCAGAGCTTGGATTGCAGTTTCCTTCCGACCCAGTTGAGATCCAGTCAGGGCACATAGATTGAGCCACTTTCCATTAGATTCAGACAGTGGAATCCTTCAGAGCGCATCATTCAACCATTTAGGGCACAACTCTTTTGGAAGGATAGTTGGGGTTATAGACGGAGCATCAGAGCAGATCTAGGGAAACCCTTCCGACCCAGTTCTGCATTTGGCGAGGCGATCGTTTTGAGTCCTATAGCAGCCGATTCCGTTGGTGGAATCATTTGGGGCGCATCCAGAGAGCCAGGAGGTGCGCAGACCCCCAGGGGACGAGATCCAGAGCATCAGAGGCCAGATCCGTCATCCGGTAGTCACCAGTATCATTCTAGAGGCCAAGGCGCTTCTATTGGGATAGTTTCCAGCTCATTCTGAAGGGTACAACCTTCTGGACGAATTTTCTAGTTTGTAGCAGTTACCGTGCTTCTCTGGAACCAACGATTTTGCCGATCTATCTGTGCATGCATCAGATCCGCCTTCATCTTCTGATCATGGGTATTTTATGTTATTTGCTTGTATTCCAGTGACAATCCATGAGATCTAACTGAAGACTATCTTCTATATTTCCAGTGTTTCATTGTATTTCCATGCTTGAATCTCATAATACATATTATTGGGCGGTTGATGTTCCTTATTTCCGCATGCATCATATATATACTGTTTAAACCATAACATATGACATGCACATGCAACAACCACAAAACATCTCAAGCACATAACTAAAACTCATCTAGAAATCCCCAGAGTATCGGATCTGAAGATAAAACGCATTAAGAAACCCCCAGTGTATCAGATCTGTGAGACAGAACACTAGATCTGTAGTAGATATCCTGATCAGCGGGATCAAGGATATTTCACAATCCAACAGAAAATCAGAAACACATAGAAAACTAGTGCAAACAACACAATCACAACAAAAACATATAAAAAATGTGGATTTGTCTTATTTATAGCCGAGTTCCGTACATAATTTCATAGTACACATGGACGATATCAAGGGCTTCAGATTAATCACATGGTCTCAACTTTCAAGTGATCAATATTGGTCTGGATTTTAACATAGTTATATCAAGAACAATAACTAATTGTAAGAACTTTAGAGTTACAATCCTTGTAATAACTTATATGATATATCATGCATCAGATTACAGTCATAACTCCATTTGTTAAGTCCCTTTTTACATTTTCTACGTGGCTACGTATGCTAAATGTGGTTGGGCTCGAAGCGGACCTCAAACATTACTTGCTTGCTCCATATTTTCTATGTTGACCTTGAACATTAATTGGATAAAATTTTTGCATTAACAGATTGTGTTATAGTACCTCAACATAGCCTTAAAATATGATAGCTTTGTTAGTGATAATAGTTACGTAGGAGCTTTACATCAAGAGTTATATGCATGCTCACATTAATAGTTACCGTTATGCATATTCACATAACGGTTGCTGTTATGTATGTATTATTGTCCCTCTCACTCATGAAATCCTTGTAACTTCACCTTTATTTAGTGATTAGTAACTCCCACTCGTGTCAATGAGTATTGTGACTCCTCTTTTCTTGGATTCCTCTAGTATGAAAGAAAGAAAGAAAGAAAGTATTTTTAACGTCCACGAGGCTACAAATAGCCTATGGGACAGATTGTTTTTCCATCTGGCTTTTGCATTCGGCCCTTTTCCTGTGAAGTTTTACAATAATCGCTCCCAGCTTCTCAACAAACTCTTCGCTGAATAGATTATCCCAGGACTTAGTTGCCAGAATACCTGCATAATTTTCCCTGCTGTCTTTGAGGGCCTCACATTCTAAAATGAAATGTTTTTCTGTTTCCACTTTTCCGGACGAGCACAAAATACATACTCTTTCTTCCCACCTTTCTTTTGGCCTTTTCCAGCGCCCTGTTTCACAACGGAGTTGATGAGAATTGGTCCTTAATTGAGCAATAAGAGTTTTAGATCTCCAAGAAATATTGGCCCCTATGTACGCCTTTTGTTGATGGCTATGAGTGGGGTTAAACTCTTCAATGTAGTACTTCTTCTTTCTCCCTAGCTCCTTCTCCCAAGTATGTTTGTGGAACGTATCCATAACAAA
>ML782005.1:228083-242733 GCA_009831015.1 Picea engelmannii | reverse complement strand
TTGTTATTGAAAGCTTTCTTCAAACAGTTTGCATACATTCTTGAGGTTAATCAATAAGTTTGGCCTGCACATTCTTATTGCCCACAGTCGCCATTAACGTCCGTCTGAAGATGCTCCGATCATGATTCCAACAGTTACGGATCGGATGGGATGTCCCTATTTCAAATTGTTTCTCGCAGGGTGGAACGGTGTAGGGAGTCGGGACGGACGGCTCACCTAGACTCGGAGTTTGCAAATCCCTGTTCCAGCTTCCACTTTACGGGCTATCTGAAAGCTCACCTAGGCTCGGAGTTTGCAAATCCCTGTTCCAGCTTCCACTTTACGGGCTATCTGAAAGCTCACCTAGGCTCGGAGTTTGCAGATCTGACAGGCTTGATCTTCGGATCTGGGTCTTAACTGGAGAAGCGGAGATTAAACTGGAGAAGCGGATCTGGGTTGAACGAGAAGCTCAAAGGTTGAACCATTTACCTGAACCTTGCTGAGCAGCAGAATCGATTGCAGGTTGAACAGTTGTGACATAGTACATGTACTCCTTTAATAAACTCCTTTAATTTTCAGTGATTCGTAATTCTGACTATAAAAAAGGCTCCCAGGCATGAGATTAGAGGATTTTGTGAAGTGTGCTATTCTAGGTAGTCTGGAGAGACCATTCAGGGCAAGACCAACAACATCCATACTACCTTGGATTTGCTCCGAGTTGACATCCATACCTTTTTAGGAAAGTTTCAGACTCTATGTGTTGAGGACTTTGAACATCTAGGTGTTGTTACACGTAGATATTGTTGGTTTTTCTTTTGTTGTTATTGCTACAGAATTTGCTAACAAATCCACTACCGGAAAATTGTTGGAATTCCTATTGTTAGTTTTGACTTTGTTGTTGCAAGTTTTTTACGACATTACTGCCGTATTTTGTTTTTGTTGTTCGTTACTGTTATCACCTTTTGTTTGTCTGAAAGCTTTCGATCAATGTCATGAATTTCACTGATGGACTTGTTGAAACAATGCTTGGAAGCATTGAATTGCCTTGACACCTGTTGCAGAATGTTAAACCAAAAGAAAAGAGGATTGACGAGATGATAAGCTTCTACTTGAGGTTCAACTAGTGCTTGGATTTGAATTTATGTAGGCCCTTTTTATTTGTGGATCAGTGAATTCAAGTACGGATGTGACTCATGGGTTTTTGTTTCACTTCGTTGATTATTACAGAATTGAGAAGCTAAACTCCATCGATGTCAACATTAGCATTTATGATCGTACGAACATAATGTTCACCCAGAAAAGTTATCAGAAGGATATTAATTCTAGTCATTCTGTGGTTGCTTGCATCTTATAGCAAAACCCAGAACCCATGTATCTGTTGATTGAGGAAGGATGGCAACAACTATGTGTAGAAGCTTTTGGTATTAAAGACAACAAGGGCAACAATAATAAAACTTTTAGGTGGATGGGAGAAGAGAATGGGGAGCAGGGACCTTAAGGTTTAAATTTCTAAGGACTAGGTATTGATCATTGAATACGAATGCTATCGATATTTGAAGTCTCTACGATAGGAATTGAACTATAGAGGTATACAATGCAATAGTGCAATGCTAGCCATCGACTGTGTATGACAATTTTTCAAAAAAACTCGAATTTCATTGAATGTCAAGTAGTGGCAAATCGAATGATGATCGACCATCTAGATTTTTTTTCAAGTTTCAAAAATAAATGTTAAAGATTTGTTTCTTTGTTAAATTAAAAAAATAAAAACCTGAAACCATATATTTATGTAAGAATTCAGTGTTGACAGTTAATTTGACATATTTTTGGGTCAAATTTGAAGTTAAAATATTAAATATGTGAACTATAATGGAATTCACTCCATTTTCTTTATCAAACTTAACGATGAGTTTTATCATATTCTTCTGCATTGGCGAACTTTTTTGAATTTCATTGTCCTCGAATATGAAGATGAAGATGAATCAGATGCCTTAGGTTGCAGCATGTGCCATCCACAAACCTTCAATGGAGATTCTTTGACGAAGATGAATTAGATGCCTTAGGTTGCAGCATGTGCCATCCACAAACCTTCAATGGAGATTCTTTGACGTTGACATGACCAACGTGATTGACCACATTATTCACATAATCAGTTCAATAATTGTGAATAAAAAAATGCAATGGTTGCATGAGCATTGTAAGAAATCAAGGGCATTGATCCTTCAAAATAACCTTTGCAATTTCAACTATAACCACTTGTTCAATTTCGACAAATTCAATATGTGCCACAACCACTACAATTAAGGTAGAAGTTCTAGCAGTAACATATTTTTCAACAGGAAGCAGAGAACTTACAACAATATATACTTAAGCAACAAGTTCCGAATGTGCCACTGCAACAACCACTACAATATCAAGGATGTTGTTGGCATTCAAAGAAGTATGGTGAATCATGCCGACCTTACACGTGTGAGGAAGGAAATTTAGGTAATAAATTCCTTTAACCATTCTTGCTATCGTAGGTATGGATTTGTGAATATCCATGTGCATGATTGTGATTGATATCCAAGTGAGTATGGTAAAGGTAGAATACCTTACACAATAAAATCACTGAAACCTTTGATGCATTCAGGATAGAATGTCGTGTTTGATTGGTTATGAAATCATAACCAAGGTAGGGTGATACCTATGTTCAAAATATGAAAAAGAATACCATGTGAAACAACCGTGTTTGGGACCATGCTATTGATGGACTTGTGATCCAAGGATTGCCATATGGTCATCCAATTCTCTCCAAGCTTGTATCAATGTCCTGGACTAGAACCTTCTTGTTTGTGTTAGATCATTAGAGGGAAAGGAATTTCTAAGGGACTATTGTTTAGTAGAGAAGGGAAAGTCCCGACTTTGTGTTGTGTTTCACTAAAGACGTGTGTTTAGATGGTTGATTCACCGTTGGTGAAGTCTTTGGAATATGTGAATAGTGTTGGCTAAGCCCTACAATTTGTCATGGTAGAGTACATGATATAGCGATATGGGATTCTTGAGTAAAATGCAATCATGCATTAAGTGGTTATAATATAAAATGTGCATATGTGAATCTTGACATTTACATTTTCTATGGATGAATTATTATGTTTATATTGTAGATATGATGAACTTACAATTTCATTGCAAATAAAAAAGTCGACAATTGGAATCATTGAACTTTTGGTGTGGTATAATTATGTAATCATTTTATTTGTTATTGTGAATGTCACAATGAATCAAATTGCATGCATGGAGATCCATATCTCACTTGATGAATAATGGTTTGTTAGGAAAGACATGGTAGTAGGCAACTAGAGTAAGTCCATAATGAACATTGGTTACTATTGCACGCAAAACCTAAGCATTATGAGAATGTTCTCATTTTTGTCGAGTTTGATTATGGTAATGGGTAGATTTGAATTGTGATTGAAATCTAATGATGATATATCATGACATTGTATGATTATGGTACAAGGGAGATGATGGATCTATGTAGTGAGGACAAACTATGTTTGTTGCAAGCTTGAAGCACAAGGAGGATGCCATTGTTAACAATGAAACCTTGCACTATTATTTGATCATCTTGAGTTAATTATTGGTTTGAGTTCACCAATGGGATTAGAGGGTGAAATTTCGAAACATATCTATCGACTTCACAAGAACAATGACCGCAAAATGAGAACTCTAGTTCTAAAAACCCATATTTTTGGGTCAAAAACACCAAACTTAACCCTCAAATCGGTAAGCGGTGCTCCTAGAGTCACCCTTTTCAGGGGGATCAGAATTACAACCTTTTGCAACCATGCTTTGAAATACTTAAAATGTTGTGAACAAAAATTTTAAAATCAACTCATGGTTAAAAAAAGGGACGGGGGGCATAATCACCTTTTATGTTTCGAGGTTACTATTGCACCGTGTTTGTAACCATGGCCTTAGCAATTGGTATTGTTGTGAACTAAAATCTTAAAATCAAATTTTCAATTGACAAGTGGCACTACTAGTAGCATCACATTTGCACTCTTTTTGCAACCATAGACTTAACAAATTTTTATCGTTGTAAAAAAAAAATCCTTAAAATAAACTCTCGAATCGAAAAATGGTGCTACTGGTAGCATTTATTTGAAAAAAAAAAACCCTAGGGTTAAATTGCCACGTGTTTGCAACCATGACTTTAACGATTAGTGCGATCATGAGCAAAACCTTCAAGTAAACCCACAAATAAAAATGGGTCATACTAGTAGCATTCATTGTTTTTTAAGGATTACAAGTGCAACATTTTTGAAACCATGGCATAAAAAATAGGTGTTGCTTCAAAGAAAAACTTTAAAAAGGTTTAAAAAATGAAGAAAAGGGGAAAATAGAGAGGAAAAAACCTCAAAATTAAGGGGGAGTATGGTTTTTTAAGATTAAAAAAACATTTTAAATTAAAAAATATGATACATAATTTTATTATTATTATTATTTGTTAAATGGAAAAAAAGTGATTATGGTTTTTAAAGATAAAAAACATTTTAAATTAAAAAATATGATATCATAATTTATTATTATTATTATTTATTAAAGTGATTTTTTTCTAAAAAAAATAAAAATTCCATCCCTCATGCTCTTCAAACTATATTTAAAAAAAAAATCTCATCCCACCCCAAACAAGTTATAAAAAATTAAAAATTAAAAAAAAAGTTAAAATTAATTAAAAATAAACAAATTAAAAGAAAACAACAAAATTAAAATTAGGAAAAAAATTAAAAATGAAAATAAAATAAGAAACAAATTATAAAAAAATATAACTTTGGGTGGGTGGGTGGGTAGGTAGGTGGGGGGCTCCCCCCACTTTTCTCTCAACTTATCCTACCCCCTCCAACCTACCACACCGCCTCATGGTGGGGGTGGATATGGTAGAAGCAAGATAGTTATATGGAGCGATTATACCAACTTTTTAGCTATAATTTTAAAAATGTTGTAATTTAAGCCCCCAAAAAATGGTGTTATTGGTAGCACCACTTTTTTTATTTGGTAGTTCATTTTAAGGTTTTGTTCACAATATTAAAAGTAAACATGGGAAGTGATCAATTAGTGTATCAAAACCCTATTGTGTGCTGAGAAACCCTAGTGTGAATCGACTTTGCTGTCTGATATGGACATGCTCTCCTATGGGCAAGGTCGTATCCCCCTTATGATGTTGAAGCTTTAGTGTTCCAGGTCATGGTTTGAGCTTATGTTGGGAACTTAAATACACAACTGTCTAGATTTGTGAAGAGATTAGATAATTTATTGGAAGCCAAGCTTCCTTCGACCTCATCCAGGCGCAAAGCCCTAGCCCTTGCAGATCATGGTTTGGTTGGCCAATTCACTAGGATTTATCCTTCTGCCAAGGTTGTTGCAACTTGGATTTATAAAACTTAGAAGCCCCACATCAAGGGGCATCTACATAATTTCTTTTGCGAAAGAGGGATGTACGCTTTTTTGTTTTAAACAAAGGAAGATAGAGATTTGATTTTTCTTAGTGGGTTGCATTTTCTAGGTGTTGGGGTAATGCATTTGAACATGTGGTCGCCAAACTTCAATATGGAGAATGATGTCCCCTCTACCATTCCGTTTTGGGTGAGGCTTCCTCATCTTCCTCTTCATTGTTGAAATGATGATGCTCTCTGTTGTATTGGGAACATTCTGGGGTGATATATTGATTGGGAAGAACCAAAGGAAAACATGTTTTCTTATGCCAGGATTGGTGTCGAGGTAAATTTAAAGAAAGACCTTCTAGAAGAAGTGTTGATGACATTGGAGAATTGACAACATTTCCAACAACTCGACTATGAACAACTTCCTTTCAAGTGCAAATCTTGTCACGAATATGGGCACTTTGCCAAAGACTGAAAAAAAGTGGAGACCCAACAATCCCAAGCTTTTAAAAAAGAGGATCAATAAAAAACTGTAAGTCAGAAGTTAGGGTCCAATATTGATATGGGGGTTAGATATTAGGTTATGGTAGGGAAAGCACTTACTCTTCAGTTGGAAAAAACCCATGGGGGTTAAACTTCTCCAAGGGTTCATCTTCAAATCCTTGAGGTGAACTCCCATTCGTTAATAGTTTCAATTACATAATCCTTGGGATTACGGTAGTGTTAAATTATTGTAAATATTTAATCTAGGAGAAAACGAAGAATAATAAGTGAATAGGAACAACCATCCGACCTTTGGGAAGATGAAACCAAAGATCACCTGTTTGTATATATATTTCATTAGCTTTAATACCAAATTATTAATGCATGGAGTTATTCATCTTAGCATGTTAATGGTATCATAACTAATACACTGGACTGTATTAGAGAGAGAGAGAGAGAGAGTGCATGTACCCGATAGTATAATATTTCAGAATGCTTGGCCTACCAAACCTAAATCTAATCCCTGTGAAAAATGCTTCTTGTGCAATGAATTCTCTTATGTTTTCTGCTCACATTCCAGGAAACCCTAAACCTGGCTTGGCCTTTGCCACCTTGCAACCTCAAACAATAATGCAAGTATTTGGAGTCAGATCTTTGGAAAATTAGATGAATGTGTCGTTTGAATTCTTCTGGCATTCGACCTGTGCTCTAATGCGTTCATCCGTCGTGATGTAGGAGCATCGTTAGCAAGTACACGTAGCAGGACAACTCAGCACCTGAGAGCGAATCCGGAGTCTCGAACGCTAGCCAGTACTGTAAATCTTTTGAAGTGATAGAAAACAAAAGAGGAAAGACCACACATGTGGAGACAAAATGAGCACGCGTGACTTGGGAGCTTAACCCTAGTCTCAATGTAACCACAATTAGATAACAATTAGTTCGTTTCTTTGGTATAAAGAGAGATTTTGTACGCCCGAAAGAGGGGTTACGAGAATTATGAGCAAGTAGGAATTTGTGAACAATAGTTGTTGCTTTGATTTTAGCTGTAACCATTTTCTTGATTTTGAATGAAGATAACAGAGGAAAATTGATCCGATGTGTGGTGTGAATATTGTTTACAATTTCCCTATTGTTGTCGTTAATCTTTTCAAGAATGAATGAATCTTGCTGTGAGTGCATGTAGCTTTGAAATGCTTGTATAAATATTAAAAATCGCTTTTCTTCGTGAGCCGGTGCAAGGTGTGCACACCGTTTGCAAAGAGTGCGTTGACAAGGTCTGTTTCGACTCATAAAGCTCAGAAGAAATAACGTAAGACTTTCTTTGCAGGAAGTGTAAAGTGACTTCCGCAAGGAGTGCAAAGTTGTCGCAAGAACTCGAATCTTGTGTAAATATCTGTTGCAAAGAGTGCACAGACCTGGAATTCGACGAAGAGTCGAAGCGACTCCGTAAAGAAGTTGAAGGACGAGAGCGGAAGAACGCCAGGAAGGCGAGAAAGGATTCTTTTCAAAAATATTTGGATCTGAGTATGACGAATTTCCCAGAAAAGCAAGAAGTGCTTGGGAGATCAAAATCTTTGGAGAGATCAAGCTCAGGAGGGGTAGCACTTTCCAAGAAGCGCGAACGAGATCCAAGAAATGGACTCGCAAGAAGGATAAAGGTCGAAGTCTTTAAATCCTTTCAAAAATCTTCTAATTCTAAAGAAAGCTTTAGCTCAGAGGGAAGATCTGGACCATTCGACCAACATCCAAACAACGAGGAGAAAGTAAAGAGGAGGAAAGATCTCAACTGTTTGATATGAGCGCAAACGGATTGTAGCCGTCTGATCAAGGTAAAGTGCACTAACATTAAATCTTTGAACAAACACAGGAGGAACAAGGTCACGAAATTCCAAAATCATTGGAACCGTCCATCAAGATAGGACACGTGGCAGGAGATCAACATTTTGCAGGGTGGAAAGGTCAAAGAACAAAGTTGTGAGAATTCGCGAAACGTGAAATCGCAAAAAGATCACAGCCACTGATTGTTCCGAAATCATTGAGATCGTCCCGTCAATGAGGACACGTGGCGGGAGCTCAGCATTTCGCTGACTCGCGACTCAAAGAAGTCAAAGGTCGAGTTACAAGAACTCGTGAATCGCGAAATCGCGAAAAGATCACAGCCGTTGATCGAAGGAGGGATTTGGACCATAGATATAGTTTTTTCGGGACTTCACAACTCGGGAAATCAGAGGTAAGAGTTTTGGAAACTCGCAAAACCCGAAACCGCGAAGATTTGATTTGAGCCGTTGATTCAAGAAGAGACCTGGACCATTGAGCATCTAGGGAGATGACTCGTGAAGTGTGAACTCACGAGACGCGAAATCGCCAAACGCTCGAGAGATTGGCCCACGGTCACAATGAAGGGTCACATCGGTGAAGGGGAATAGAGGGGCTAGCATGCGCTAGGCTCCTGTCGGGATTTTGGAAGTCGGGAGAGTCAGAGTGACTCGCATGCAAAGGTCCGATACGCGAAGTCGCGATGCACCTTTCGATTAGGCGACTGGTCACAGCCTTAGTGACATAAAGGGAGGGGCTTAACCATGAGAACTAGCACCTAAATACGCTGAAGCTTAAAGGCGTTAAAGGGAAGGTCGTGGGTTCCATACAACCTGAGCTTTAAGGGAAAGAGGGTCTGTTAAGTGGAATTGAGGTTCTTGAGGGGCCGAAGAGTCAGACAGATTCAATTCCTTGATCTATCCTAGACCGGGAGGTTGCGCAACCCTTAAGATAGAAGGGGGGGTTTGCATCACTTTGCTCTCTTGCTTCTCTTCACCATCAACTACGCTCATTGTCTTCTCTCTTGCTTCTCTTCACCATCAATTACCAGCGCAGATTAGTGGTTGCTAAGGCCCCCCTCAACCATCCTCATCTTCTCATGGTGTAGAAAATAATCTTTGTTGGTGTCCTTCATAAAAATAATGGCCAGATGTGATATTGCATGTCGTTTCCCTCCAAGTGGTTTGAATGATATATTTGTAGTTGGACTTTGTTTTGACACAAATTCCCTCTCTCTCTATATATATTCCTGCATAGTCTTTCATATATGTAGTAAATTTCAAGAAAATTTGGTGACTATTCATTTCCCTGAGCCCAATTGCAATGAACACTTGAGTCCTCAAAAATGTCAATTTATTCTTCTGAGAAAAACCATGGAGGAATGGTGTTTGGCATTGCATATCTGCAGTAAGTTGCAAGAAAATTTGGTGACTATTCATTTCCCTGAGACCAATTGCAGCAAACACTTGAGTCCTCAACAATTTCAATTTATCCTTTCGAGACAAACCCTGGAGGAATGGTGTTTTCCATTGGCCGAAGCTGTTGAAAAAAAACAAAACTCTAGGTGATGTCACATGATTTGCAGGAAATCTAAGGGGCATTTGTTTATGTATTTAAAGAAATTAGAGATCATGACTAAAGGAGTTGTATTATGGAGCAACTGGTGGTGAAAATGCATTCTCTTGTTTCAATTGTTGGTGTGGTACTTAGTGGCAAAGAGAACTATCCAAAATGGTCAAGGAAAATCGAGCACACCATGATCTTAATTAATCTTTGGGATGACATTTGTGATGGTGATACCAAATCCACTAAATCGACCGCAAACAAAGAGCTTGTCATATGGATGAAATAAAGACAAGAAAACTTATGTCTTGATTTATACTTTTGTAAGTGAAGAGGTGAGTCATCATATCATATCTATCAAAGATTCTTGGACTACTTTGAAGAAGTTGAAATATTTGTATGATTCACATTCAAGATTGGAGCTAATTCAATTGTTGATGAAGCTCTTCAACCTCAAAATGAAGGAAAATGATCTTGTGGCTTTAACTTCCAAAATTAAAGCCATCATGCATGACATTGATGCCACTGGTATGAAGATAGAAATTTCTCTCACAACCTTAATCAAGGCCCTCTTACCCACATATTCTCACTATCTTGAATCACTTCAAGCTCTAAGTGGACAACTAAAGTCCCTCTTGACTCTCTGGTGGAAAAAATGGTAGAATGTGAGAAGACTTTTGGGAAGAAGACAACTCAACTCACTGGAGACATTGTGTGCCTTTATAAAAAAGGGAAGAATCGATCACATGATTCTTCAAGAGGAGAAGGTAGTAATAGGGGATGTGGAAAAAATAATTTTAGAGGTGAAGGGGGTAGGTACAATCAAGGTGAGAGGCTTGATCTTCATTGTGTTCGTTATGGAAATAATGGGTCACATTAAACAAAGACATGAATAATCCCATGGGAAAAGATGAAAGACAAGCATGAATAAAAGGAAGACAAACATAAAGCTCTTGAATCTGTTCATTTTGTTGTTGCTCACTGTAATATTGGCATAAATGAAGATTTGTTTAAAGTTTCATTTGATTATTGGAGAGATGCTTGGTTGCTTGAAGTTAGTGTTACATGTCACATGACATGTCGATAATATTTTTTTGAAGAATTGAAAGACAATGTATAGGGTGCAATGTACTTTGTAGATAGATCAAGTCTCAAACTTGCAGGAATTGACACCATCATGCTCAAATTACCTGGATTCTCATATTTTCTTTTGCATGATGTTCTCTATCTTCCTGAGTTGCAGAGGAACTTGTTGTCTCTTGTGCACATTTGACAACAAGGCCATTCTATCCATGTGTTTGATGGACATGTTGAAATAAGGATATCTTCTAACAACATGGTCTTTATGTCAGGATGGAATATTGTTGAAGCTAAAAGGAACATCTACACATGCATGAAATTCTGCATACCTTTCTCATCATGATGAAGGTATATTGTCTTCTAGTCTCTTGTGGCATGTTAGATTTGGGCACATCAACTATGATAGTCTTCATATGCTCAATAAAAAGGGTGTTTCTAGTTTTCCTACCATTCCAAGGAATTTGCAGCAATGTGAGGCTTGTGTCCTTGGTAAACACAACAAACAACATTTTCATGATTCCACTTTAAGAGCACATAGAAAGCTAGAGTTGATACACTCTAATTTGTGTGGCCCCATGCCTGTTCCATATGATTTTGGTAATAAATATATTATGACTTTTATTAATGACTACACTAGGATGTGTTGGGTTTACTTGTTGAAACACAAGTCTCAAGCTTTTGAATCATTTAAAAACTTTCATGTATGGACTGAAAATGAAACATGATTTAGTATTAGTACTCTTCGTACTGATAATGGAAAATAATATACTTGTAATGAATTTGAAACCTAACTTCGTCAATATGGAATCAAACATCAAACCAAACATAGTTACCAACCTAACGAGAACTCTAGTTCTAAAAATCCATATTTTTGCGTTAAAAATATCAAAATCAACCCAAAAAAGTGGTTCCACTTGTAGCACTTTTTTTTTGTTGAGGTTAAAATTACAACATCTTGCAACCATAGATTGTAATTTTGCTAACAAAAGCCTTAAAGTCAACCCCCATATCAAAAAGTGGTTATACTAGTAGCACCCTTTTATTTTTTGAGGTTAAAATTATAACTTATTTAAAACCATGACATTAACAACCAAAAATATTAAAATTATAAATGAACCATCGAATTAAAAAACAACCTAATGAAGACTAGTAGTACTGTTGCAACCAAAATCTTAAAATCAACCCTTAAATTAAAAAACAGAGTTATGAACAACATATTTTTGTTTTTTCAAGGGTTAAAAGTACTATTTGTTTTGAAAACATAATCTTAACAACCACTACCATTGCAACCAAAATCTTAAAATCAACCCCCAAATTAAAAAAAATGTATTAATTGTAATGTCATTTTTATTTTAAACTTAAAATTGCAATATTGTTGAAACTATGACTAAAAAATCTTCATTGTTGCAATCAAACTTATCTCATCCACCCTAGTCCACCATCATTCTCTTTTTAATTAAAAAAGAAAAAAAAAAACTTTTAAAAACAACGAAAACAAACTAAAAACAAATTTAAAAATAAATAAATAATAAAATTAAAAAAATACAAATAAATTATAAAGCCAATGGAAAAAAAAATGATATTATAGAAAATATTAAAAAAAACACCTTTTAAAAACAATATTGAAAACTAAAATTATAAAAAAAAATATTAAAACCACTAACGTAAAAAGTCTTTTAACATAAAAAGGCATAAACCAAAAGGGGTAAAAGAGGAGAGGGCCCTCCCTCTTTTACCATTTTTAAAGCGTGAGATTTTAGGTTAAAGTTTTATTTTATGTTTTGTTTTTTAATTTTATTTTTTTTATAACTTATTTGTAAGTGGTGGTTTTAATGTTTGTTTTAATATTTTTTTATAATTTTATTTTTAAATATCTTTTTAAAATTATAATAAAAAAATAAACAACATAAAAAAAAATACTAAAAAGTTAAAAAGGGATAAAAGAGGGGAGAGGCCCTCCCCTCTTTTACTCTTTTAAATGGTTTTCTTTTAAATATTTTTTATAAATGGTATTCTTTTATATAAGTTTACTTTTTATTATGGCATTCTTTTATATAAGTTTACTTTTTAATGTTGTTTCTTTATATGTGGTTGTGGTGGTGGTGGTGGTGGTGGCGGCGACGACGACGACGGCGGCGGCGGCGACGACGGCGACGACGACGTTGTTATGGTCAAGTTATATATCAAATTGATGATGATGATGATGATGACGACGACGACGACGATGTTATGGTCAAGTTAGATATCAAATTGATGTATGAGATCTCTTTGTTTGTGGGACAAAGGACACCCTCCACACAACGATTTAATTGCTAATGTCTATGGAGGTATACATATCCTACTCCCCTTTGGATTTGAACCCATGACCTCCAAGGAGGAAACACATGTAATTTGTTTGGTACTAAGTTGGTCAAGCTTTGCAGCTCTCAAGACCTAATAATTTGCAATGGAGTAATGAAGTGGCCAAACTCCAACCAGATGAATTGTATTCATGGGCTAGGTAGTAGTGTTGTAGATTATGTGATATCTAATATCCCCGTTTCCAACCAAATAACAACTTTTGACCTTTTAAATGACCATGAGCTTGACTCTGATCATAAACCTTTAACCCTAACTCTAAACTTTTCCATGCATAGGAGCGCCATTGAAGAGAATTATGATAATCAAAGGAATTTGCGGTTTGACAAAAGTAAAGTTGACATTTTTTTTAAAGGATTTAAATATCCTAACTTATAATGACAACATTGAAAAACTCTATCATAATTTTACAACTACCCTTTCCACTTCTATTAACAAGTTCTATTTCGAGGTGTCCTATTAAAATAAAAATAGAACGAACAACCCTTGGTATGATTGATCAGGGGATCAAATTTTGCTCAAAAATTCAAAGTGCTCAAAATCACTTCAAATCGGATGAGAGCGTAGGCCTCGTCGTTGCGAACCCAATGCAACTCGTTTGGGTTCAAACGAACGTCGGGAGCGAGAGATATCGCGTTCTGTTCAAATTTACAAACAGGCAAAAAAGGGTTGCTGACTATACATTCTGTACGGACGCTGACGTGGCAGGCCGTACGACATGTGGCAAGTCGTACGACACATGGCAGGATGGCATTCGAACAGTTGGCAGGTGACTTGGCATGTTTGGCAGCGAATGGAGTGACGACACGTGGCCCAGTTAGTGGCCGCCACGTGTCATCCATTATTTGGTTAAAACTTATGTCGTTGGCCGGAGTCGACCCCACGACCTCTGGGCAGGGGCAAAGAATTGGCAAAGAGACGCCAACCAATGTGCCACCACTTGTTACTTATTATATATATGGCATGAAATTTATATAAGTTTGAATGTGCGGGTGGTTTGGGCCGCGACCGGGTCGGGGCTTAGCCCCAACCCTTGGTCGCGCACTATATAACATATGACCCACGATTATAGTGTATGGGCGCGCGCGCGGTTAATGTTTGTTCCAACGGTTATTACAACGAACTGCCATTTGGCCTTTGACCATTGGCTTATGAAACAAAAACCCGTGTTTATGCTAGCGCGTGGTCGCATGGGTTAATATGACCTGGCCCTTGACGGTTAGGGGCTAGGTGCACCCGTAACTGTCCTACAGTTTGCACGGTTCGCGTGGTTGCGTCTGGTGCTAGGTTTTTACGCTTAAATATGCGTGTGGGCTAGGTTGAGCCATAGGTGCGTTTTGTAGATCAGAGACAACAAGCTTGAAGGGGGGACTTCCAGGAAGCCTATCTTCTTCAATTTTTGGCCAAATGAGGTGCCGAAAAAGCCCAACTAGGGGTTTTTGGACGTTCTGAAGCCATTGAAGTAGTCTATTTGGCAGTTTGAGCATTGTAAAGCACATTTTTGAGCACTTTGAGAAAATAATACAAATGATCCATTGGAAGCTGGACCAGGAGATGTAGCCCAAGAGAGGGGTGAACTCCTTTATCATTTGCTGTGTTATGTGTTTTCTATTCATTGATTATGCTGATTTTTATATGCATCTTGAATGAGTAAATCCTATTATAAGTTGTGTTGCAAAGATGATCCATTTTCATTTTTAACACATAAAATTTTACTTGCAAATATTTTAAAGAATACAAGTCTTCTTCATTTTTAGATCAAGTTGGTATCAGAGCATAGGTTTTTGAAGACTTGATTATTTGCAAGTGCTTTGTTTTCTGATGCTCACAAGGTTGAAAATCACAAGAGGAGAAGGTCAACTTGTAGAGCCAAGTTCTCATCCTTCAAGGAGGAAGCATATACCATCACCGCAAGTTTCAAGGAGGCATTCACCAAGTATGGCTCA
>ML782005.1:183398-223796 GCA_009831015.1 Picea engelmannii | reverse complement strand
TCGTTGTGAACCCAACACAACTCGTTTGGGTTCAAACGGATGTCAGGAGCGAGAGATATCACGTTCTGTTCAAATTTACAAACATGCAAAAAAGGGTTGCTGACTATACAGTCCGTACGGATGCTGATGTGGTAGGCCGTATGACATGTGGCAAGTCATACGACATGTGGCAGGATGGCATTCAGACAGTTGGCAGGTGACTTGGCATGTTTGGCAGTGAATGGAGCGACGACACGTGGCCCAATTAGTGGCCGCCACGTGTCATCCATTATTTGGTTAAAACTTATGTTGTTGGCCGGAGTCGACCCCGCGACCTCCGGGCAGGGGCAAAGATTTGGAAAAGAGCCGCCAACCGGCGTGCCACCACTTGTTACTTATTATATATATGGCACAAAATTTATATAAGTTTGAATGTGCGGGTGGTTTGGGCCGCGACTGGGCCGGGGCTTAGCCCCAGTCCTTGGTCGCGCACTATATAACATATGACCCACGGTTATAGTGTATGGGTGCGCGCGCGCGGTTAATGTTTGTTCCAACAGTTATTAAAACGAACCGCCATTTGGCCTTTGACCATTGGCTTATGAAACATAATCCCGTGTTTATGCCAGCGCGTGGTCGCATGGGTCAATATGACCTGACCCTTGACGGTTAGGGGCTAAGTGCGCCCGTAACTGTCCTACAGTTTGCACATTTCGTGTGGTTGCATCTGGTGCTAGGTTTTTACGCTTAAATATGCGTGTGGGCTAGGTTGAGCCATAGAAGGTGCGTTTTTTAGATGTAGAGACAACAAGCTTGAAGGGGGGACTTCCAGGAAGCCTATCTTCTTCAATTTTTGGCCAAATGAGGTGCCGAAAAAGCCCAAATAGGGGTTTTTGGACGTTCTGAAGCCATTGAAGTAGTCTATTTGGTAGTTTGAGAATTTTAAAGCACATTTTTGAGCACTTTGAGAAAATAATACAAATGATCCATTGGAAGTTGGACCAAGAGATGTAGCCCAAGAGAGGGGTGAAGTCCTTTATCATTTGCTGTGTTATGTGTTTTCTGTTCATTGATTATGCTGTTGTTTATATGCATCTTGAATGAGTAAATCCTATTATAAGTTGTGTTGCAAAGATGATCCATTTGCATTTTTAACACATAAAATTTTACTTGCAAATATTTTCAAGAATACAAGTCTTCTTCATTTTTAGATCAATTATAAAGATTGTAAAATTGCTAGGAAATCCATTAGGGATGTTTCTAATGAGTCCTTAAAACTCAATAAGATCAATATGCACAAGGCCCTAATTAAAATGAAAAAAAGGTACTATATCAATAAAAGACAAGAGCAACTTTCACAACTATATAAGCTAGATCCTAAGAAGTTCTGGAGCCAAATTCTAAAACACAATACTAAAGAAAATAATATGATTCCCTTAAGGGAATGGAATTCCTACCTTACAAGTCTTTACGACTTCCCTAATGTCATGGACACCATTCCTATTGTCCCTACACAGGAAGAAGTTTTTTCTTTAGATGACATAGAGTTAGAGGTTAAGTGGCTTGCAAATGGGAAAGATAAGGACATTGAAGGCTACCAAGATGAAATTTTTAAAATCGGAAGGCCAATCCTTATCCCTCACATGCACAAACTCTTCAATTTAGCAGTCAAGCAGGGCTTCCCTAAACCCTGGATGAAAAGCCTCATTGTTTCTATTTTAAAAAATGGGGATAGAAACATTCCCTCTAATTATAGGACCATTATGATTAGCCTGATTTCAGCCAAGCTTTATGGAATTATTTTGGAAAAGAAGATTAGCCTTTGGCTAGAAAGTCACGGTAAAAGAGCTAAAGGCCAGGCTGGGTTTAGGAGATATCATTCAACTGTGTACCATCTTGTTACCTTTAGTATCATTGCGGAGGAGTTTCGCAATACTAAAACCAATCTTTTTTGTTGTTTTGTTGCCTTTAGAAAATATTTTGACATGGTTCCTAGGAAAAACCTTTGGAATAAGGAGATAAAAATGCCTCTTGATTTGAGGGTTGCTGCAATAAGGATGTATGAGAACGTTATTTCTAAGTTTAAAAACATCGAGGGATGTTCAAAAGAGATTAACTGCAATATCGGAGTCAAACAAGGTTGTCCCTTGTCCCCTACCCTTTTTGGCATATACATTGACAAGTTAGAAGATTGCTTGGAAAAAGCTGGTTGTGTCGGCTCTACTCTCACTGGTATAGTCATCAATCTTCTTATTTATGCTGATGATATCGTTCTTATGGAAAGAAGTTCCCATGATCTTGAAAACCAACTAAAAATCCTCAAGGATTTTTGCTCCAATATGGGTATGACTGTTAATACTGATAAAACTAAGGTCATGATTATTAAATCCAATAAGATCCCTTATGATACCTTTTTATATGACAACAACAACTTGGAGGAAGTGACTTCATACAAATATCTTGGAATTGATATTCACCACAAGATCAATTGAAATTATAGCATTGAGAAAAGGATTATTGGGGGATGAAAATCTTATTATGGGCTTGAAAACAATTGTAAATGAGTTGATCTTTGGATTTGGGATAAGAAGAAACTTCTCTTTGAGACTCTTGTTACACCCGTTATTCCTTATGGGTGTGAATTCTGGGGCTGTCGTATCTCTCGTGAATATTGGAGAAAGATAGAGCAAATACAAAAGAATTTTATAACCTATAATCTCAAAATTAAAGGAAATACGCCCTATCCCATCCTCCTCTTAGAAACAAGCCTCTGCCCCATTGAGAGCATGGCTATGATTAGATACCTAATGTATAAGAACAAGTTAAACAACATGGAAGACAATAGGCTTACTAAAATTGCTTCAAAATCGATTCATAACCACCATCGACTCACGCGAGGATGGCATAAAGATGCCCGGTCTTGGCTAAACTATTGGGGATCATGGAATACACCATTTTACAGAATAAAGATACTATTAAAAAAACGTCAAATCAAAATTTAAGGAGAAAATGTGGTGTGATAAAGAGTTAGAGGAAAAAAGAAAATTAAGGTATTATAAGGATGTAATCAACCCTAGTCTAGAAGATCAAAATTATCTATTTGTTTTGCCAAGTGTAAATAAAAAAATAATCATTGTTAAGATAAGAACAAATTCTCACGAGCTCCATAGTGAAACTGGGCATTAGTCAATTCCTAAAATGCCATGGGATGAAAGAGCGTGTCACCTTTGTGACACTAAGAAGACTGAAGATGAAAAACACTTTCTCTTAGATTGTCCAACCTATACCCATATTATATCTCATTTTCAAAATATTTGTCACACTACCAACCTTCCTAACCTCTTAACTCAACACAAGTAAGGTGATCTTGGAAAACGTCTCTTAATGCTTTTCGAGCACAGAAACAAGATTCTAAAGAATCACAAGTAATCACTTACACTCTTAAGGTCCGATAGACCAATTCAGTCTTAGTGGACGTTAATCATCATCATCATGTGGTGTATTTAATTTATAATAGTATTAGTTTATAATTTGTTTTAAGTTATTTTTTTATATATGTATTTAATTTATAATATTATTTTTAAGATTTTTTATTATTTTATTGTTTTTATTTTTATTTTTTAAAATTCCTTTTTCTATATATTTTTATAAGTTTTTAAAATTTTTGTTTTTAATTGTATTTTTTAAAATTTATTTTAAATATTTTTTTTAAGAAAATTAATCTATATTTAAAAAAAATATTTTAAGTTTTTTTTTTTTTTTTTTAAATTATTTTAAGAGGAGAATGATGATGGAGTAGGTGTGAGTATGTCAATTTTGATTGTAAATGGTTTAAAAAATGTTGAAATTTCAAGTTCTAAATAAAAAAGGGTTCTACTACTCGCACCTCTTTTTTATTCATGGGTTGATTTGAAGATTTTGGTTGCAATGGTACAAGTTAAGACCATGGTTTCAAATGTGTTGTAGTTTTAACCTAAAACAAAAAGTGCTATTTGTAGCACCACTTTTTTATTCGAGGATTGATTCAATATTTTGGTGGAAATAGTACCAATTGTTAAGCCCATGGTTTCAAATTGATTGTAATTTTACCCCCAAAAAAGAAAAATAAGTTTGATGATGAGACTCCACATCTTGAAGGGTAGATCCCTATCTTGGATCAATCTCCAGAATATCCTTTTGAAGTGATATCTCCCCCTAATGAAGAAGATCCAACCACTTCATCAAAACATGGATTTCAATTGGACGATGTGATTGAGAGGATTGAAAAGTTGAACCTTGATGGGAATGTGACACCATCTCAATCAATGGAGAAACCTGGACCATCTCAGAAAGGTCCGCCAAAGTGGCTCATAAAGATACTTGAAAGTGTTTGTTTTGATGATGTTGGAAAGATAGGAACTAGAAGTTCTACAAGATAAGATGGAGGTTATGTAGATAATTCAGATTTCAGTGATGTAGATAATTCAGATTCAGGCGATGTAAATGATATAGATGTTTTATTTGATTTTGAATTGAATTTATCTACTAACATTGAACAAAATTCCTTTGAAGAAGTTGCTTCTCATGATGAGTGGAAAGAAGCCATGTGGAAGGAGTATGATGCTCTCATCAATAATGGGACATGGAAGTTGATGGATCCTCCATTTGGAACCAAACCAATTGGTTGTAGGTGGGTCTACAAGAACAAGTACAAATCAAAGGGTTCTCTTGACAAGCATAAGTTGAGGCTTGTGGAGAAGCGATATGCACATAAATAAGGCATAGACTATGAGGATACTTTCCCCCCCATAGAAAAATGGGCTATCATTCATGCATTGTTGGCTTTCACTACACATAATATGTGGAATATCCATCACATGGTTGTGAATACAACCTTCTTGAATGGATATTTGAAAGAGAATGTCTACATGTCTCAACTAGAAGGATTAGCTATGAAAAGTCACAGACATAAGGTATGCAAGTTCATCAATTCTTTGTATCGCCTAAAACAAGCACCTCACGAATGGTATGAAAAATTAACTGAGCATCTTTTGAAGATCAATTTCAAGAATTTTACTCTTGATGATGCAACTTTGTTTTTCAAGAAACTTGGAAAAACTATTGTATATCTTGTGGTGTATGTAGATGATATTTTGATAGCATGGAAGAATGAGGCATACATTTCATCCATAAAGAAATAATTGAAGAAGGGTTTTGAGGTAACAAACATGGGATACCTTGCCCAAAGGGGTTGGATCCAATGGTGGAAAACGAGAAGTTTTTCACTATTAGGAAAGGTTCAATTCCCGCGAGGGCTTTACCTGGAGCCATGGGGGCACCTTGAGGTAGTGGTAGAACATGTGTTTGCACCCAAAAATACTATATTAAATGGTATTGTGACCCATGCACACATAAGTGGATCAAATCCCACCCCCATGTCCTCCAAATTTTTAAAAAACCTCTAGCGATCATGTGACGATCACGTCTCTAGTTTAGGGTTCCAACATCGCACGAATTCACGTGGGTAGTCCATGGATACTTATAAGGGGGGGACTCCCCCCAATATCTCCTGTCTTCGGACCTTTAGGCCTTTCATGCCTTGATATCTTTGTATGCAAAGACTCACAAGTCTACTCCCTCCAGTTTTGTAAAAAAAATGGATGAGATTCCTAAAGTGGTTGTTTATCCATCTTCGACTCGTCCTCTAGTTCTTAGATTGGAAAAAAATAGGTTTATAGGGCAGTTCACGGGTCTCTGGCCCTCTCCCAAAGCCAGACATCACTGGCTAGATCTAAACTAGAGAAAACTGATCCAGGGGAACATGTTTGTGACCTTCTATGGTAAGGGCTTCTTTGTATTCCTATTTGAAAAAAAAAATATAGGGATTTAATCTTTTGTAGTGGACTGGATTTCATGGGTGCAAGAGGAGTGTACCTCAATAAATGGACCCTAGAATTCAGTTCATAAAATGATATTCCTTCAGCATTCCTTGTCTGGGTCAGGCCACCATTTCTCCCTTTGCACTGTTGGAATGATGAAACCCTAAAAAACATAGGTAACTCGCTGGGAAAATACATCGATCATGCTGAACCATGATAAGGGCTTCAAGCTTGTGCTAGAATCTATGTGGAAGTGGATTTGGAAAAAGGACTCCTAGAGGCAATCCAGATGACCCTGGATAACTGGTCTTATGTGCAACAAGTCAACTATGAGAAAATCCCATTTAAATGCAAAGCATGTCATGATTATGGACATTTTGTGAAAAGTTGTCCACAAGCCAAAGAATCCTAGATGTAAGATTCGAAACAGGATCAATGGAAACAACGAAAAGGGAGAAAAACTAATGGGAAGGTAGATTCCTTGAACCCCCCACAAGGACAAGGAAAAAAATCCACAGATCCGCGAGAAAGACCCCCAATCTCCCCACAGAAAGGAGAATCAAGTCACAATAGGTTCGTTGGATTACGAACAGAAGATAACGTGGAGGAACTTAGGGATTATCAGGAAGAAAATGGAAAAGGGAGGCAAGAAGAAACAAAAGAGGAAAATAGAAAAGGAAAAGAGAAAGAAATCATGTTTTCAAGCGGGGAAAATACAACAAAATCTGATTCGTATCTCCCTCCAAAGATTCATGTTCTTTCTGAGGAAGAACAACATGAAACTTTTGATAGCAACTCAGACTTAGAGGTCACCCAGCCAGCCAAAATAAAAAAGAAGGAAGAAATTCTAATAGAAACAAAAGGGAATAGACAACAGATCGAGAGAAGGAATTAGGCATTCAATTTTTTTTAGAGGAAGCACTAAGGAAAGAGAGCAAATCAGGTAAAAATAAGTTAACCCTTCACAAGGGAGAAAGTTCTCATCCCTCTAAAAGGGGGGCCCAAAAACCCACTGGTAAATGATGAAAGTTGTTTCCTGGAGCTGTAGAGGTCTAGAGAGTACGGAAAAAGAAGAAGTACGAAAGCTAATAAATATAAAAAATCCCTCAATCCTTCTACTCTAGGAGACAAAAATGAGGGATCAAGAAACCCTCCAAAAAATGCAAAAAAAATCGAAAAAGGGAGAAGAAAAAGCAATTAGCTCGAGAGGCGCCTCAAGAGGGACCTGTACAATTTGGAATGCAAAAGAATTCATTCTAGAGGATCACCCGCAGTCTCAGTTCTAGATGATGGTCTCTCTATCCAAAAAATCCATAGGCATGATCTACACAATTATTAATGTTTATATGCCAAATAATTACTTGGAAAAAGTTGGGTGTTGGAGATCCCTCCTAGACCTAGCCAATGACAATATTCCCCAAAATCTGATTATAGCTGGGGATTTTAATACCACAAGAAGGTTAAAATAAAAGTGAGGTGGTTCCATAGTGAGGGATCAATTCAGAGAAAAAATGGATGATCTAATCTCAAATCTAGATCTCATCGATGTCCCCCCCTCCAAAGGTATTTATACTTGGAACAATAGAAGAGCAAGGCCATGCCACATTATGACCAAGCTAGAATTTTTTTTAATAAGCAACTCCTTTCTTGCATTACTAGACACAACCTCTTCAATGATCCTTTTGTGGATAGGCTTGGATCATTTCCCTATCTTGTTATCTTTTGAATCACAGAAAAAATTGGGACCTATTCCTTTCATATTTAACCCCCTATGGATGGAACGTTTGGATTTCTATCCCACTATAATGTGAGTTTGGAACCAATGGATCATTGGTTCCCCGATGTTCATTTGGGAGAAGAAGTTGAAGCTGGTAAAAGAGACCCTTAAATCCTGGGAAAAATTCTCCTCGAGACCGATACAGCTCAAGGTCAAAGAAAAAAAGCTACAACTAGAAAAAATCCAAGGGGATATAGAGACAAAAGAAGTCCAGCAAAGTCAAACAATGTCGGAACAAAAGGTGCACAAAGAGTACATTCAAGTGTTAAAAGAAGAAGAAATCACCTATAGATTAAATTCAAGAAGTCTCTGACTGAAAGTAGGCGATCAAAATACCTCTTTCTTTCATAGACAAACAAAATCAAGACATTGGAAAAATCAAATCTCAGAAATAAAAACTCAGATGGGAGAAATCCTAAAGGAGTTTGATCAAATCAAGCAGCAAACCTCCAACCACTTCCTCAAGCTATATAGATTAGAAATAATCACAGAGGAAGACTCAACTGAATCTCTACTCACTCATATTCCAAGAAACATATCTGAAGAAGATAATCACAATCTCAATCAACAAATTGAAGAAAAATAAATTTCAATGAAGATAAATCCCCAGGATCGGATGGGTTCACTCTTTATTTATATAAACGGTGTTGGCACATAATCAAGCTATATTTCATTAGAATGATCAGATATGTGCACAATTAAAAAATAATGGGATGAGCCACCAATTCCTCCTTTTTAGTGCTCATTCCGAAAGAACTTGGAGCGACCTCTAGGAGGATTTGTGGCAGGCAGACGAATTCAGGGCAACTTCATCCTGGTGCAAGAAGAAATTCGCTCAAGCAAATTTCGAGGGGAATCAGGTATGGAAATGAAATTGGATATGGCAAATGAATTTGATAGAGTAGAGCATGACTTCCTATTTAAAGTGATGCAGAAGTTCGGCTTCAACCAAGAGTTTCTATCCTGGACGAGGTCCTATATTTCTAATCCTTTGATTACCCCTCTTTTAAATGGAAGACCAACCCCCTTCTTTAGAGCTTCTAGAGGCCTAAGATATGGCTTCCCTCTCTCCCCCCTTCTTTACGTAATCATGGAAGAATCTCTCAACATAAGACTAGAATGGGAATGCACCAATGAAATAATCCTAGGATTCAAAATAGCTCAAGGTGTAAAGTGAATTGATCATTCACAATTTGTTGATGACACGATCCTCTTGAGTGGAGATTCTAAAGTCATGGAAATAAGAATCAAGAAGGTACTGGATATGTTCCTCTCAGTCTCAGGAGGTCTCTTGAATAAGGCCAAAAGTCAAATCTATGTGTGGAATGTTTCATCTCTTAGTCGCTTAGGTCTTTCTCAAATCCTGGGATTTGCTATCTCAAATGAGTCGAAAACCTTTGAATACCTTGGTCTCCCTATGTGCTTAAAATCACTGCCTGGAGAATATTGACATCTTAATCTTCAAAAATTTAGAGAAAAGATGGAGTCTTGGGGGACAAGGTGGCTCAATCCAGCTGGGCATCTGGTCCTGATAAAATCTGTTTTGTCCTCTCTTCCCCTATTTCAATTATCTTCCCTTATTGCACCAAAGGGAGATTTGAAAGACATGGCCCAACTCATTCACAAATTTCTATGGCAAGGGGGAAGTCCAATTCCAAAAAAAATCATCTAGTAAACTGGAATATAGTTTCCTCTCCTAAAGATAGTGGGGGACTTGGAATCAAAGACCCTGAAGTGACCAATCTAGCTATGGGATCCAAGCTACTCTGGAGACTAATTTCGAGACAAAAGGAATGGTGGAAACCAACCATAACAAAAAAATACAAGCTGGGTGTCAAGAAAATATGTATGGATTCTATCCTAGAAACTCAACTTGGATCACAAATCTGGAAACTTTTACGAGCCTCAATCCCCTTATTTAAAGAGCACCTTTCATGGATCCTTGGAAATGGAAAAATGATTAGGATCTGGAAAGATTTGATTTTGGGAACTGATATCACATCTCGAGCATAAGAGGTTGACAATCTAAAAACATGGATGACTTTAGAACAAAAGATCACTCTTTTCGATATTTCTTCTTGGAATGAAGATGGAACCTGGAAGGATTGGAGCCCGGGGACACCCCCGTTCACTTGTAGAATCAATCCCAAGTGTTGATATCTCTTCTTAAAGGAGAAACCCCTTTACTCAGAGATATTCAAGACAGTCAAGGATGGGGAGTAGATGGGTACTCAGTAAAAGAAGGATACAAAACTCTCCTTTCCATCTCAAGTGCCCTTCACTTTTTAGCTAGATGGAAAAACATCGGGAGTCTAGATGCTCTTACCAAAATAAACATCTTCATTTGGTCCCTATCTCATGGGAAAATATTAATGGGAGAAAACTTGATGAAAATGGGTTTCCATGGACCTTTCACATGTGCTCTTTGCCAAAGGAACCAGGACACAATTCAACACCTCTTTTGGGAATGTTCCTTCTCTATAATAGTCTGGGATTATGTATACAGAGAACTGAACCACCAGATAAGGTGGCCCTCATATTTAAATCCCTACTTGGGGCATTGGGAAAGATATTACCAAGGCACCTTCCATGGAAAACCAACCTTCAAAAGACTTTGGAAATCCCTTCCCAAATTTGTATGATGGCAGATTTGGCTAGCAAGGAATAGACTAATTTTCCAGGGAAAAAAGTCTCAACCCCAAAGTGTTTCTTGTAAGAAAAAAAAAACAACTGATAGAGGTTATGAACACTAAAACTTTGAGCATTGAAGATCTGATCAATTGGAATAAATCTGAGAAGGATTGGGTCACGAGCTTCAATCTTCACTCCACCTGGAGTTCTTAGTATTGACAACAATTGTGCTGGCAACTTCATTCTTCCCTCAACATAGAAGATTGGATCCAAATACAATCAGATCACATGCTGTGCTTCAAAGGGAAACCCAGGGGAGGCAGGTGCCGGGGGGGGGTTCTCTTCGAACCCGAAGGAAAAATAATATTGAACTATTATTGGAATTTAGGGAAGGACACCGATAATAAAGTAGAGGCTTATTCCCTTCTAAAAGGTCTTCAACTGGAAAACCAAAGACAAATTCAAAATCTGAACGTAGTAGGAGATTCGAAGACTATCATAAGGATGATGATCTAGGGTTCTGAGCCTAAAAGTTTGAGTCTAAAAAGGGTAATAGGAAAAATTCTTCGATCCACGATGACTTTAAATACCAAGTTCTTCCACGTCCTTAGATGCAATAATGTTGAAGCAGACAAAATGGTCAATTTGGCCATCGGGAAACCACACATAACTTTAGGTGTGGAGGATGAGGAAGCATTATCCCCCCTAGTATAATGATCACTCATAAGACTAGGATCCACCACGCTAAGGGGATGAGAGAGGACACTTGGAGCTCCAACATGAGCCTTGATAGGTGGAGGCAACAACTGGTAGGAGTAATGACATGATCTCTTCAGCAGGGTTTAAATCATGCTAACGAGAATTGGCACGAACACTTCATCATGGCGTGGGATGGTTTTATCATCCGTCCAACCAAGTTTGTGGGTAACAGGTTGTCAAAGCCTATGAATTAGATGGGTCGAGCATGTAGCAGTCCCAAAGTAGTGTGGAATCTCTAGGATGACAACTTGTTCAGTCCTTGGATTGGGTCTATGAAGGGTCTAAGTACAATACTTCAGGTAGATTCTAAGATTTGGTTGCTCGACATGAATTATTCAGTGATTGTTTCTTGGGGAGTTTTATCTCAGTGCTTCCAAGAAATATTTCTTTTGTGGTTCTCTCAAATTTCCCTTGAGCCTACTTTGGACTCTTCTCCCCTTGAATTCTCCCTTGTTTCCTTTCTGAACCACCTCGCTCAAAATTTCTTAGTGTGGATACAACTGGGCATAGCCTCCCCCCCTTCGAAGTCCAGACCCTTTGTCATCCTGTCGATGTGTGCTTGGAGCGCCCTCCCTCACCTCTTTCAGAACTACCTCCCTCTTATCATCATGGACAACATGTGGAAGGCACATAATGAGTCAAGGGCCATGAACTCACAAGATTTATTTGCAGGTCAAGACCAACAAGACCCAGAGAAATATTGTGTAGGGTGCCAAAGGCTGAGAATTCATATGGGAGAAATTAGCTCCACATTGACCTTCGAGTTTGAAACTCTCTCTCAATACAAACACCTAATTGAAAGATTGCAGGATGAAGTCTTCTCGCAACGCAACCAAATTGAGGACCAACGCAGTCAAATGGAGAACACGCAAGGTCGTATGGATAAAATGGAAAGAAATCATCAACAACCCAACACCCTAGACAACACCCAGGAAGCTTCTAGAAATCTAACTTCAGCCACAATGAATCAAGTCCCATACCTCAACGAGCCAATAATAGACCCAATTTGGGAGCATCCTGGACATCTGAAGGTAAAAAAGGAACCGGGTAGCTGATTATGTAATTTTCAAGTGTCATGTTTTGTTTTACGATATGCATAAATGGATTTTTCTATAGGTTGTATTCTTCGAAATACAACAAAAATGTTATAGTTAGGAAAGTTGGCAACACAATGGACACAAATTTTGTAACAATAGTCTTAATATTCAAAGCATCTATATGTTGAAGTTCTATCATGGCCCTTTTTTTGTACTACAGTGGATTTATCCATACCTTTTTAATATAAATTTTCCCAGTTCTTGTTAAAAAACAAACATGGGATAGCTTCACTAATACTTGGGTATTTAAGTAACTCAAAATCCAAAGAATGTATTCATCTCCCAAAATAAGTACATTGGAGAATTATTGAAATTTTTTGGCATCGCTGATTGTAATCCTCTCTCTACTCCAATGGAACAAAATATGAAGCTAACATTAAAATAAAGGAATGAATTTGAGGATGCAACTAAATATAGACATCTTGTGGGGAGTCTTATCTACCTTACTACTACTAGACCAAAAATTTGATTTGCAGTTGGTATCCTTTCTAGGTTCATACAAAACCCCTATGAAGGACATTGGTACCAAGGCTGCAAAGAGAGTTCTAAAGTACTTGAAAGTAACTCATGAATTTGGGCTCAAATACTCTAAGGTGGATGAATTCAAATTAGTTGGACATACATATTCAAACTTTGATGGGGATAAAGAGAATGGAGTATCTACTTCATGATACCTCACGAGCCTTGGATTAGTTTCTATCTCTTGGAGATCATGCAAACAATATGTGGTACTTGCAGAGGCGAAAAAAGAGATTGTGTGGCCTAGGAAGATACTAGATGATTTGTAAGAGAAATAGGTGAATGCTACTCCACTTTTTATTGATAACACTTCTACAATCAAACTGGCCAAGAATCCTAGATTCCATGATCGAACCAAGCACATCAACACAAAGTACCATTTGATTCGACATCATGTAGAGGTCAAGACCATTCAATCGATACATTGTTCCACAAGTGAGAAAATTGCAGGCATCTTCACCAAATCACTTGGAAGAGAAAATTTTTAAAAGCTTAGAAAGATGCTTGGACTTACAAACACCCCTTCGGATTAAGGGGGAAATGTCAGTTACCTAATCCTCGAGATTATGGTAGTGTAAAATTATTGTAAATATTTAATACAGGAGAAAATGAAGAGTCATAGGTGAATAGGAGCATCCATCTAACCTCTAGGAAGATGTTCAAACCAAATGTCAGTTGTTTGTATTTATATTTCACTCACTTTAATACCAAATTATTAATGCATGTAGTTATTCATCTTGGCCTATTAGATAGTAGAGGTGGTATTCCATTGGTGAACAATTGATTCAAATTTCATTTTCAAGAAGTTCTAAACCCATATAAGGATCCTCAAATCATAGCCTAGCAGGATCTAGAGAAAATTTCCTCTATGGGGGACCTACATTTATGCCAAAGTTAGGAAATTATTTAGTCCAGATCTAAAGATCCATGGATTTTTCCTCAAGATAAGTTGGTGGCCATGCACTAGGAGGAAATTGAGATTAGTGGAGGAGGGATTCCTCGGTTTGATAAGGAGGATAAAATCCCAATGGGTGTGGAAGAAGTGGAAAATCTTAAAGATGTCGAAGTTGCATTTTCCGAGCATAAGGCTAAGGAATTAGAAATTAATGCCTTTATTAAGGAGGATTTAGGTGATGGAGAATCAGAAAAAAAACTCCCATGTAGGTATGGAAGGAAGCCAACCCAAACTTTGAGGGAGGAGCAAGAAAATAAATAAATTATGATGGGCTCACAACAAACCATTGAGAAATTGATAGGCCCTAGATTTAAGCCACCCAAATCTCCAAGAAATAATGTGCCTCCTAAAGGAGGAGGTTCCAAAATTTAGACTAAATAATGATTTTAGTCTCTTGGAATTGCATGGGTTTAGGAAACAAAACAAAGGTTTATGTAGCCTCAAAATTGGATCCTCACTAAGTCTAAAATCATTTAATGAGGTAAGTTCATTAATTTCTTTTTGCATGGGTTTAGGAAACAAAACAAAGGTTTATGTAGCCTCAAAATTGGATCCTCACTAAGTCTAAAATCATTTAATGAGGTAATTTCATTAATTTCTTCAATATTTATATGACAATAAGCTACATGGAGAAGATATGTGTTGGAGATATCTTATGAACCTTAAAAATTCTGACTATGTTTATGATAGTATCATAGTTGGTGATTTTAATGTTGTTATGCATAACTTGGAAAAGAGTGGAGGAAACATTCTTAGAGATCCTTTTAGGGAGAAATTGGAAGATATGATAAATGAATGGAACTTATTGGATATCAAACCAATTAAAGGGAAGTACACCTGGTCAAATAGAAGATCCATTCTGGGTCATATTTCTACCAAGATTGATATATTTTAGGTTCATACTAATATTCTTTTGCATTAATTTGATTTCAAATCTATGATCCTCCCCTTAGTCATCTCCGACCACTAGCCTATCTCATTAAATTTCCAGAAATCCTCAGATTATGGTCCTCGACCTTTTAGATTTAATCCTCTCTGGTTGAATTATCAAGAAGTTATAGATCAAATTTGCTCAACTTGTAACACTTGTATCACATGTACTCCAATGTATGTTTGGGAGAAAAATATTAAGCTTGTAAAAAATATCTAAATATTGGGCCAAAGCTTCCTTCTCTTTCCCTTCCATAGAGAAATAAAGTATCTGATCTAGGCTTACATATATGCAAGAAAAAATGGAAATATAAGAGATTACATAGCAGTTGTAGGAGGAAGAAGCTTCTCTTAAAAAACAATTTCAACGGGTCATGCGACAAGAAGAGAACCATTGGCATATCAAGTCTCGAAGTTTATGGATTAAAGAAGGGGATTAAAATACCAACTTATTTCATAAGCAAGCTAAGGCTTGACTCTATAGAAATAACGTGAAAGAGATCTCTCTAGAGGATGACACTAAAATATATGAATTTGAAGTACTTAAAGAGGTTGCTATACAATATTATTTCTCTTTATTCATGCAACAATATGATTCATAGAACTGAAGAAGACCTACTTGATTTCATTTTGACAATGATCACAAGTAAAAAAAAATAGTGAATCAACAAGACATATCGAAGAAGTTGAAATTCAAAACATGATTTGGAGCTTAGAGCCAGACAAAGCTCGTGGACCATATAGTTTTTCCATTTCCTTTTTATATTCTTTTGGGATATTATAAAATATGAATTAAAAGGAATTCTAGAATATGCTCATCGGCCATGAAAACTAGGTGGCACTATGAATTCTTCCTTTTTGGAATTAATCCCAAAAGAAGAAAACCCTTCTTCCTTTGCTAGATTTAAACCCATATCTATTTGAAATTATTCATAAAAAATTATGACTAAAACCATTGTTTTCCAGTTGAAATTTTTATGCCTAAGAGTATTTTTGCTAACCAAGGAGGGTTTATAGAAAAAAGGCAGATCATCGATACCATTGTCTTGGTGCAGGAAGCTATTCATTCAAGCTTAGAAGCAAGGGAGGAAGGTATGATAATAAAATTGGATATGGAAAATTCCTTTTATTGTGTAAGATATTACTTCCTTTTCAAGGCCTTGAGTAAATTTGGCTTCAACCCTACCTTTGTTCAATGGATTGCCTCTTGTATTGGTTTGTGCCCTGGATAGCTCCATTATTTAGTTAATGGTTGGCCTAACCCATTTTTTCAAAGTAGCAAGGGATTGAGGCAAAAATTTCCTCTTTCCCCCCTCTTTTTCAACATTATGGCCAAGTCCTTTAATCACAAGATTGAATCAGAAAGGTCTGCTAAAAATATTTTTGGAATTAAGGTCGTTACAGGTATCAAAATTATTAATCACTCACAGTCCGCATATGACACACTCTTGCTTGGTGGTGCATCTCTAGTTATCATTGATTCAAGGTTTAATAAAAATATAGACTCATTTTTGGATGCATCTGGAGGAGAAATCAATCATCATAAATGTCATATTTTGGATGGAACGCTAGCTCATAGGTAATGCATTTGATTTTCTGATTATTTCAATTTATGTGAGTTGAAAAATGGAATTCATTTTTATATCTTTGGGATTCCTATATCTTTAGGAAGCTCCTCCTCTCATGTTTGGATTAATATTCTAGATAAAATTAGGATTAAATTTTGTCAATGGGGGTCACAATGGCTAATCCCGATAGGCATGTTGTCCTCATAGCTTTTCCACTATATCAATACTTGGCTCTATTGGATTATTCTAACATCATGAATTAGATTTCAATGAATATCAAAAAAATCTTATGGAAAGGGGGTAGGTGTAATTAAAAAAATACCACCTCATTAATTTGAAAATAGTTAGAATCCTGTTGGCAGCCCTACATAATTTTGCTTTTTAAAGTGACAAATGACAATTCTTGTAGCTGCCTATGCCTCATCTTGTAAATAATGCTATTTGAAGGTGGCTATTCGGTTGTAAAAAGGGTGTTTTGATTGTTCCCACTTATTTTTATCTTGCATTTTCGTGATTCATTCATGACTGAAAGCATGAATGAAGCATTAAAAATTTAATTCATATTACAATTTTATCTAATGCTTGGTCTTTAAAAGGGTCAATGTGCTTACACCTCTTTTAATGAATGTTGTTTTTCTTTGAGCTTATCATATATCAATGACACACTTACTTTGAGTTGCTCTTGGATTGTAAGCTTATGTTTTGGATCCTTTGTATACCAAGAATCGATTGAGATATGGACTATAGGCTTGTTCATTGGGATTTTTTGGTAAATCAACTTTGTTTTTAAACTTTTGATTTACATTTGGATTTAAAAAAAAAAATGCATCATCTCCTAAATCAAGGATACTCATTGGATGTCATGGGAATTAAACACACTATGATCATACCCTGTACCACGTTTTTAGTTGGCATTTTCAAATGATAGGTCTCTCATGACAGATCGAGGTCTAGTGTTACGCTTTGTTTCCAAAACGTTCATCTCCAGAACTGCCTGAATTTCGTGTGTAAAACCCTTATGCTCACATTATGATCACACTGGTGTGAGTTTTTACTCCTTTGTTTTTGGCTCAGAATTTCCTCTGTTGCTGCTATCTCTTAAGACCATAGTGAGTTCAGGTCACTCTTGTTACCATCTGTTCAAACCCTTATGGCCCCTGTTGTCCGATTTGAGCCAAATGGCTCCCAAAATTTGTTGTTGTATGATGATGCGAGTGAGGATCTTAAGAGACAAGGTTGGAATATGTTTATTGAGAAATTCCAAGGTTATAACTTGCGAGTAGCCAAATATTTTTCCCTTACATTTGATGGATGCAGAGCCAAGGTGGGAGATATGTAGTTGGAGATCATCGAAGAATTTCTGAGTGAAGCAATAGGGCTTCCTCTCACTGGTCAAAGGTGGTTTAAAAATTCGAAGTTGGACGAAATACCCTGGAGTCTGTTCGTCACCTCTCGCGAAATTCAATGCTGTGACAAATGTATTCTGATCTCTTTACTCAAGGTTAGATGGCATGGTTTGTTGGCAGTTTTAAGACAATTTGTCACCTGTGAAGGTCATTTTGGCTTAGTGTTCCTTTACCACATACGATTTCTCTTACATTTTAATGGATTTCATTTAAACATGTCGTTTTACCTGCTCATAAGTTTGTATAAAATGGAAAAGAGATATAAAAGGAAGAACTTGGATTCCAGATTATTTCACCATGGTTTTATTAAATTACTGTTAGTTCATCATTTGAAAGCACTTGGTGACGATTGGGATGGATTCATAAATCATAATGGCTTTGTTACAATAAATCCTGTAGAGACCCTTGTGGTGGATAAACCCATGATAATGAAACCTCCCGGGCTCTCAAGTGTCGGGCCAAACTTCTTGCATGAAAAACCTCACAAAAGGGCATTGCCCGATCAACCTTTGTGTGAGAAGAAAGATGCTAGTTATAGGGTTATTACAACTCTTGAGTGTGAACAAATTGTTTGCCCTAATCCCATTGAAAAAACCAACAACAAACACCCACGCAAACAACCAAAGAAAAATCAAGAAATAGGGTTTCGTAATAAGAGGCATGGACGACTCATTTCAAGGAGTTTTCAAAATAAATCCAAAGCTCATGTGAACTCGATCGATCTGATCGAGATCCATGATGATTATGACTCCGATATTGAGAGGTTTCTGGCACAAGAAGATCCGAATTGTTCTGAACCAGATCAACCATTCGATTATGTGGATAATTTCCCACCATGTTTGAAAGACAACAAAGAATTTATAAGTATCAAAATCGGTCAAAGGCCAACAATGGGTAGCAGTGATGTTTTACCACACAATTACACATTTCCTCAACTGATTGCGCCTGCTACACATTGTGAAGTTTGTTTACATTGGATAATTCAGTACTACACAAACATCCCTATCCTTCAAGTGAGGATCAAAGCTCTCGTGGCTCAAAATGACTCATTGGCAAATGAAAACCATGAGCTCAAGACCAATGCAGAAAGACAAGTAAACCGTTTGAAGAGGACGTGCAACATCATAATAAAAAATGATGATAGTGTCAAAGATGTGATCAATTTTGAGATTTTGTGATTCGAATTTTGTTATCAGTTGGATGGTAAGATTGGTTTTCATCAAAATTATGATTTTTGTTATTTTTCTAATTAATCTAGATCGATTTGGATTTCTATTACTAATAATAAGACTGGCTACAGAATTGAGCAATTCTGTAGCCAATTCAATTTCTCATATTAAATTTAGTAATGGATAGTTAATAAAATATTTGTTTTCTTCATTTCATTTTTTCAGGATAGAATGTAATTGATGCTGGAATGGAGCATGTTGGACTTGGTCGATTAGCTATTTTCCTTTGCTTATTTTGTAAATAAGAGGAAATTCTCATAAATACTGAATATGTAGTTTGATCTTGAGTGGCTTCAAGTCCTCTATATTTGTAACTTTTAAATCTTTTTGAGATCTGATCCTATCAAGATAGGAAGTTTAGCCTTTGTGAACTCTTTAAATAATCCATATTTTTGTAGTGAAATCATCTTGGCTGAGGGCAAGAGATGGACAAGTGATTCCTGAACTTAATGAAACAACATATATGCATTTTGGCTTTAGCCTTTTGTTAATGATGTTTTCATTTATGATTTGTTAATACTTATACATTAATAGGTCTGATAGCTTTAGACTTAATGATCTATTATGTGCAGAATGTTTATATTATAGATGTCGTCTACAACTTGCTTCTCAAAATATAAATGCTGTGATCATATCTTCAATTAGAATGATAGGATTTATCTTTCAGTTTTAATCTAATGATGAATGCATAGGTTGCTTTCAGATTTATCTTGCTATAAACATGTGTAATTATGAGATCACAGGTTTATGTTTGTGTGTCCTTTTCTGTCATTAAAACCTAAGTTGCTAATACATGTTCTGAATTTATTTAGGACAATCACAAGGTTCATTGCATATTTCTCTCTTGGACATGGTAGTTGGATGTTCTCCACTCATGCAGATGCTTGGATACACCTCACTAATTCACTAACAGGTTAGCTCCTTTGTATTTTTCTGTCATTTATATATCATTGAAACTAGAACATATGGTTCAACTTTTGACTATCCACTCATTTACGTTTCATTGTATTTTTATTTCCATATTAGTTTAGATTTATAAAGGAAAAACACAAAAAATATTTTTATGTGCTTTCTTTATTTTCTTCCTAGAAGCAATCATTTTTCACATTGATTTTCGTAAGTTTCAATTAAAACTTGCAGTTTGTTAATCATGTATATAAGTAATATTTATACATCTTCTTCTTAAATACATCTACAACAGTTACATTATACATGTGTGTGTGTATATATATAGTGTTTAGTAATTATATAGTTATTTCTTTCTTTTATTTGTTTCTTTTAGGAATTTTAGATTGGCTAACATAGCCATTAAACTCATCAGAATGAGTTACACCAAAATGCTTGGGTTACTTAGAGAACCCCGGACCAGACACGTTCTCCCAGTTGATGGACGATCAATTTTTCTCATCAACAAATGGTGCTAGAAGGAGGGCTTGAATACAATTGATGGAACGTGGAAGTCACAAGACTCCTCCCCCACACACTCACTCCCCTATAGTAACACAAAGTCATTTTAACAACAACTTTACTTCTGAAACAACAAATACCTCAAACAAAAAATCCCCAGAGTCCCGTTGATCTAGTAACACCAAACCCTCAAGTGTTCGACGTACAATAAATTGTTCGTCAGTCACTTTTAAGGAAACATAGTGCTTTGGCTCGTATCTGAAAACTTGGTAGGCCACTTAATCAACCCTTGGATTTCTCTGATACCAGAGAACAAGTTGAAGGCACTAGTATGATTCTAAACCCTCTAGGAGAAGATACTATCAATCCTACTGATACACCTACTCCTGGAGATCGAGGATTTTGTATTCCACCTTCCCCACCTCATTCATCTCCATCCTCTTCAGGAGGAGAGTCATGTGACGAAGGAAGTTCTTCATCTGAACCATCTCATCCTTCGACACCACCTACACCCAAGGAAAACCAAAACAATCCCGCCAGACCATGGCTCGATCAAGACATTGTGGCTGTACCTGGACCCCAACACCCTTTACCAAAACACCCAGAGAAACGGTTACCTAAGTTCAATACAGATTCTAAGCAAATCCTCGAGGATCACATAAAGAAATTCATCCTAGCCATTAGACTCCGAAGTGTAGAACATGAAGATGTAGTATGTAGAATTTTTCATTACACGTTTGAGGGAAATGCCTCTACATGGTATTTTTCCCAACAACCTCACACCATTGTATCTTGGGACAGATTCAAAACCTGTTTCCTAGAGAAGTTCAGAGATGATAAATCTCCTAAAGTCTTAGTCATGGAACTCTCCAGCTTAAAGATGAACCCTAAGGAGAAAGTAAAAGATTTTAACCAAAGGTTCCTCACATTAAAAAACCGAATCCCCGCTGATTCAATGCCTGCAGAAATCCTTATTGTGGCATATTACACTAAATATCTACACAATAATATAGAAATTTGGGTTAAAATGTCTAAGAAGTTTACATTACTGGAAGCCTTCGAGGAGGCAAGCCAAATTGAAAAAGATATTTTGAGCTTGAAAGATAATCTTAGTAATGAGGCAGAAATAATCCCATCTTCTAAGAAGAAAATAGAAATTCTTACTAGGCCTCCCCAAACCAAAATCCAATTAGAAACTTTAGACTTAGAAATTTTGCAAAAGGTGGTCCAAAAATTTTCAAATCAATTCGTAGACTTTAGGATATTGGCATCCTTGAGAAAAAGAATTTTTAAACCTCCTTTCAGAAAACCTTTTCCCCCCAACCGACCGAATCCGACCCCTGAGGGTCTAAATTTTGAAAGCTTACAATACGCTCTGTAAACTATCCTTGAAGCACACGATAACTTGGTTCCCCCTGATAATTCTGAAGATGTAGTTGAAGAAGAAGTAGCTGAAGAAGAGGAGTCATCTCCCAATCTCTTCAGACATTTTTCCAATAGTATTTTTCAAGCCAATTTTGAAACTGTCTATCCTTACAACACCAGAAGCAAAACACAGAGTAAACCCACTTCCGAAATAAGTACTAATGTGCCTCTGAAACATTTGAAACAAGCTGAAACAAAACAAAATTTAGCAGCCCCAGTTTTAGAGTATGATTTGATTGAATACCTAAAGAAACTCATGGCTAATATTTCTGTTTACGAACTTTTGAAATTCCCTCTTCTTCTGGAGAAAATGCTTCAGAACATTGCATAAAATATTAAAAACAACAATCTAAACAACAAGAAAATTGTAGAAATCAGTTATAAAACAACTCAAAAGATCCCTGCTAAAACAACACCTGAACCCCCAGATAAAATGGATCCCACTGAAAAAACTGTATCAAATGTAGATAAAGTAATTTTAGGGACAACGACTAAAAATCAACAAAATTCTGCTATTAATACTCACAAAAATGCCCCACCTTTCTTGTTAACTTTTGAAAATTTCAATAGAAATGTACATAATTGCATGGTAGATTCCGGTGCATCATCAAATGTAATTCCCTTGTCCGTTTGCCAAAAAATCAATGCAAAAGTTCAACCTTCTAGTCTTAAAATCATTCATCTCGATCATACGAATGTTAAGGTAATTGGTGAACTAAAGAATGTGCTCATTAGGTTATCTTCGAGCCCTAAAGTTCACCAAATTATTGACATCATTGTTGTTGACATCCCCGAAGTCTATGGTTTATTTTTGAGCAGGGATTGGTCTAAGCAACTACATGGTTACTTTGCAACAAATTGGTCGCATTTATGGCTGCCAGAAAATGGACAGCCAAACAAAATTAGGATTAACTGTGAACGTTACCTCAATCACACCGTGACGGATTTGAATTATGTTAACGAACCATTTATTGCTTCCACTAACTCACTTGAAATGTAGGGAATGAACACCTTCTTCGTAACTTCATGGTCGAAACTTCCCCCATCATCGATCCAGAACAACAATCGGAGCTCATGACATGTACTCAGTCAACAACTTTACCAAATGTGCCAAACACTGTCGATGAAGCTTAGATATGGTCACTTTACTTCGATGGATCCAAATACAAAGAAGGAGTTGGTGCAGAATGTGTACTCATCGACCCGATAGTTAATAAAAATTTCATCGCCTATCGATTAGAGTTTGAATGCACAAACAACACTGTCGAATATGAGGAAATTTTGCAAGGACTCAAGAAAGCTATAGATATGGACATAAAGAACTTAATGGTATTTGGTGATTCGGAAATTGTGGTTAGGCAAGTAATAAATTCCGTACATTGCCTATCACCACACCTAAAAAGTTACCAAACTGAGGTATGGAATCTGATGCACAAATTTTCAGCATTTAACATCAATTTCATTCCTAGATTAAGTAATTCTGAGGCTGACTTATTGGCTAATGTCGCTTCTAAACTCTTGCCCACAGAAGGTCTTTCTCCGAATGCATTTTAAATTGAGTTATTATTCAAACAATCGATCCCAACCAACGTCACTAATTGGAGAGTGTTTGATGATGATCAACAGATCATCAACATTTTTCATATGGAGGACACTTTCCAAGGTGCAATTATCGATGAAGGCACTCATGATGAAAATCTCCTCAATTTCATGGTAATATTAGAGCCTAGGTCTCTCAAATCAACATCTGATCTGGTAAACTCTATTCATAAATCCATGGTAAGACTAGAGAAGTTTTATGATTTGCATGATAAATTCAGAAGGTCGGTAAATGGTAAAACAAACAGTTCTTCTTTGACTCATGAAACGATAAATCTAGGGACTAAAGATAATCAACAAAATATCAATTTGGGAATGGGATGCTCCGAGCAAGAACGATCCTCTTTTATAAAACTATTTAGAGAATTCAAGGATGTCTTTGCCTGGACATATGATGATTTGAAAACTTTTTACCCTAATATAATACAACATATCATCCCCATGAAACCCCAGACTCAACCTTTTCAACAGAAGCTAAGAAAGATGCACCCTAAGTTGGAACCATTATCAAGAAAGAACTAAATAAATTATTGAATGCGAAGATAATATTCCCAATAAGACACACATAATGGGTGTCTAATCTAGTTCCTATAAGGAAGAAAAGTGGTGAAATTTGACTCTATATCGATTTTCGTAACTTGAACCGAGCACCTGACAAAGACAATTATCCTGTTCCTCCAATGGAACAAATTCTTCAGCAGGTATCTGGTTCCAAAAGACTATCAATGCTATACATTTTTTTGGGATATAATCATGTCCTCATGTCTCCACCAGACCAGTTAAAAACCACTTTTCGTACCCCATGGAGCACTTACGCCTATAGTAAGATGCCTTTTGGGATTATAAATGTCGGGGCCACTTTCCAAAGAGCAATGGATATTTATTTTCGCGGTATCATAAATCAATCTGTAGTGGTCTATCTTGATGACGTTACTTTTTTCTCCAAAAACAAGAAAGATCACTTGTCTCACCTTAGGTCTGTCCTAAAACGATGCTGCATGTACGACATATCTCTCAACCCTAAGAAGTCAATCTTTGCAGTGGAACAAGGAAAAATTCTCAGATTCATAGTATCTAGTGTCGGGATGATCATTGATCCCAAAAGAACTCAATCCATTGCCAAACTTCCTCCCCCCTCCTCCAAAAAATCTATGCAATCCTTTTTAGGCCGAATTAATTTTGTCAGAAGGTTTGTCCCAAGTTTCTCAGAAATGGTAAGGCCATTGAAAAAATTAATTAAAAAGGATGTTCAGTATCGTTGGGGACCATAGGAAAATCAAGCCTTTGACTCTATCAAAAAATCCATAGTGGAAGCCCCTTCCTTGATGAGTCTTGATTTCTCACAAGATTTCACTCTTTACACTTTCTCCTCTGACTGATCTTATGCTGCTGTGTTGACCCAAAAGAACACTGAAAGAGATGAAATCTCCGTTGCCTTCATGAGCTCAGCCTTCAAACGAGTAGATCTTAACTACCTAGCTGTAGATCAACATGCTTATGCAGTTTTCAAAGTAGTGAGACATTTCTGATCATATTTGCTAAAATCCAGAACTAAAGTCATTATGCCTTATCCTGCTGTCAGAAAATTGTTAGTACAAAAAGAATTGGGTGAAAAAATGGCAAATCGGATGACATCATTACAAGAGTATGACCTTGAAATAACCCTTTCACAAATTTATAGAGGTTAAGGCCTATGCAAACTAGTGGTTGATTCAGTTGAAGAGCGACAAAGTCAAATTAATGTCTTAACTGTAAATCAACATAGTAAAAATCAAATCTGTTGTACACAAGTTGTTGCTAATTCTTGGTTTGATGATATTAAGTTTTATTTAACACGTGGTTATTCTCCTTGCCATCTCTATACTAAAAAGAGAAGATCATTAAGACTAAAATCTACACCTTTCCAGTTGATAAATAATGTACTATTTCGTAAGAATTTTGATAATGTTCTCATGCGTTGTTTGGAAAGAGATGAAGCAAAGAAAGTATTATCTGAACTACATGCAGGTATAGCTGGTGGGAACTTTGGTGGAGACACCACTGCTCACAAGGTATTAAGATATGGGTACTATTGGCCCACGTTGTTCAAAGATGCCCATGCGATATGTCGTAAATGTATAATCTGCCAAAAGGCTGTTGGACGAGTAAAAAAGGCAACATTTCCTTTACAACCTATTTTGGTAGATTCACCTTTTCAGCAGTGGGGTCTCTACATCATTGGGCCAATTAACCCCACTTCTTCGCAGTAGCATAAATACATCATTACAACAACAGATTATTTTATCAGATGGTCCGAGGCTGCACCGCTGAAAGTGGTAAACACTAATCAAGTGATATCTTTCCTTGACATGAATATCATTACTAGATTCAACATTCCCAAATGTTTGGTTTTCGATAATGCTTCTTACTTTTTGTCCCTTGATATGAGTGATTTTTATTTGGAGAAGGGGATCAAACTTAAGTATTTTTCCAGCTATTATCCCCAAGGAAATGACCTAGCAGAATCAATGAATAAAAATTTGATCAAGATCATCAAGAGGGCAGTTTATGAAAACCACAAGAATTGGCACAATGCAATTTTTAATGCACTCTGGGCTGATAGGGTGACTTCAAAAACCTCTGTTGGTAATTCTCCTTTCTTTCTCATCTACAGACGAGAAGCAATTCTCCCTCCTCATGTTCTGCTTCCCTCTCTGCAATTATCGTAGAAATTTCAGGAAGAGGACTGCCCTCCTCTTGAAATTCGAATTAATTCCTTGTTGAAACTAGAAGAAGTAAGAGCACAAGCCAGGGAGAGACTAGACCAGCATCAACAAATTTTGAAAGTCTAGTTTGATTCTAACTCTGCTTCGGATAGAGACTTTGAGGTAGGATATTTGGTTCTCAAGTGGGATAAACCTCACGAAGGAAAAGGGGAACACACCAAGTTCCAGAACCCGTGGTTGGGCCCTTTCGTAATCGTTGAAAAATTAGGTCCCAGCTCCTTCTGTCTACAGAGTTTGGAGGGACAACCCCTTCCCGGTGAATGACCAAGATCTCAAGAGGTATTTTTCCTGATAAATTTCAGACCCATCTTTGTACATATTTTTTCTATTTTCATTTTGTTTTCTGGTTTTTGGTTCTTTTCATTTTGTTTGTTTTCTTTATCTCTGGATAAACTTGTGTCTGTGTCACCTTTTAGTTCATGAAGGGAAACCAGAGTGACTCATGATGAAGTAAAATTTAAGGTCGTTCAGAACATCAATGTTGTAACTTGTTCAAATGCAGATAAGCTAAATAAAATTTCTGTTCAAGATAGGTTTCTTGGTTTCACTTTATAATTATGAGCAGACACGACCATCATCAAAGCTCTTTACACTGTCCTTGCTTTTAAAGAAAGCAACTCAAGTATGCCTTCCTGTCCTTGAAGAATTAGTTTCATCCGAAAACTAATTTCAAATCATAATGAAGGTTGTCAAGCAAAAAAATTAAAGGCTGGAAAATGTCTAGTGTTTTGAAGACTGAAATTTTCAGCATCACCCCGCTCTTTTGAAAATCATTAAATTTATGTCAGATTGTGAATAATTTCTTGAGAGTTGTGAGAAGCGTTTGTAAACCTGCCGAGATATTGAACAGGTCTGCTGGCAACAGGTAAATACATGCATTATGCCAAGGCAACTTCGCCGGGGCACTGAACAGGCCCGCTGGTAGCGAAACAATGTCAGGTTCGAGAAAATTATCAGTAATAAGTTTTGATATTAATCATAAATACCCTTCATTTGTACTAAAAATTATTGGATAGGGTAGAGGTGACAAAGTGGGGTAATTGACATCCCTGTCGAGGCTATAGATGCCTGCTGGCAGCAGTGGCCCCGTCAATAGTATTGGAGCCATTGGCTTAAATATCGTTGCTCTTGTAATTAAAGTTTGTCACCAGATTTCATTTGAACAGGAAGATATCTAAAGCTGGACTGTGTAATGATTGTTGAAATTTGAGTTAGATGTTTGACGTCCTTCACTAGTTCTTTGATTTGTAACCATTGTAAGTAGTCCTAACATGAACTCGTCGGTGATGCAGAGATAATTGCTTCTCCTAGTAAGTCGCCACTATTGGCATCCCTACATAATTTTTATTTTTAAAGTGACAAATGACAATTCCTGTAGCTGCCTACACCTCATCCTGCAAATATTGCTATTTGAAGGTGACTATTCGGTTGTAAAAAGGGTGTTTTGATTGTTCCCACTTATTTTGATCTTACATTTTCGCGCTTCATTCATGACTGAAAGAATGAATGAAGCATTAAAATATTAAATCGTATTACAATTTTATCTAAGGCTTGGTCTTTAAAAGGGTCAATGTGCTTACACCTCTTTTAATTAATGTTGTTTTGCTTTGAGCTTATCATATATCAATGAAACACTTACTTTGAGTTGCTCTTGGATTGTAAGATTATGTTTTGGATCCTTTGTATACCAAGAATCGATTGGCATCTGGACTATAGGCTTGTTCATTGGGATTTCTTGGTAAATCAACTTTGTTTTTAAACTTTTGATTTACATTTGGATTTAAAAAAAAAACGCATCATCTCCTAAATCAAGGATACTCATTGCATGTTATGGGAATTAAACACACTACGATCATACCCTGTACCTCATTTTTAGCTGGCATTTTCAAATGACAGGTCTCTCATGACAGATCAAGGTCTAGTGTTACGCTCTATTTCCAAAACATTCATCACCAGAACTACTCAAATTTCGTGTGTAAAACACTTATGCTCACATTATGATCATGTTGGTGTGAGTTTTTACTCCTTTGTTTTTGGCTCAGACTTTCCTCTGTTGTTGCTATCTCTTAAGCCCATAGTGAGTTCAGGTCGAAAATGTTACCATCTGTTCAAACCCTTATGGCCCCTGTCGTCCGATTTGAGCCAAATGACTCCCAAACTTTGTTGTTATATGATGATGTGAGTGAGGATCTTAAGAGCCAGGGTTGGGATATGTTTATTGAGAAATTCCAGGGTTATAACTTGCGAGTAGCCAAAGAATTTTCCCTTACATTTGATGGATGCAAAGACAAGGTGGGTGATATGCAGTTGGAGATCACCGAAGAATTTTTGAGTGAAGCAACAAGGCTTCCTCTCACTGGTCAAAGGTGGTTTAAAAATTTGAAGTTGGAAGAAATACCCTGGAGTCTGTTCGTAACCTCTTGAGAAATTCAATGACGTGACAAAGGTATTTTGATCTCCTTACTCAAGGTTAGATGGCATGGTTGGTTGAAAGTTGTAAGACAATTTGTCACATGTGAAGGCCGTTTTGGTTGGGTGTTCCTTTACCACATACGATTGCTGATGCATTTTATTGGCTTTTATTTAAACATGTCGTTTTACTTGCTCAGAAGTTTGTATAAAATGGCAAAGAGATATAAAAGGAAGAACTTGGATTCCATCTTATTTCACCATGGTTTGATTAAGTTATTGTTAGTTCATCATTTGAAATCACTGGGTGACGATTAGGATAGCTTCATAACTCGTAATGGATTTGTTACAATAAATCTTGTAGAGACCCCTGTGGTGGATAAACCCATTATAATGAAACCTCCCAGGCTCTCAAGTGTCAGGCCAAACTTCTTGCATGAAAACCCTCGTGAAAGGGCATTGCCCGATCAACCTTTGTGTGAGAAACAAGATGCTAGTTCTAGGGTTATTAAAACTACTGAGCGTGAAGAAATTGTTTACCCTAATCCCACTGCAAAAACCAACAATGCACATCCATGCAAACAACCAAAGAAAAATCAAGAAATAGGGTTTCGTAATAAGAGGCATGGACGACTCATTTCAAGGAGTTTGCGAAATAAATCTAAAGCTCATGTGAGCTCGATCGATTCAATCGAGATCCATGACAATTTTGACTCTGAGATCGAGAGGTTTCTGGCACAAGAATATCCGAATTGTTCCGAACCAGATCAACCATTCGATTATGTGGATAATCTCCCACCATGTTTGAAAGACAATAAGGAATTTACATGTATCAAAATCGGTCAAAGGACGACAATGGGTAGCAATGATGTTTTACCACACAATTACACATTTCCTCAACCGATTTCCCCTGCTGCACATTGGGAAGTTTGTTTACATTGGATAAGTCAATACTACATAGACATCCCTATCCTTCAAGCGAGTATCAAATCTCTCGTGTCTCAAAATGACTCATCGACAAATGAAAACCGTGAGCTCAAGACCAATGCACAAAGACAAGTAAAACGTTTGAAGAGGACATGCAATATCATAATAAAAAATGCTGATAGTGTCAAAGTTGTGATCAATTATGAGATTTTGTGATTCGAATTTTGTTATCAGTTGGATGGTAAGATTGGTTTTCATCAAAATTATGCTTTTTGTTATTTTTCTAATTAATCTAGATCGATTTGGATTTCTGTTACTAATAATAAGACTGGCTACAGAATCAAGAGATTCTGTAGCCAAGTCAATTTCTCATATTAAATTTAGTAATGGATAGTTAATAAAATATTTGTTTTCTTCATTTCATTTTTTTGGGATAGAATGTAATTGATGATGGAATGGAGCATGCTAGACTTGGTCGATTAGCTATTTTCCTTTTCTTATTTTGTAAATAGGAGGAAATTATCATAAATACTGAAGATGTATTTTGATCTTGAGTGGCTTCAAGCCCTCTATATTTGTAACTTTTAAATCTTTTTGAGATCTGATCCTATATTAGAATATAAGAAGTTTAGCCTTTGTGAACTCTTTAAATACTCCATATTTTTGTAATGAAATCATCTTGGCTGAGGGCAAGAGAAGGACACGTGATTCCTGAACTTAATGAAACAACATATATGCGTTTTGGCTTTAGCCTTTTGTTAATGATGTTTTCATTTACGTTTTTTTAATCCTTATACATTAATAGGTCTGATATCTTTAGATTTAATGATCTATTATGCACATGATGTTTATTTTATAAATGTCGTCTACAACTTTCTTCTCAAAATATAAATGTTGTAATCATATCTTCAATTATAATGATAGGATTTATCTTTGAGTTTTAATCGAATAATGAATGCATAGGTTGCTTTCAGATTTATCTTGCTGTAACCATGTGTAATTATAAGATCAGAGGTTTATGTTTGTGTGTCCTTTTCTGTCATTAAAACCTAAGCTACTAATACGTGTTCTGAATTTATTTAGGACAATCACAAGGTTCATTGTAGATTTCTCTCTTGGACATGGCAGTTGGATGTTCTCCACTCATGAAGATGCTTGGATACACCTCACTAACTCACTAACAAGTTAGCGCCTTTGTATTTTTCTGTCATTTATATATCATTGAAACTAGAACATATGGTTCAGCTTTTGACTATCCACTCGTTTATGTTTCATTTTATTTTTAATTCCATATTAGTTTAGATTTATAAAGGAAAAACACAAAAAATATTTTTATGCGCTTTCTTTATCCGCTTCCTAGAAGCAATCATTTTTCACATTGATTTTCGTAAGTTTCGATTAAAACTTGCAGTTTGTAAATCATGTACGTAAGTAAGAGTTATACATCTTCTTCTTAAATACATCTACAATAGTTACATTATATATATATATATATATATATATATATATATATATATAATGTTTATTAATTAGATAGTTATTTATTTCTTTTATTTGTTTATTTTAAGACTTTTAGATTGGCTAATAGAGCCATTAAACCCATCATAACGAGTTACACCAAACAACTTGGGTTACTTAGACAACCCCAGACTAGACTCGTTCTCCCACTTGACAGACGGTCAATTTTGCTCATCAACAAATCCCAATTGACCGGGGTGGGCTTGTGTTGATCTAAAATACTATTCCATGGTATTAAGGTCAATCTCATGAGGATATGAATCCCCGTGTATTTTTAGAGAGGTGACACTTCTATTTTTCTTATAAAATTACAAAAAAAAAATAAAACAAAATCCGAGAAGGACCAAACTTTGTAAAAGCTAACATTCACATTCAGAGCAATACCTGAGATTGGGACCATGCATTTTTAAAAGAAAACCATATATACAATATTTTATAATGTAGATAAACCAAATGAGTATGATAAATAAGCGGTTGACATTTCCATCACAACATTCATCAAGACAATAAGCAATATCCACGGTAAAGAGATAAGAAATATGGACCACATATATAAGAGAACTTTAAATGATCATTCCATTAGGCACCAAAAATATTATGATGGACAATTTTTTTGGAAACTCAAGCTTCATATCAAATTCTTTGAGAATATAGTAATGTAGTATCCCAAGTAGTTTTCTTGGAGTCTCAAAAAATAATATAAGTCTTTAAATACAAAGTAAATGTCTTTAAATAAAATATATGTATTTTCCCTTCAAAAAGGATTGATATTGGGATCTCATGAACCATAAAATGAAAATAATTGGAAGATAAGAGGAAAACAATCAAGGGTCAACATGTTTTTCACAAAATACTGATAAATATAAGGAAATATGAAAAATGATTGTGGAAGAAATAGACACAAAAAGGAGGGAACATAATTGATGCTTGACTCACTGTGATGGAAAGTTCTTGTCACCCTTTACTTGCTTGTAGCTACTTATTTTATATGTGCATGTTGTGGTTGATGTGGCATAACCGTTGCAACTATTTCTTGATTTTTTGGTTCGGTAATTCTAATTAATGCATTTTTCAACCACTCCTCGATATACTCCCGTAAAGGTGCTACGATGATTTCATGCTTAGTTTTAATTTCAAATAAGTGATTTTCAAATTCTCTCAGATCAATCTCTAATTGATGCAATGTGTCATCAACTTCATAATTCCCGTTGATATATCAAACTAACCATTTTTCGACTTCTTCTTCATAAAAGTCTATTGTTTCGGTAAATTCATTTTCCCAGGCAACTTTTGATGCACTAAGTTGTCCCATTAAGGATTATTTTGATAAAATCATGGTATCCATCAATAAATTAGGAACATCAAGCTCCTTTGTAATATCCACAAGTTTAAGAAACAAAACACTTTTTTTTTTCAAAAGATAAGTCCCATTTATCATTTCTTTCAACTCTTTAATTCTTCTCAGCCAACATGCATTGACTTGTTTCATTCGATAAGTTGAAGGAAGTTTTTGTTATTTTATGTGAGTTTCAATTAAGCTTTACTTTAGCTGAAGAATGTATTCACAACTTCTCTATAAAATCCTTCATCATTTTCTAGTTCCTTTTGCAGGTATTCCTTGAAATTTTGCATTCTTGATGAAAAGCTAGAAATACTTTGAGAAAGCTCCCAAATTTCTTGAATTATATCAATTATCTTCTGTATGGAATCACCAACATGTTTTCTTATTGCTTGTAATAATCTTTATGAGCCTTTGTATTTTTTGTTGCTTTCCGGAACATTCTCTAACACAAATGCAGGTTGGATTGAATTCAAAGGTTCTGGAAACAATGGTCCTAGTATGAAGGAAAATTCTAACTCTTTTATCCTCCTCTTCAACTATGAATTTTATTTCTCCACATTATCAATAGATTTCTTCAAAGATTCTCCAATTTCTCTGTGGAAATGTGCAATTTTTGACATTGCAACTCCATCAAAATCAATTAAAGAATTTCATCTTTCCAATGATCTTTTGATTTTTAGTATTGACTTTTTCCAACAATTTTTTTTTAGACTGGCGATTGTAGGATGCATGGTGCAAATCAACAAATTCCTCCTCAAATATTTCAGGTTCTCGAGTAATCATGGCTTCAACAATTTCCCTAGTTTCCAGTAGTCATTGTGCAAACCAACTAGGTTCTTCAACGAGCTTGTCTATGTCCATTGCACGTGGACTCTCCTAGACTTCAGGTATGCTTAACCTTGTTGTTTATGTATTCATTTTTGGTTTCATAGAAGTATATTCAATATGATATTTTTCAATACTTTTTCTAGGTGGTTCTTTATCATCACCATTGTCTGACCCCTCCAACTGATGTTTTTCTTGTCTCCATATTGTTGGTTCTATTCGTTGTTCTTGATGGAGTACTCTTTTGGGACGTTGTTAGTGAATTAGGGTTTTATCAATCACTTCCCTGCCATGTTGTTTGTGACCTTCTTTGGTGCTATTTATTTCTTCCATGTCATCTGAAACTTGGTATGCCATGATTTCATCGAGATCTAGATTATCTCCGCCACCCTCTTGAAATTGTTCAAATTTAGTGAAATATGAAGAGTACACAATCGATTCCATGTGTGCAATAAATTAGTTATCTCAGTCAAAACCCTCAACACATTTGGCTTCTTTTAAGCCCAATTGTTCATGATGTCTTGCCAATTCATCGAGGTGGGTTATGTGCTTTACAATGAATTCCCCAATTTCCATGGTAGGGGTATGAATTGTTTTTTCCTCTTATCATAGAAGAAATGGGCCCAAGTCTTGTATTGCATGCACATTTCCTTAGAAAAGAGTCTATCTAATACATAGAATGGTAGAAGAAAAGGCTTCTCTTCACTACCAAACAACTTGATGACAATAAATTATTCATAATTTTCATAAGCTCCTTTCCTAGAGATAAAGATGTCATCTTTAAGAGATAGTCTTGACATACTATGGCAAAAAATCAACTTTTTAAATTCTGAAATGAAATTGTTATGAATTGGGTAAAAATTGTATTGAGCTTTATGTCTGTACATAACTGAATACCATGCATAAAATAGTTATAACTTAGAATAAACATGATTTTCCCTTGGAAAGTCTTCAAACACATGGCCATAAGCAATGGAGAAGATGAGGTAAGAATTCATATAAAACTTTCGAGTCTTTTTAAGGTTACTTAATTGGAAATAAATTCCATTTGAAATAAGATAACCCCAATCTGTAATGGTGTTTTCATGCAAAGCATAATGCAGAGCATATATAACATTTATTAATACAAACACAATATATTCCAGACCAATAATACGGGTGAACAACCATGAAAATTCTTTGTATGGGTATTTTAGTGAAATTGCCTCAATCTTGGAAGCACCAGGGTTACTGCTTGGGTCCTCCAAATAATTGCTTAGAAACCTCTCCCCTCTTTTATGTTGCTTCATAAATTCATCGACCTTTTCATTTGTGAATCACAAGGTAGATGTAGGGAGTCGTAGCATTCAGGAGAATGTTGAAGGAGCTAGAGAAATGGGTTGATTTCCTTGCAATTGAATTATTCTTTTCTCAGACTTGAACTTATCTACGCACCATTGAACAATTTATTTGAAGTACGACACTTCTAGAAAACAACCTGCTAATGTTATTCTTGAGGTCCAAATTAAGTTTGTTTTCTTCTCAGTCGAAGAAAGAGTCTTGTAGTAATTGTATGCTATGGACCACTGAAACTTTTGATCCTCATGCCCAAGTGTGTTTAGTGTATCTCCGCAATGTAACTCTTTTTTTCTTATTTGACGTTCTTTTTATGCTCTTGGCTTTGACAATAGATGGCGCTACTACCGATATTTACAACTTGGAATATTTTTTTTTACTTAATTTCACCATGTATTGTTATGATAGTTCAATCAATCATAAATCCTACTTTTAATATTGTTGGCTTACATGAGATTTGAATTTATTGCAAGCTTTAACAAATGTTTCGTGAATTTAATAACGACATTACACTTACACAAGTGGAAGTTGATGTGGTGGGGATAATGAATGTGATGGGAAGTGGTGATGTGATGTCATGGTAGCTGAAAAAGTCAAGTATGATAGTGTAAAATGAGGAAGAGGAAGTGCAAATGGGATAACATGGGACCGCGGACCTACAGACCTATGAACACAGATATGAGGAAGGGTAAGGAGGCCCACACCAAAACTAAAAATATGGTTAAGTATTGAAAAAAGTCATTTTTCAAATCGAATAAGTAAAATGTACGTTTTGGAGAATGCAGGTCTTCAGATCTGCAGACCTAGGGACTAGAAAAAATTTGTCTCCACATCCGCTTTTTATGAAAATTGACTAAGTGTTTAAAAAGAGAAAAAAGGTACAATTTGGAAAATGAAAAAAAAGTGAGAAGTACATTTTTGGGAACGCGGGGTTGTGGACTTGCAGACCTAGATACTCAAGAAAAGTTGACGAATGATATCTAGCTCTGCATCCACAGTTCAAGAAAATGACTAAGTATGAAAAAGGTGAAAATTTCATTGTGGAGAATGTTTAACTAAGTGGTGCAAAGTGTATAACCCGACACTGTGGACCTGCAGACCTACAAACGTATGGATCTAATAAGTTTTCTACCCCCGCTCCACATTACTTGAAAATTGGCTAAGTGTTGGGAAAAATTATGATACAAAAGAAAAATGAAATAAATGAAAACAAACAAAGGAAAAGATAAGGAAAAATCATATGGGTTGTTAAATGAAAACACTAATTTGATCACAAATGTGGATCAACATCTAGCTCCAACTATGGGACAATGACCCCCTACGGGTTGTTGATAACCCACAATCATTTTCAATAGGTTCAAATGGAGTCAAAGAAAATAAGAAAGACAAACCTAAAAATATATACAAAGAGTACCAGGAAAGACTATGTACACAATTTTTTACTAAGGAGGAGTCAACATAAAAAGTGTTTCAGATGTTGCCCATTGATAGGAAATGGCTGAATTATTTCCTTCATGTCCTTAAGAAAATATGAATTATAACCAATTACTTTTTCAATTTGATATGGACCAATCCAAAGAGCTTCAAATTTAGTATGGAATGATGGTTTTTCTTTTGCTTTGTTCCACAACAAAACTAACTGATATTTTTGAAATTCCTTTGAGGTTGTGCCTTTATCAAAATATTTCTTGACCACTTCTTTCCTTTTATTGATTGCTAGTATTGATTTTTCCCTCTGTTGTTCTAGTTGCAGTAACTCATTATATCTTCTTTTTATTGGTGATTGTTCTTCTTTTTCTCACAATATAAGATCAATGTCAAAGAATTCAATTCAACATGCAAAGGTAATCTTGCTTCCCTCCCATATACCAAAGTATATGTAGAATGCCCATAACTATATTTTGGAGTTAGACAACTTGCCCATAGTGCATGTATCAACTTGCTATGCCAATTCTTGTGGTTAGCTTCAATAGTTTTCTTGATGATTTGAATCAATGTTTTGTTTGTTGATTATGCTAATCCATTTCCCTGAGTGTAATAATTGGATGATTTCCCCATGATTATTTCATATTCACCACATAATTTTGTGAAATTTGATCCAATAAAACTTGAGCCATTGTCTATTATAATTTTTTCTAGTACACAAAACCTAGACATAATATTTTCTTTCAAGAAATGAAATAATTGTTTTGAATATGCATTTATTAGAGCTATAGTTTCTTATCATTTTGTAAAATAGTCAGTTGGTGTGATAATATATGGATGAACTTTGTTGGATTCATGATTTATCAGACCAATCACATCTAAACCCCATTGAGAAAATGGTTTCTCCACCATGGTTGTCTATAATGTCATTGCAACTCTTTTCATTTTTCCTGAGAACATTTGACATGGGATACACTTACGAACAAATTCATAAGAATTCTTGAACATAGTTGGCCAATAAAAACCAGCTTGAATGATTTTGTGGGATATCACAACTAATGAAAAATGACCTCCACAAACCCCATTGTGAAATTCTTGAATCACTTCCTTAGATTTTAAATGATCCATACATATTAATAATGCACCATCAAAATTTCGTCTAAACATAATTCCAGATACTAGAACATAATGATTTGTTTTTATTTTCAAAGTTCTTCTCTCTTTTGAGGACATCTGGAGAGGAAATTAACTAGATTTTAAATAACATAGTATATCCTTATACCATTCATAATTTTCCAAACTCGTTCTTTGGACTATAACACCAAATCCATTGGGAGGAGGAATGCTTAAAGCTTCAATCCTTGTCATGAATTTACACAAACCCTGCACTTTAACAACTTTTAAAGGTTTGATTTCTGATTCATATTCTTGAAGTTTGGCTAACCAATTTGCCCATTTTTCTTCCTTGAGTTGTTGATTCAAGAGCATTTTGACTGGTGGATGAGGAACATAAGAAATAACATGAGTTGACAGAATATATGTCCTAAAATGAAAAATCGGTTTGACTAGAGAAAGAGCTTGTTTTTCAATGATTGAATAATTCAACTCATAATCATGTAGTGTTTTTCTCATGAAAGAAATTGGGAGTTATTCTTGCTTCTGATTTTTCTAAGCAAGTATAGAAACAATGGTTTCATCTAAGGCAAAACAATACAATACAAATTCTTTGTCAAAATCAGGACTAATAAGCGCATGGGCAGTAGTAATGGATTGCTTAACTTATGTGAAGGCCTTTTGGATTTCTGATGTCCATTCAAACTTTTGAACTTTTTTTAGCAACTTCTTTATAGGCTTGGAAATGGTAGTGTAATTGGGAACAAATCTTAGAATTTTTTTTATCTTTCTGAAGAAATATTGCACTCCCATTTTTGATGTGGGAGGATTGAGGTCATTTATCGCTTTGATTCTTTTTGGGTCAATATACACTCCTTTTCTTACAACATGTCCTAGTAGTTTTCCTTTTGTTATAACAAAGAAACATTTTTTAGGATTCAATGGTACCCCGTACATTATGCATCTTTCAAAAAGCTTTTTGAGATGTCCAATATGTATTTCTCTTGATTTTGAATAAACCATTAAATCATCTTGGTAATCAACCATGAATTTTCCAATGAAGTATTTGAAAACGTGATCCATCGCTCTCTAGAACGTGGAACCTGCATTTTTCAATCTGAATGACATTTTGACATAAGCGTAAGTTCCCCATGGTGTTACAAATGTTGTTTCTAGTTTATATTATTTTTTCACAAGGACTTGGTTATACCCCGAAAACCCATCTAACATAGACATTAATGCAGATCGTGTAACTTGTTGAAGAACATTTGCAAATTAGGTAGTGGGTAATTATATTTATACTAACTCGGTTAAGATCCCTAAAATAAAAACGCAAGCGGATCTCACCATTTTTCTTCCTTACCACTACTGGATTTGAAAGCCAATTTGAATGTCTAATGAAAGAAATTATACTGACTTTCTTTAATTTCTCAATTTGTATCTTTACGAAAGGCTTTATCTTGGGATTTATTACTCTCAACTTTTGTTTGAGTGGTTTGGATCTTTCTTTAAGAGGTATAGTATGTTGGAATATTGAATTATCATATTATTTTAAATCATACTAACTCCATGCAAATACATCTTGAAAATATTTAAAAAGCTGGGTATATTGACCAATCTCTTCTTTGGTGCAGCTAGTACCCAAGTTTATATACTTCGATGATTCAAGAGTACCAATGTTTATCTTTTGTGTTTCTTGGACCTTTTTGACAGAAGGATATTCCAGTGGTTTTGAAATTTTTGTTGGGTCATCTCTCGTAAAGAGGGATTCCAATTGATATACTTTTTTGGAGAAAGTTTATGACTCTACTCATAGACTTCTCCCTGTAAGTTTTAATCTTCTTCTGGATCAACTTTAGTTATGGAACCATCAATTGTAAGGAAATTTACAACATGCTCATCATTTTCAAAAACTTGTAAATATTCTTGATTATCTGGAATTGATGGTTGAAAATAGTCTTCACTGATAAGTGCCTTGTCCTTGACAATCCTTTGTGTTAATCAGGGATGTGGATACTGCTAGTGTATCAGTCTTTTGATTCTTTTCTCTAGGAATAAAAGATATGTTGAAAGAGTTTAAAGAATCCATAAGCTCTGAGACTCTTTTTGCATAACATTTAACTTTTTCTTTTTAATCTCATATTTCTTCCTGATGTGATTAATAATGAATTTTGAATCACGAGTGACCACAAAGTTTTAAAATTTCATTTGAAGGGAAATACTCACACCTTGAATTAGTGCTTCATGTTACACCTCATTATTTTTCCATGAAAATTCAAGTCTGATTGCATGTGGGTGTATAATAGCTTCAAGGCTTTTAAAAATGATTCTTGCTCTATTTCCAGATTTAGAACATGCGCCATCAAAGGACATATTCTAGTAGCCTTGAACTGAATTCTCCTTTTTTTGTTTTTAAATGTTGAGTTGCTCTGAATAAAAAACAACATAGTTTCCCATTCTAGCATCAAGATAATTCCTCATCAACATGTTCTCCTTTTTTCTGAAAGAAATAGGTTTTCTAACTTCTCTAGGAACTCTAACCATTGTTCCATTCTTGTGAGGCAACATCATACAACTTCCATCATTCATTATATAGCCTTCAATAATCTAGCACTAATCTCTTCCAAGAACAACTCCATATGTTGGAGGAATATCTACCACTATAATAGTAGATATTGTTGTGACATGAGGATCCACAATTATCCAAGCACAAAAATATTTAATCTCCCCATAGGTTGGGAATTTTCTTGAGTCATAGCATAAATGATTTCACTAGTCTCATAGTGCCTCGTACATTCCATTCCAAGTGATTGCATGACTAATAAAGGCATGGTGTTTTTGGTAGCCCCACTTTTAATCAAATAATTGTGCAACTCAACATCATGATTCTTTATGGTGATATAGAATGGTGGAACTTTTCCTCTTAATTTACCCGATGAATAACTTTCTTGTTTTTTTAGTTTATAACTACAACCTCCATTCTTGTTAATGGATCATCAAGTATTCTTAATAGGTTTTCCCTTTGTTGTGGTATTTTAACTACCTCCATAAAAGTAAAATTGATTCTGAGTTTCGATAAATTATCTATTACATTGTAGGTCATTAGTTGTGGAATCTTAACCCGGTTAGAAACAACTTGTTACTTTCTTGTTTTTGCTTCATTTTCTTTAGTCTTTTCCTTTTATGGAGCTTCTTTTTAATTAAACTTGTTAGCTCGTGTTCTTGTTTGGACAACATTTTCTTGGAAAATATCAAACTCTTCTTGCTCATTAAAAATGTAGAAAGATGATTCCCCTTCATCGGTCTGTATTGATTCTAAAATTTTATCTTGGGTGACATTTGATTCTTGATAAAGATATTCAAAATTTTCTTCCTCAACAATTTCTTCTAATACAAGAGCATTGGGATTTGGCACTCGAGGTGATCTTGTCCTTTGTTCTTCATTTCTATCATCATTTCTTAGGGGCTAAATTTCGCTCATGGGCTAATTTTCCATGGTTTTTCCAAAAACGAGATTCGCTATTTTAAAAATGATTCGCCCAAATTCTATAGGATAAAATTATTTTACCTTAAAAATCGCCAAAATTTTATAAAAACTAT
>ML782005.1:164341-183348 GCA_009831015.1 Picea engelmannii | reverse complement strand
AAAATGATTCGCCCAAATTCTATAGGATAAAATTATTTTACCTTAAAAATCGCCAAAATTTTATAAAAACTATATAAAATCCTTATAAATTTGAATATTTTTACAAAAATATCGCCAAACATTTATAGTTGGCATATGAAGGACTAGTAAGATTCGCCAAGGTTTCTACATTTTAAAATAAATTTCCATCCTTAAAATCATCCCTGATTCTTGATTAGGAATTCTTCTTTGTTCCTAAGCAGGAACTCTTGGGTTTTGATCCACTGGAACGAAGTTTTCAACTCTCCTTAATCTTGTTAGCTCATTTTTCATTTGTCGAATACTCATATTCATTTGAGTTATTTCCAATTATTGTTTTGTTTCTTGGGTCATAGTTGGATAATTCCTTTCATTTGGGATAAAACCTTGGAATATTCCCCCACCAATTCCTCGTTTTTCAACATTATTCGAGGTTGATGCTCCTTGATTTTCTATAATAATATTGTCCATTTTCCTTTGAACTTTTCTGAGGATAATCTCAAGGTCAACATTTGTTTCTATCATAATTTCTTCCATTTTTGTTGCTTTTCTCATGGCTCCATCTAAGTCTTCTATTTGGGAAGCTTCAATAGCATATTTTACATTGGATGGCATGACATTCTTATAACATTCGAGTATAACTGGGTTATTTGGATTTTTCTCTTCTGGAATCTTGTTTAGCATCTTGAAAAATTGCAAGAAGAAATCTTTGATTCTCTCTCCCTTTTTCAAATGGATTTGGGTGAACTGTGTGAGCAATGTATGATATGCAATCGTGGGTGCATACATTTTCATGAACATAGTTTCCAAATCATCAAGTGAAGAAATTGACCGGGTAGGAAGGGACGAGTACCATTTGTAGGTCGGACCTATCAATGTATGCATAAAAATTCTCACGATTACATCATCATGTTCTATTATATGTTTTTCACACATAGAAATAAATTGGTCCATATGTCTCTTTGGGTCCATTACTTTGTCTCCTACAAATATTGGTAAGACTCCTTGTGGAAGAGTAGGTAATTGGTGTTGTTCCGCTAGAAGGTTGAGTGGGATATTTCTAGCCCTCCTTTGTGGGATTCTTTGTCTCTCTTGTCTTTATTCTTGATTCTCAAAAAATTCATTTCTTCCTTCTTCTATGTCACCCATTGTTTGAGTTTCTCTTATCTCAGTTTTAGAACTTTCTCCAACTGCAAAATTTTGAAGTTGTTTACTTTTACTTCTTGTTATTGGCCCTTTGCATGTTTCCAGTCTTTTCTTAGTTTCCATCTCTTTGTCTTTGTCTTCTTGTGATTTATCTTTCTTCTTCACGAGCAAGAGTCTCCCACGATATTTCTAGTTTTGCATGGGTTCTTGTTATTGTTATTGTCAATTTATACAACTGATGTAATGTGCTATGTTGATCTCTAAGACCAACTTGCAAATTTGGTCGATTTGGGTTAGGTTGAGTCATTAAATTTTTGTCTACGAAATCAACCTTTTTTCTCTCCCTAGTATGGTCACCAAAAATGTTGATCTAAAATATTGTTCCATGGTCTTAAGGTCAACCTCACGAGGATATGAATCCCCCTGATTTTTTAGAGAGGTGGTACTCTTTTTCTTCTAAACTTACAAACAAAAATAAAACAAACTTTGAGAAGGACCAGACTTTGTAAAAGCTAACATTCAAATTCAAAATAGTACCGAAGATTGGGACCAAGTATCTTTAAAAGAAAACGCTATATACAATATTTTACAATGTAGATAAACCAAATGAGTATGATAAATAAGAGGTTGACATTTCCATCACAACATTCATCAAGATAGTAAACAATATCCACAATAAAGAGATAAAAAAGATGGAACAAATATATAAGAGAAATTTAAATGATCATTCCATTAGGCATCAAAAATATTATGATGGATCAAACATTTGGAAACTCAAGCTTCAGATAAAATTCATTGACAAAAAAATAATGTAGTATCCCAAGTAGTTCTCTCAGAGTCTCAAAAAATAATATAAGTATTTAAATAAAAAGTAAATGTCTTTAAAGAAAAAGATATGCATCTACCCTTCAAATACGACTAGGATTGGACTCCCGCAGACCATAAAATGAAAACACCTAGAAGATAAGAGGGAAACAATCAAGGGTCAGTCTAGTTTTCACAAAATACTGAGAAATAAAAGGAAATATGAAAAATGATTGTGGAAGAAATAGACACAAAAATAAGGGAACAAAGTTGTTGCTTGACTCACTGTGATGGAAATTTCTTGTCACCCTTTACTTGCTTGTAGTAGTTTCCTTTATAGGTGCATATTGTGGTTGAGGTGGCATAACTGTTGCAACTATTTCTTGATTTTTTTGGTTTGGTAATTATTTTAATGCATTTTCAACCACTCCTTGATATGCTCCCTTAAAGGTGCTATAATGATTTAATGCTTAGTTTTAATTTCAAATAATTTGTTTTCAAATTCTCTCAGATACATCTCTGATTGATGCAATGTGTCATCAACTTCATCATTCCCGTTGATATACCGAACTAGCCATTTTTCAACTTCTTCTTCAAAAAAGTCTGTTGTTTTGGTAAATTCATTTGCCCAAGCAACTGTTAATGCATCAAGTTGTCTCATTATAGATTCTTTTGATAAAATCATGGTATCCATCAGTAATTGGGACCATCAAGCTCCTTTGTAAGATCCACAAGTTTAAGAAAAAAATCATTTTTTATTTTATTTTTCAAAACATCGGTCTCATTTATCATTTCTTTCAACTCTTTAATTCTTCTCAGAAAACATGCATTGAATTGTTTCATTCAGTAAGTTGAATTATTTTTTTGTTCTTTTTAGTGTGCTTCGCTTAAGCTCAAGACTTTAGCTGAGAATGTATTCACAACTTCTCCATAAAATCCTTCATCATTATCTAGGTCCTTTTGCAAATATTCCTTGAAATTACGTATTCTTGATAAAAATATAGAAATACTTTGAGCAAGCTCCCAAATTTCTTGATTTATGTCAATTCTCTTTTGTATGGAATCACCAACATATTTTCTTATTGCTTGTAATAAGCTTGATAAGACTTTATATTTCCTGCTACCTTCTTGAACATTCTCTAACATAAATGTAGGTTGGATTGAATTCAAAGGTTTGGGAAACAATGGTCACGGTATCAAGACAACTTCTAACTCTTTTATCCTCTTCTTCAACCTTGAATTTTCTTTCTCCATATTATCAATAGATTGCTTCAAAGCTTCTCTAGTTTCTTAGTGGAACTGTGCAATTTTATCGGTGCAACTCTATCAAAATCAATTGAATATTTCCATCTTTCCAATGGCCTTTTATTTTTAGTGTTGACTTTTTCCAATAACAATTTTTTAGACTCATGATTGTAGGCCGCATGGTGCAAAGTAACGGATTCCTCCTCAAATATTTCAGGTTCCTGAGTAATCATGGCTTCAACAATTTCCCTAATTTCCAGTAATCTTTATGCATACCAACTAGTTATTCAACAAGCCCATCTATGTCCATTGCACGTGGAATCTCTTGGACTTCATGTATGCTTAAATTTGTTGTTGATGTATTCATTTTTATTTTGACAGAAGTATATGCAATATGATATTTTTCAAGACTTTTTCTAGGTGGGTCTTTATCACCACCATCATCTGACCCTCCAACTGATGCTTTTATCGTCTCCATACCACTGGTTCTTTTCTTTGTTCTTGATGGAGTACTCTTTTGGGTCTTTGTTGGTGAATTAAGGTTTTTATACATCACTTCCTTGCTATGTTGTTTGTGAACTTGATTGGTGTTGTTTATTTCTCCCATGTCATCTGAAACTTGGTATGCCATGATTTCATGGAGATCTAGATTATCTCCACCACCCTCTTGAAATTGTTCAACTTTAGTGAAATATGAAGAGTAACCAATCAATTCCATGTGTGCAATAAATTTGTTATCTCAGTGAAAACCCTCATCAAATTTGGCTTCTTTTAAGCCTAGATGTTCATGATGTCCTGCCAATTCATCGAGGTGGGTTATGTGCTTTACAATGAATTACCGAATTTTCCTTGGTAGGGGTATGAATTGTTTTTTCCTCTTATCATAGAAGAAATGGGCCCAAGTCCTATATTGCCTTCACATTTCCTTAGCAAAGAGTCTATCTGATACATAGAACGGTAGAAGAAAAGGCTTCTCTTCACTACCAAACAACTTGATATCAATAAATTCTTCAAAAGTTTCATAAGCTCCTTTCCTAGAGAGAAATGTGGTTGCTTCAAGAGATAGTCTTGATGTACTATGACAAAAAATAAACTTTTTGAATTTTGAAATGAAATTGTTATGAACTAGGTAAAAATTTTATTGATCTTTATGTCTATACAAAACCGAATACCATGCATAAACTGGTTCTAACTTAAAATTAACATGCTTTTCCCTTGGAAATAGACCCAAGTCGTTACTTACAACAACAATGACCAAGTCATTCCATCTTTCTAGAAATGAGCACAAGATTAGAAGAGCCCTGACCTCATCATCAAAGTTCACTTTTACATAAATTAGTTGATTAGTAACTGTATTAAATTTATTTAAATGATCGACAACATACCCACCTTATGACATCTTCAAATTAAATAATCACTTCATTAGAAATACCTTATTGGATGTTGTTGTAGGGGCTCTTCGACTATGTCGACTAGAATCGAGGGTCTACTAAGAGCTATTCGATCGACCATTGAAGTCAGAAGTATAAGTCAGTCGAGGTATCTGTTAATCGACCGACCCAGGAAGTTAAGTAGTTACAAATGCCTAGTAACTAGATATAGAAGTATAAATAGACAAGTTCTATGAGAGACAATGTATCCATTGTGTTGTATTGATATATCAAATAAAAAAACGTTGTTATTTGGGCTTCCACTACTTATGTATGTCTTCATCTATGTTTTCATGTATGTATTCTATGTTTTCCTATGTAAGAAACTAATAATAACTCTCTTACTTTTCCCTAGATTACAACATTGATTCCATTTCTGGTATTTATGGACCTGGGCATACAGAAGCTTACATAAATGGTAACTCTACAAGACATATGCAAATGGTGGAAGTGAAAAATTGAGAATTACATCGAGAATTACACACGAAGAAACAACCTTTCATTATCATAAGCATGATCATGATTCTTCTCGGAGACTCACGAAGGATTTTTGGGAGCCATCCCAAAATCCTTGTTCAAGTACGTTAACAAATCGGGTAATGCACAATCTAATAATCGACGAGAAATTAGGCCTCAAGCTCATGAACAGAGGATGAACTAATTTGCATGACTGGTTTGAGAGAATTGTCAAGATTATATCTTAGAGCAAGTCATTGAATATCGAACATCTCTTGATAAAATAAAAGAAAAAATTTACACCGACTTTCACAAAGGATTCTTGTGTATTGTTTCGACCCTACTTCATAAATTCATCCTCGAAAAGGGAGTTGGTGACATCGTTGAATACCGAACTCAACTAGGTACACCGCTACAAAATAGAAACCTTGAAGAAAGGGATGAAGATTGGGAAGGATTTCTCGACGCAAGGTGTAAGGACACAATACAAGCTCAGAACTAATTTATGAGAAAATGAACATGTCCAACACCACTGACTTCGAGTAAGTCGGGTTGACAATGGGGGGTCCGTTGAAGTTGTGAGATGCCACAATCAAAGCATACCGGGAGTTGTGATTACTGAAGTATAAGTGTCATCGAGAGGAAAACAAGCACATAAGAAAGCTACTCACATCTAGAATTTGGAATGGCATAAAAGGAAAAATAAAAGAGATTATATTTGTAACATGTGGAATAGTCAGAAGTCGAATAGAAAAATGATCGGAGGTTCATCCTGGTATAGTGCATAAGCATTCTGAAATAAGTTGACCAAAGATGGAAATAATAATAGATGTGGTGACCCCCAATAGAAGAAGTGATGCATAGTTGATAGAGGCTAGAATGAATTCTTATCAACCGGAATACCAACCTAAAATCATGGATTAGGAAGAGTCAGGATCAATGATACGCTCTTCCCACATTCCAAAAACTAGCCTGTGAATAAAAGTGTTCCTCTAGCAAAGACTTCAGATCAAAAACCATTCTGTAAGATTATGGTACATAATTGACGAGCATGGAAACCTATGAGACACGCTCATCATTGAGCCAGGAAGAAATGAAGTAGACAACATGTTCATCTAAATAAAGGATCTCATAGACTCACCCCCCCTTCCAAATCTAATATCAAGAGAAGATATTAATTTAATAAATCAGAGTTGTGAACTGACACAACCATTGGAGCAATGTTTAGTCAAGTACAAAGACCAAAGTTCTTAGGCCAAAGAAATACTTTACATAGTGAAAAATAAGAAGTTATTTCTCAAATAGCATCCGGTAGAAGACTGATCAACAGAAGAGGCGATACGGGAAAAATCGACTGAAGACTCGACAAATCAATCGAAAAGTGTGGTAACCCAAACACCACAAAAAGTGATTATTCCTAAAAAGAAAATAAAAATGGGATTTAACCACATCCCCACCTATGAGGGAGATGAGAACCCAAAAAGACATTGGTTTGTGTGTGAGAAATTATGGAATGTTGCAGACATCACAGATGAAGATAAGAAAATGGCACAATTTGGTGCTACCCTTCGACATCGTGCTTTAACATGGTTTATGAGTTTCACATAAAATCATAATTGCTAAAAAATAGAAATAAACAACAGTTTCCTAACATTCTTCAAAGTTCAAGATGTCATACACTTGACTACTAAAAACTTGAAAGAAATAAAACAAAGACCATGCAATTCGGTCCAAGAATATGATAAAAGATTCAAATATATTTTGAGCCAAATACCGACCATGATCGATCATATTTTGTTAGTACAATGGTACGTAGCTGGTCTTATACACCAAATTTGTTCATCAATACGCATGTATGAAATAACTACCTATGAATATGCATTACAGAAAGCACATCGCATTGAGTCGGACGTGGGTTTTTCATATAGTTTATGCAATGTGTCCATCGGATCCTTCGTCGTCTTTTATTTTGAAATATTGAAAGCCACACACACTATCAGGCTTAACCATATCGTTCCCAGTGCCTTTATGTCAAGAATCTCCCATTCTTCATCCTTTATGGCCGTCGACTTCTTTTCTATTTCTCCCAATGGTAGGAATTGATCCTTCTGATATAAATAATCTTCCATTTTCATCTTCCATAATTGGCAGTTTTGGCCATTGAATTTCTTGACCTTAAAATTTCCATCTTCTTCCATTGCTCCCACTCGAACCAGGAACCCTCTTTTCCAGTGAGTTACCTTTCGCTCTGATACTAGTTGTTAGAAAAACAGGACCGTGGAGCAACAAAATAAAACAAATGCAGAAATAAAATACAAAATATACACAATACAATAGAGACACAAATATACGTGGTTCACCTAGTGTGGAGTACGTCCACTAGAGAAATTTTGATGTCCTTCCTTTATTATTATACAACAAATGAAGGGATACAACCTATATCACACTCGTTGCAACTTACTCTTCTTTCTCTCATAGTCTCCTCTCTCATAATACAATATTCTATCACATACATAGCCACAATACAATTCCCTCAGAAAAGAGGGTTTCCTTCTAGAGAAAAAAACCCTAACATAACTTCTATTATTAAATTTGTGACCTTATAATGAACGATCCAAATTAACTACAAAATTACAATATTTTACAAAGAAATTTTCCCAAAAACTTTTCCTCGAGGGGCTCTGCCCCTAAACCCCTAGATGGGGGGCAGCTAGTTCCCATGCCCCCCAAACCCCCTTCATTCGTGGGGCCATCATGTTGGTTGTGGAGCCTGATTATCTTCTTGTTTCATAGGTCTTTGTTTTTAGCTGTGTTTATATGCCATGAAGACTGTACACCCCTCCACGCAAGGGGGTTGCAAGGGGGGCTTGCCCCCCCTTAGGGGTCCAGGGGGATCATCCCCCCGGCTAGGGGGTCCAAGGGAAAGAGAACCCCCGAAGGAAAAATTTCCTTGTAAATATATCTTGTAATTTCTTAGTAAATATGGACCATTCATTATAAGGTCGCAAATATGACGATAGAAGTTATGTTAAGGTTTTTTTTCCCTAGAAGGCAACCCTCTATTATGATGGAATTATATTGCGAATGTATATGGTGATGAATATTGTATTCTAAGAGAGGAGACTGTGAGAGAAATAAGGGGAAGGTACAACATGTGTGTTGTAGGTTGTATCCCTTAATTTTGTGGATAATAATAAAGGAAGGACCTAGAAATTTCTCTCGTGGATGTAGCCCACACTGGGTGAACCACATATATCTGTGTCTTTATTGTATTGTGTATCTTCTATGTTTTATTTCTTCATTTGTTTTTATTTTATTTCTCTGCGGTCTTGTTTTTCTAACAATTAGTATCAGAGTGAAAGGTAACTCGCAGGAAAAGAGGGTTCATGGTTCGAGTGGGAACAATGGAGGAAGATGGAAAGTTTAGGGTTGAGAAATTTAACGACCAAACTACCAGCTATGGAAGATGCAGATGGAAGATTATTTCTATCAGAATGATTTATTCCTACCATTGGATGGAATAACAAAGAAAATGATGTCCATTAAGGATGAAGAATGGGAGGTTCTTGACAGAAATGTACTAGGAACGATACGGTTGAGCCTCGCAGCGTCAATGGATTTCAATATTTTGAAAGAAAATCAACGAAGGAGTTGATGGAAGAATTGTCTAAACTGTATGAAAACCCCTCGTCGTCCAATAAGGTATTTCTACTGAAGAGATTATTTAATATGAAGATGTAAGAAGGTGGGTCTATTGCAGATCATTTAAATGAATTTAATACAGTTAATTATCAACTAATTTATGTAAAGGTGGACTTTGATGATGAGGTCAGGGCTCTTCTAATCTTGTGCTTATTGCCATAATGTTGGAATGGATTGATCATGGTTGTAAGTAACTCTGTCTCTGGTTCAAACACTTTAAAATTTGATGATGTTGTTGGTGTTATCCTTAGCGAGGAAATGCAACAGAAAAGCACAAGTGAGACATCAGGTAATGCATTAAACATGGAGAATAGGGGAAGACAAAAGGATGGAGGAAAGGGATCATGACACCGCAGGAATTCTAGGAAGGGTAGATTCAAATACATATTGGGAAATATAGAGTGTTGGAATTGTGGGAAGAAAGGATATATGAAGAAAGACTACAAAGCTCCAAAGAAACAGAGAGATGGAAAATAGGAGAAAAATCAAGAAGCAAATGTAACGGGTGATGTGTTACAATATGCTTTGATTCTTTATGTAGATAATATTTTTGAGTCTTGGGAAGTATATTAAGGGCCTTAATTTCATGCCACATCCCATAGGAAACATTTTCTAGGTTATGTTCAAGGTGATTTTGGACAGGTTCATTTGGGTGATGATGCACCATGCAAAATTGTTGGAATGGGAAAGGTAAAAATAAAGAAAAGGAATGGAAAGCAATGATTATTGAAAGATGTAAGACATGTTCCAGATCTAAGGAAAAATCTAATTTCAACAAGGTAATTGGAAAGTGAAGGTTTTATATCCATATTTACATATAAGGTGTGGAAGGTCACCAAAGGATCAATGGTGATAGAAAAAGAAAAGAAGGTAGGTACATTGTATTTATGTACTGGTAATACTGACTCTTCTATCTCTTTAGATTCTATATAAGTGGATACAACACTGTGGCATCATAGGCTTGGACACATGAGTAAGAAGGGGATGTAGATACTTCAGAAAAGAAATTTGTTGACAAAAATAAACAAATCGATTTGGATTTCTGTGAGCATGAATTTTATGGAAAACATAAGAGAGTCAGATTTATTAGAATAAAAAAAGAAAAGAAGAGAGAAAGGTTATAGATTGTGCATACAGATGTATGGGGACCAACTCAGTTATCATCTCTTGGTGGATCACATTATTTTGTTACTTTTATTGATGATGCAACTAGAAAAACTTGGGTTTATTGCATTCGACAAAAAATGATGTTTTTGATACTTTTAAGAAATGGAAAGCTTTGGTTGAGAATGAGATAGGAAAAAGGTTGAAGTGTCTCAGATCAGATAATGGAGGTGAATATTGTAGCAAGGATTTTTATGATTATTGTTCATACCAAGGGATTTGTAGAGAGAAGACAGTTCCAGGAACACCACAAGAAAATGGTGTGTCAAAAAGGATGAACAAGACAATCATGGAGCATGCAAGGAGTATGATATTGCATGGTGGGTTGCCTTTACAGTTCTGGGGAGATGTTGTTTTTCAGTTAATAAACATAGGATCTTCAAGCTCTTTGAATGGTGGAATTCTAGAGGAGGCATGGACAAGTAAAAAGGTGAACTATTATTTTTTGAAGACTTTCAGTTGTGAAGCATTTGTCCATATTGATAAAGAATATAGAACAAAGCTTGAGGTAAAATCCAAGAAGTGTACCTTTATTGGATACGGTGTTAATGATTTTGGTTATCTCTTATGGGATTATGAAAATCACAAAATCATTAGGAGTAGAGATGTCATATTCAATGAGAATGTCATGTACAAAGATCAATTGCAGGGAAAGAAATAGGAAAAATAAAAACTAGAATACACAGTGCTTGATGAGATCACTGAAAAAGAAATTCCAAAGGTACCAGAAAATCAAAATGTACAACAACAAGAGAAACATGTACCTCAAACTCCTATAAGTGTTGTTATAATATCTACCAGGTTAAGTATACCCCCTGAATGATACTCTCCTTCATTGTATTATTTATTGTTGACTGATTCTGGTGAACCATAATTTTATGAAGAGGCAATGCAAGTAGACACTAAAAATAAGTGGGAGCAAGGCATGAAAGAGGAAATGTATTCCTTGGTAAATAATCAGACTTGAGACTTGGTTCATTTGCCTGTAGGAAAAAGAGCATTGCATAATAAATGGGTTTACAAAGGAAGAAGATGGAGGAAAAAAGCGGTACAAGGCTAGACTTGTTGTAAAGGGATTTGCACAAAAGAAAGGTATATATTTTCATGAAATATTTTCTCTTGTTGTTAAGATGACTTAAATGAGGACTATTTTCAGTCTTGTGGCAGTAGAAGATTTTCATCTTGAACAGTTATATGTAAAAACAACTTTTCTCCATGGTGATTTGGATGAAGAGATTTATATGCAGCAACCACAGGGGTATGAGGTCAAAGAGAAATAAAAATTGGTATGCAGGTTGAAGAAGATCTTGTATGGCCTAAAGCAAGATCCAAGGAAATGATATTTGAAGTTTGACAGCTTTATGGAAGAACAAGGTTATAGTAGATGTCATTCTGATCACTGTGTTTATTTTATAAGGATAGAAAATGGAAGTTATATATCTTGCTACTGTATGTAGATGACATGCTTGTTGCAGGGTCTAATATGCATGATATAAATGTGCTCAAGAAGAAATTAGCTAATTCATTTGTGATGAAGGATTTGGGTGTTGCAAAGAAAATCCTTGGTATGAGAATAGCAAGAGACAGGAAAAATTGCAAATCGACATTGTCTCAGGGTGAGTACATAGAGAAGGTGTTGGAGAGGTTTAGAATGTAGAATACAAAACCAGTTAGTACACCTTTGGAAATCCATTTCAAATTAACCAAGGAAATGTGTCCCAATACACAAGAAGAGATAAAATACATGTTTAGGGTCCCTTATTCATCAACAATTGGTAGCTTGATGTATGAGATGGTTTGCACAAGACCAGATAAAGCACATGCAGTGGGAGTTGTGAGAAGGTATATGAAAAATCCATGTAAAGAACATTGGGAGGTAGTAAAGTGGATTCTCAGGTATTTGAGAGGTACTTCTACTCATGCATTATGTTTTGGAGGTTCAAACATTGTTCTACAGGGATATGTTGATTCAAATATGGCAGATGATAAAGATAGCAAGATGAACACCACTGGGTGTGTTATTATTGTAGGTGGAACAACAATAAGTTGGATTTCAAAACTACAAAAGGTTGTTTCACTTTCAACAATAGAAGTATATTATGTTGTTGCTACAGAGGCTAGTAAAGAAATGATTTGGTTACAGAGGTTTATGGAGGAATTGGGAAAGAAGTAGGAGAATAATAGGTTGTACTATGACAGTGAGATTTCCATTCATCTTGCAAAGAACTCAGCCTTCCATTCAAATATTAAGCATATACAACTCAAGTACCATTTCATATGATTTGTCTTGGAGAATGGACATTTGAAGTTGGAAAAAATACATACTAGCTAGAATCCTGTAGACATGTTAACAAAGGGAGTAACCAGGAAGAAACTGAGTTCCTGCTTAGTTTCAGTTTGTCTTCAAGCATCAAGGTGAAGATGATAATTTTTTTAGGTCTAAGGTGGAGTATAGTCCAACAGGTACAATAATAGTGGATTTGTTGTGATCAATCTCCAAGTGGGAGATTATTGGTTGGGGAGCTTGGTTATCTTCTTGTTTCATATGTCTTTGTTTTTAGTCATGTTTATACCTCATGAATAATGTACACCCCTCCATGTGGGGGGCTTGCAGGGGGGGATTTCCCCCCTACGGGGTTCGGGGGGCTCATCCCCCGGGCTGTGGGATCCAAGGACAAGAGGACCCCCGATAGGGGGTTCAAGGGCGAAGCCCCTGAAGGAATTTTTTTCTTGTAAATGTAAATGTATATTGTAATTTCATAGTAAATCTGGAACATTCATTATAAGGTCACAAATCTGAGGACACAATTTATGTTAGGTTTTTTTTCCCTAGAAGGCAACCCTCTTTTATGAGGGAATTGCATTGCGGCTGTATATGATGACAAATATTGTATTATGAGAGAGGAGATTGTGAGAGAAAGAAGAGTAAGTTACATCAAGTCTATTGTAGGTTGTATCCCTTCATTTGTTGGATAATAATAAAGGAGGGACCTGGAAATTTCTCTGGTGGATGTATCCCACACTAGGTGAACCACATATATCTGTGTGTCTATTATATTGTGTATCTTCTATGTTTTATTTCCGCATTTGTTTTTATTTTATCGCACCGCGATCCTGTTTTTATAACACGGCCCCTGAACCCCCGACAGAAGGGGGATAGGCATAGCTGCATATAAATCAAGAAGATAATTAGGCTCCATAACCAACATTTCTTAGACCTACAATATTTCTTATAATGCCTAGATTTACCACATTTCCAACATTTCCTAAAAGATTTTCCTAGGGATTTTGATCTACCTTTAGATTTAGATCTCTCCCCGGAGAATTATTTATATTCATATCTTGATGAAGACCTCTTACAAATAAATAATCTTTGTTATGACTATCCATGCTTTTCTGCCTCATCTCTTCTGATAACAAGGATGCAACTACATCCTCATGCTTCAATTGAGATTGTGTGGTACTACCAATTGCTAAAACTAGATCATCCCAGGAGTCTGGAAAACAACATAACAAAGTAATAAACTTATCTTCTTCTGCAAGGATAATATTAACATAGAAAAGTTGACTTACGAGAGTATTGAAGGAATTTAGATGCTCTGTCAGAGAATCTCCATATTCCATCCTAAGATGATACAACTTTTTTCGAAGAAAGAACTTGTTTACTAGGGAATTTGACTAATACAAATTCCCCAACTTTTCCCATAGTTCCTTGGTTGTAGATTGTCCTGACACATTCAGTAACACTGAATCTTCTAGGCAGAGTCAAATCGTACTCCTTTCTCTTCTATCCAACTTCTCCCAATATTCTTTCTACATAACAGTAGATTGAGTACTAGTAGTTTGTGTACCAGTAGATTGTGTACTGGTAGGTTGTGTACTAGGATCCACAATGATCCATTATTCTTTGTCTACAATAAGTTCATCCATATTAAGCTTCCATAACTTAAAGTTTTTTCCGTTGAACTTATCAATCATGATTCTATAACTACTTGTCATTCTCATTCAACATATGAATCACCACTACAAAGCTCCCACTGAACTCGGTTTATCATAGACCCAAGATAAAATTGATCTATCAAGACCAAGCCAAACCCTCAGCAACAAAGACTTCCCCCTGAATTCAAAAATGTTCTATGATACCGCATGAAATTTTTAAACCCGTGAAGTAAATCAATGCATACATATTCTTAAGAAAACCATAAATTATTCAATGGCTCATACACATAGTATTCAAAGATTTACACTAGAAACCCTTAACCAGGAGAAAACCATCTTTCCTTGGTGTCAAACCTCTCAACTATTCATTGTATTAATTTCACCATTCAGAATACAATATATACAATATTTTAGGTATTTTTCAGCTACCAAAACCCTAATCCCTTAATTCGAGATTAATTTAGAAAACCGCTAAAAATAGTGAAAAACGCTAAAATAGATAAAATGATACCCATTTTTTTTGGGGGGTGTTGCCCCGGTGATGAACGCTTCACGTAACTAGGGGGGTGGGGGATATTCCCCCCCCTTGAGTAGCACTTGGTGCACATGCCCATATAGAGTGATGGGTGATGGGATCGTCAGATGCAGTCGTCAAATCTGACACACCCCCCCACACACATGTAAACAATATAACACATACCCAACACAACTAATGTCTTATAAAACACGAATGAGTTGAGGTTGGATAATCTATCAACCATGGAAGGAGTAAATGCTCCCAATCCCATCTCTCCAAGAGGAAAGTGGCCTCTAGTTAAGTGCTAGAATTGGATTCAGATTGTCTGGTGTCCATCAGATCATTATCTTGAGATTCCTCTTGTGCTTTCTTGTGTTCTTCTTCCTTTCTTCTTCATCTCATTTCAATTTCTCTTCTTTCTCTCTATGAATTCTCATTTTCTCTTGTTCTTTTTTTTCTTTTTCTTTTCGTCACAGCTTCCATTGTTGTTGCTTCTTGTTAAAGCCTTAGTTGCTACCTTGGTTGAAACTTCCTTTTCTACATTTTCCTTTTCAATTGCTACTTTGGTTGCAACTTATTTCTTAGTTTTCTCCTTTTCCAACTTGTATTTCTTGTGTTGGGAGCTGCTTCTCATCCTATAAATGATTTCATCACAGTTAATGGCCATTATGTATATTTATTCATCCTTCTAGACTTTAGTTTCATACAACCATCGATACTTTTAAGTATGAAAAAATTTACTGACAACTTGTGGAGTTTTGGTTCATTCATACACCCTGATGTAAGTACCATTCTCTAATACATACTAATCTCCAATTTTTCCAACTTATAACATTGAATTTTTTGACATAAAAGGTGTTGGAACACAAAATAGTAATTAGAACAAGGGAATCAAAAAAATCTTCACAGATCTTGTGATAATGAACACGATATTTGTGTTCCCACAAGTCTTGGTAGTAGAAGTGGATAGGGGGGTCACTCAGTTTCCATTTCCAGGAAATTCTTGGGAAGGCATGTGTTTTATACATAAAATTCAATCTAATAATAAATAAATAAAGCTAATAAATAATATAACAAAAGATGATAATAATTAATAGTAATAAGAATGACTAAAAAGTCGTATATTTTCATCAAGAGGAACCTTCGGATATATTTTTAATCACGGCCCTTCAAGTGTAATTCATATAATTCATTCATTATTACAACTTATATAATAATTTATTGACTCTCATATAATTGAGTAATTCAACATTGGCATAATTGCCTCATTTGGTATCAGAGTTTTGTTTTTAGATCCTAGCCTTTGGCCATAAGACCTTGTCTAATATGACTTTTGGGAAACCCCTATGTTTTCATAGTTTCTTTGATTTGTTTAGGTAATTGATCACAATATGCCCTTGGCCATTTACAGTTCTAAAATTCGAGTGAAAAAAAAATATTTTCACTGTAAATTTGAAGAAAAAAATAGTAAAAATAATTAAAAATAAATTATTAGTGTGAAGGTAAAGGAATCCACTGCAATAAAGTATTCAAGATATTGATATACAATCAAATCCTTCTATAAAATATTCACAAATAAAAGAGTTAACAAAAAAATGGTTGAAAAAATATCTATTTCTCCAAATTTGAAGAATAATTTATTTAAAAAAAAAGGGGAAAAAAAGACATGCCATACATCAATTACGACATCTATTGTACAATTATACCAACCAATGACTATATGTTCCCATCTCCATACATCTCTATGACGTTTTTGTACCTAATTATTATTTTTTAAGTCCATATGTTTCCACTGTACCTATTGTCGTACGGATCACCTACAACCATCATCGCACTATTTATTGTTGTTGTCTGTATATAGCCCGCAAATCATTTGAAATATTTATGCATGTGTAACTGCTCCTTACATTTCCACACAATCCGTACAATATGTAACTGCACATTATTACAACTTTTATAATATTTTATTGACTCTCATATAATTGATTAATTGAACATAGGCATAATTGCCTCAACGTGCACTAAACAAACGATATCCAACAAGTACGATGACATGTGGAACTTTGGATGTTTTCCTGGAACTGTGCATTTTTCAATTGATACGGTATCCTCCAGGGTGGAGGAGAGGATACAAATTTAATTAAATATGTGTCCATTTGTTGTGATAATTCCATGGCGTCTTCTTCTCCTTAAATTCTTCACATAAGAGATACAATAAATCTATAAGGGATCCTCAACATTTTGGTGGGATAAGTCCTAGATTTTGTTTCTTTGAATTTAGTCCCTAAAAACCATCAGTGCATCATCGCTTGTATACAATCAATAGGAAAATGTAGCATCAAGTCTTCTGTTAATTCAAATTCTTTAGTGGGAAACTTATAGCATGTGTGCAAGAATGAAGTCTGGAAGGAGGAGATAACCTTCCCTTGAGTTCCTTTGATTAATCTATTGTCGACATCTACCTAGCGAACTATCCATGATATCAATTTAGCACATGGGAATACATTAAAGTGTGAAACTATCTTATGGAGTTGGTAACGTTTCAACATTTGGTAAATACCTTGGTCTTGGTTATCCTTTATAAAACTTTCATATTAATCTTTTTGAAACATTTGGTAGATTTATCCCCATCGGTACACCATAGTAGTGTCCATGAAAAATATGGTGTCATTGTGTACATGGATTGAAGTAATTACTCAAGCTTCCTCTTCTTATCTATCTAGACCGACCTTGATGATATTTTCTTAGCCACTTCTCCTCCTATAGGTTTCCATATATGTATCTTGCACCTCTCCCATATCGACAACATCAGATATTAGCATGGTTATTCTTTTCAAAAGAGTGTAAGTGCACGTATAAAAAATATTATTAGGGAAAAATGTGATAATATCTATTGCTAATTGATATTTGTAGGTTAGACTTCTATAATGGAGCCATGATAAATGGTTGGGCGGTCTTCCTTGAATATTTGGCTTATATTTGGTGTGTAATAATATTAATCTACAAACATTTCACCTTGAAATAATTCAAAAATGAATAAATTTCTTTTTGTTCCATGGTAAAATTGAAAAGAATAAATTAAATTTCTTGGTATTTTTCTACAGTTTTTTCGGGTCCTGAACTTCCAGGGTCGTTTTTTATCCGAAAATCGAAGCTTAGCAATTACACACTATAACCTCAATTTAATCAAGACCTTTTTCTAATGGTGCATGTGAATATAAAGACAACAAAGACTTGAATAATTAAGAGCAATGATCGATAACACAAGAATGCAAACCATCAACCAATTGTACACAAGAAGTTGATAATGGAGTTCGACAATCTCGCCCATGTCTCCGGGCCTTTGTCTTCAGTGAGGGAGGTTTTATCTATTCAATATTCAATGCTTTACAATTTGAATTCAAATTACATCATATAGGGATCTGATTGACTAGTTGTATTCTTTTATGTCTCAGAAACCTGACGCAACAAACGACACTGAAAATAGAGTAATAGAACTTCCAAAAACTGCCTCCAAAGCTCAACTACTTTGCACTGCTCAAGACTACTTGACCTTGGATTCAAGCTTCTTTGTTGCTTCTTGCTTGTCTAAAACCTCACAATGGATTGGTTTATATAACCATGAGGTAGAGAGATCAAATCCAAACATCCCACTTTTCGTGGCACTCAATTTGGCCCAATATCCACCAAGATATGGCAAAATAACCAAAACTGCCCAAAAATTAGTGAGAAAATCACTAAACTATAGGTTAAAAACCCATTTTAGTTTTAATATGGGTATAAGCCCCCATAATAGGTGCACAACCCCCTTAAATTGGTCACATGGATAACTAATGTGGCCAAGCACCAGCCCAAAGAGCTGCGTGTTGGCCCCTTCTCCATAACTCTCGGTCGCATGCCATTTTTTAATGGGACTTAGCCCCGAACAAAGTGCCAACCACCATTTCCCCGCACCCAAAATGTAGCCAGGTCACATGTAAGAACCTTTGGATAAGCCCAAAACCGTAGGGCTAGCGCCAACTAGTTACAACTCCTGCGCGTTTAGGTCGTATGTGGTTTACACAATCCATGGGATGGGGCTTAGCCCCAACCCTTTTCGACCCTATTAAACACTTTACAACACTTTAAATAAATGTTTGTAGACTTGTAATAAGAAGTCATATGGTGGCGCATTGGCATACAACCTACTCCAAAGGCATAGTAATGCAGGAGCATAAGCTCATGAAAATGAAGTCACCCATGACTTCACCAAAGTTGAGAGAATTCAAAGAGACCTAGGGTCTCACACTTGTATAATTTATTATTTTGTGGAAAATTTGAATAATGGACAAGGATTCTAGATCCTTTCCACTTGTAAAAGCTAAGATAGGGTTTGTTAATGAATAGTGAGTCACTGATGACTCGTAGGGGTCAGTTGAGTTTATTAAGGAATCTGTTCCTTAGTCATAGGATCTGAAAACAGATTTCCATTGTAAATAAATACAAGTTCTGAGTATTGTGTTAGGCAGCTAGGTTCTCTTAGAAGTTTAGCTCACAGAGTTCTAGGAGCTCGAAGAGGAGGAAGCTTGAATGTAGATCAAGAAGGG
>ML782005.1:128269-163434 GCA_009831015.1 Picea engelmannii | reverse complement strand
AGAACGAAATTGCAAATGTTAGTGACAGTTAGCTAATTTAGCCCTGTCAAAGAATGATGAAGACCGTATGCAAGAAAGATTCCAGTACAGAAAATGGCGGAATCGAAGATCTGCTTCGACATAGCAGGTGGTGCCTGCATTACATAGCCTCTTGTTGGAGGTCACGAGTTCAAAACTCGGGGAGACCATAATTTTTGTATACACCAACTGAGCCAACCATAGGGTGCCACGTGGCAACCCAAGTCTGGGCCACATGGCACCTCTTTATTCGTTGGACTGATGCCACTTGTCAACTAGTGATTTGCCCATGTGTCTGCTCTGTACCTTCCCTGTCATCAATTGGCCGTGTAATCACACCTTCCATGTCATCACCGTACCTACCGCGTGTCATGTTGTATGACTGCCACATGTCATGTTCGTACACTGCCACATGTCCAATTTTTATTGGTCAAAATCAACCCCTAAAAATGCCAAAAATGACTACCACGTGGCACATCCTGGTGCTGCCATGTGTCCTGCTGACATCATGTTGATGTCATCTGTCACCTGTCCTACAGACGTACTGCTAATGTCAGCAATACGGATTGTTGACTTTGACTTTGACTTTTTGCTAGTTTGACCTGAACTTCAGATCGCAATATCAGGAGCATACGACGTTCGTTTGAGCCCATTCAAAATGAGTTGGGTTTGTATTGATGAGGACTTCACACACTTCCACTTTTATGTCATTATGAGAACATTGGTTTTTAGGCTTTTCTGAGCCCTATCAAGCTCCTGGATCCAAATCTAGATCACGCCTTCCCACTAAGAACCTTTTGGACCCCAAAAGGTTTATTACATCAATTGAATTTATCCTTACATCAATCAAATAATGAAAAACAACCTAGACTTAATATTAACTAGACTCAATAAGTGATTCCATAAATCAAATCACTTTTATTACATCAATGACAATGACACTGAATCAATTTACATATAGGGCATAAAATTTGCCCAGTTCCAGTCGGATGACCCATCTCCTGCCAACAAAGTATCGCGATCGTTCCTCTGCATATATGTAGCATCCACCTGCTGTCCTCTTGCAACGTCCTTCTTCTCCTTTGTAACATCCTTCTTTTTCTCGGGCCCTTAAGGCTTTGTTGAGCGTCGCAACTCTGGATGCAACCTCCAAAAACTATCCTCACAATGTCTTCTCTTCTAATAATGTGAGAAAGTGTTTCTTTCTCAAAGAAAATTGATGGAATCATGCCCTGACTGAGTCAAATCCCCCTTGGATTTCTCTAACTCCTGCCTTGGATGCACTGACTTTGCTTGTAGATTCTTTTTTATCTACAATGTCGTGTCATCGCATCTTGGCGTACTTCTTGTCGCCATGATTTTTCTTCCATATAACTTCTGTTTCCAACATTCTGGAGCACAATGGTTATGGCTGCTACAAAACATGCATGGAATCATTTTTCTGATAAGGTTCATGACTCTAGCATGCTCATCAATAAAGGTGGGCGAAGGTGATTTATACCTTACAACCTATTTACCTTTCTTTCGTGACTCGTTTTTTGCGTCACTGCTAGCTCGAGCTTCCTGTTTGCGTTGTCAAGTCCAAAACCATTCTGGGGTCAATTATGGATGTCACTTCCAACAGTGGTCAACATCGTGTCCGAAATTTTGATAGTGTGTTCAGCGAATCACCGGACTCTCGTCCTCGGAAGATCCTCCTGCATATCCCAATCCTTCCCGGAGTGGACGTTCATGCAGTTCAATCAACTCGACTCTGCCTTGGCCATATTTTCCAATGCCTTTCCCCTTCCGATATCTGAACTTCAATAGCATTCTCATACCGACTCCTTTGGTATGTTTCTCAAATGATGCTATCTCCAGATGTTTGGAATCCACTTCCTGATCAACTACAGGTGAGGCTGGAGTGTAATCATTGCTTTCTACTGGTGAAGAGAATGTGCCAATGGCTTCTCCTATCGACTGATCCTCAACCGAAGTAGTAGGAGTATATGAATCCTCCTCATCATATTACCTCCAGAATGGATGAGTTTCATCATCCTTGACAGGGCTCGGGCTTCTAGCTGAAGGACTTCCTCCAACTCGCCTTGCTTCCATTGCCAACATCAACATTCACATTCTTTCCCTGTCTTCCTCGATAATCTGCACCAATCTTCACAATTCAACATTCTCTTGCTACATGGCTTGGTTGATCTCCTCGATCTCCTAGAGTCTATCTCTCTTCAATATTTTTCCCATATTCACAGTTCCTGCAAATGTCAGCCTACTCTGATACCACTTGATCCGAAAATCGAAGCTCAACAATTACACACAATAACATCAATTTAATCAAGATCTTTTTCTGACGGTGCATGTGAATATAAAGACAACAAATACTTGAATAATTAATACCAATTATAGATAACACAACAATGAAAACCATCAACCAATTGTACACAAGAAGTTGATAACGGAGTTCGACAATCTCCCCTACGTCTCCGAGCCTTTGTCTTCAGTGAGGGAGGCTTTCTCTATTCAATATTCAGTGCTTTACAATCTGCATTCAAATTACATCATATAGGGCTCTAACTAACTAGCTATATCATGATCTGTCTCAAAAACCTAACACAACAAACGACATTGAAAACAGAGTAATAGAACTCCTGAAAACTGCCTCCAAAGTTCAGCTACTTTGCACTGCTCAAGACTACTTGACCTTGGCTTCAAGATTCTTTGTTTATTCCTTCTTGTCTAAAACATCACAATGGATTGGTTTATATATCCATGAGGTAGAGGGATCAAATCCCAACATCCCACTTTTCATGGCACTCAATTTGGCCCAATGTCCACCAAGATATGGCAAAATAACCAAATCTGCGCAAAAATTAGTGAGAAAATCACTAAACTATAGGTTAAAAACCCATTTTAGTTTTAATATGGGTATAAGCCCCCATAATAGGCATGCAAACCCCTTAAATCGATCACATAGATAACTAATGTGGCTAAGCGCCAGCCCAAAGGGCTGCGTGCTGGCACCATCTCCATAACTCTCGATCGCATGGCATTTTTTAATGGGACCGAGCCCTGAACAAAGCGCCAACCACCATTTCCCCACGCCCAAAATGTAGTTGGGTCACATGTAACAACCTTTGGATAAGCCCAAAACTGTAGGGCTAGCACCAACCTATTACAACTCCCACACCCTCCGGTCGTATGTTGTTTACACAATCCGTGGGCCGGGGCTTAGCCCCATCCCTTTTCGACCTAATTAAACACTTTACAACAGTTTAAATAAAAGTTTGTAGACTTGTAATAACAATTTGTATGGTGGCACATTGGCATACAACCTACTCCAAAGGAATAGCCTCTTGTTGGAGGTCACGAGTTCAAAACTCGGAGAGACCATAATTTTTTTATACACCAACCGAGCCAACCATAGGGTGCCACATGGCAACCCAAGTCTGGGCCACGTGGCACCTCTTTATTCATTGGACTGATGCCACTTGTCAACTAGTGATTCACCCGTGTGTCTTCTCTGTACCTACCCTATCAACAATTGGCCACATAATCACACCTACCACGTCATCATTGTACCTTCCACGTGTCATGTTGTACCACTGCCATGTGTCATGTCCTACACTGCCAAGTGTCCAATTTTTATTGGTCCAAATCAACCCCTAAAAATGCTAAAAATGACTGCCACATGGCATGTCCTAGTGCTGCCACATGTCTTGCTGATGTCATCTACCACCTGTCCTGCTGACGTCATTAGTACGGATTGTTGACTTTGACTTTTTGTCAGTTTGACCTGAACTTCAGATCGTGATATTAGGAGTATACGATGTCCGTTTGAGCCCATTAAAGTTGCATTAGGTTTGTATTGATGAGGCCTTCACACACCTTTGTTTTGACATCATTTCGAGAACATTGGTTTTTAGGCTTTTCTGAGCCCTATCAAGCTCCTGGATCTCTTTTGAGGGCTTGAATGATGTTTTTTTGGCACATAAGCACCTAATAGATATCTAAAGGAATGTTTTGGTCCATTTGGAATGTGTACTACTTGTGTCCTGAATGGAGATTATATGACGAGCTACCAAGTGCCCCGAATGGAGATCATATGCAAAAGTAAAACCCCCAGAAAGTTGATGTATCAACTAACCACATCGAGGCCCACAAATGTCTTGGAGTTTCATCTTCTGGGGTTATGGTTTTGAATGTTTAGGGTTTTATCATTGATGATTTATATTAAAAATTCCTTTTCGACCTCATTGTAATCATCTTCTTATGGATACACGTAGCCATCACATCTCTTCTCAGGGATAAGCTACCACCATTCCAACGAGTTAATTTCACTTTGCATTTTTACAGTTCCTACATATTTTTTTCATTAATAGAAATTAATAATTACTATATCTCTATGTTTCTGTCATATTTCTATGTTTTATTTCATCCCCTCATAAATCTGGATCAGTGATATTAGAGCGGTCTACTCTTTATATGTTTATTTATGCATGTCCCCAATGAGGTTAGGTATAAGGAGTTGGGACAAGGTATAAGGAGCTGGGACGAACTCCCATGGTGGAATAAAAGAGAGACAAGGAAGCAGGAAATCCTATTTGATTATTCTCAAGGAATCCCTCATGTGATAGAGGGATGAGATGATGGAAATTTTTTCCCAAATCCTTCCACAATTGTTGACAATAGCATAACATCTTAGTCAAGTGGCCAGTTTGGAGGTGTCTCCCATTTTTTTTTTTTTTGTAAGTGAGTTGAGATTCTATATTACTGAGTAAAATATTGTACAAAAAAGGCTGAGGGGTGGCCCCTGATCTGCCAAAAAGGAAACCAGATCAGGGGTCCCCAAGCTGCACTATCTACATTAGTGAAAGGATGGTTGGACCACCACTCAGGGAAACCAACCCAGTCTCCATAATTTTGTTTGAAGAAGAAAAAATAACTATACCATCAGAAATACATAAAAGCGAGAGCATATAACATGAGTTGTTCCTATACTAATAAACAAAATAACTTGAGTTGGTGCTGCGCTAGTCCACGCAGACCGGGTGGCTTTCATCTCCTTCCTTCCTTACCTCATTTTCCTTTTTCTGCTCCACCGTGCACATCCTTCTGATGTTGGTTGGTGTTATGTGTCGCTCTGCTAGAGTGATGTCCATGTGATGGACATAGCGAAGGTAGAGTTGGAATTGACCAGCCAGTCAGTCTATTTTTTCACCTTGGTTCCTCTGGTTCTCTGCTATGCCTCTTACGCTGGCCTCCAAGTCACTGAGGCGGCTCAGGATTTCTATGATTTCCTTCTTGCGGCCTCAATTTTCCACCTTGATGGTCTTGTTCTTTTCTACTCTCATCTTGCATATTAGCATTTTTGTATGCCAGGCTTCCTCCACTGTTTTGTGGTAAAGGGTTTTCCTGGGCTGTGTGGCCCTTGGGTCCCTTAACCCATCTACTTCTTGGATGAGTTCCACCCAAGATTTGCCCTGGTGCTTGGTGTTGTCCCATTTGTCGATGAATGCTTTACCCTCTGTATCTGCTTGCTCAAGGAAGGTGCCTTTGGCCTCTCTGGCCACCTGTTCCATCCTAGTGATCTTTTGAGCGCTTACTGGGAGTTCCTCCCCCTGGGGTCCCCTCTTACTCTGGGTGTTCTTCGTTATTACCATCTTTTCTTGTAATTCATGGCTTCTGTCATTCTTTCTTTCTGTGTTACTATACTCCCCTTCCTGGTCTTTGGAATTGTTGCTAGTTGGTCCATCACTATCCCTGATGCTTCTTCTTTTATAGAGTTTCCCCGGAGCTGGTCTTCTTCAAGTAATCATTTGTCTCCCGTAAAGGTGTATCTTTCGGTCCTTTATCTTTGTTTCTGAGTGTGTGCGCTTGGGAGATTTTTCATCGTTCCAGCACCAATATTTTTCCTTACATGTTGTCCTCCAATCATTTCCTCCCTCGAGATATGGGTGTAGATGAGGTGTACCCATACCTGCTCTAAAGATATTCATCTGGTCTTCGTCCTTTGCTGGCAGCGGATTACCCTTCCCATTCTCCCACGACCAACCCCTGTACTTCCTTCTATTGAAAAGACCTTGGTATTGTACCCCTTCTTGTGGTGTGACTATGATCTGCATTGTAACTCGTGTTTAAAAGGTGGCCTAAAGGATTCGGCCTAGATCCTACTTGCCCTTCGTTTAATTCTGTGTCTCCAGCCTCGATGTGGTCACCCATACTTCGGCTTTCTTCATAGTCCTTTGCCACTAGTTGGGTACAGTCTGTCTGAAACTGGACACTTGGGATGTTAATCCATGTGGCATCTATTAGCAATAAAAAATGCACTGGCATTTTTGAAAGAATGATGCCTAATTTTGTAGGGAACATTTGACTAGCTTCCCGGGCTCCAAATGTAGATTTGAAAGCACCATTGGAAATCTTAGGATTTGTAGATGTCGATCGACTATTTAAGCATGCAAAACAAACTTTCCATGACTAAGAAATTTGATTTTTAAAAAATCTGCGCTTTCACCAGCTAACCCGTCTTGAATTTTGCTAGTTAGCTGGTGAAAGCTCCACCTTTCACCAGCTAAGGAGCGGATTTTCGGGTAAATTAGTTGGTGAAAACCTGTCACGGCTAGAATAGCCAAATTTTTGCCCAGATCAGGATTTTTTTGGTTAGAATGGTTTGAAACCATTTCAAATGGACAGATGTTGAATTATCAAGTCTAATTCAACAACTAGTTTGGAAAGGGAAGTCAAAAAGGAGTTTTGTGACTAAGTTTTTGTCAATTTTTAAGGCAAAATATTAGGGATTAACAAGAACATCACCCAATTCGAATTCTATCTTCATGATATCAAGCTAAGGAGCCTTGGAAGGCTGACCTCCACTTCATCAACTGTTCAACACATTCAAAGGACCAACACATAGGGATCATCCTTATTTTGAGGGTCTATCCCTATCTTTTTATAAACACAGTTTTTGTTTACTGTTTTTAGATAAACAGATCCATAGTTTAAGGATCTGATAACCATATTGTAAATCTATAAATCTACAGAAAGAAGATTAAGATGGGGGTTCAAACTCGGATACATTTTTGTGCTACTGTATAGACTCTTATGATATAATAAAATTGCAGTCTCCTTTCGTTTTCAATATCAGAAATATCCATGTTTCCTTTTATGTACTTCATTTCAGTTTATCTTAGCTTATGAGCTCATATATTTGAAGTGAAGGATTCTCTTTCTATCTTGCATTAAGCCCTACATTCAGTTGTACTTGGCAATCAAGATTAGTGTTCTTCATCCCCTCCTTTCAAATTACTTGTTCTGATTATCGTTTCCTGAAAGCACTGTTTCTTTATATGTATGATGAGTTGTCTATTACATTGATCATTAAAGACCCCATTGTTCCAAGCATACCTACACATTATTTTTAAGTTACCAAGCATCCTTAGCCTACAACCCTAAGGAGTTTCTTGGAGTGATAACAAATTGGTGTTGTTGCCGGGGAGAGAGCACTGAAGCTCAACTTCCTTGGGAGAATGACACAACAGATCTAGTTCTTGATGATAGACAAGAAGTAGACACTATCGGTTTTACATCATCTATCTGGCGACTCCATGAAGGGCGAATTCAGTGGCGAATCCATTGTTCAGAAATCTGTTGGTGACTCCACTGGTATGAAATGGAAAAGTTATTATCTAAGAGGTATGCTTTCTGTGATTTTTCAGATATAGCCGGTTTTTAACATCCAATGCCGACTATAATTGAATGGGATGATTATCTTCTGAGATTCAGAGGAAGCAAGAATGATCATCCCGGTGAGCACTTATTCAATTTTCATAAGTGCATGCTTGAACATGGTTTTGTTCACGAAGATGTCTTGATTGTTCAAATTTTCTTTAGAAGAAAATGCTCGTGAATGGTGTCAATCTCTTACTAATGTTAGTATCCATTCTCTGAAGGATTTTCATGTGGCTTTCAATTCATATTACGAGAAGTTTTACTCAGCTAATCTTATTTTTGATAACTGTTGTAAAGAATCTGCATTCCACATCCAGCATTCAGTTAGTATTTCTTCTGATTGTGAAGATGTTGGTGATAGTCATATTGTAGACACATTTGTCATTGATTCAAATGTCTCTTATAGTTTTGACTATGGGATTAAGGAGGCTTCAGATTTTGATAAAGAAGTTGCTGATATGAATTCAGTATCCCAAGAAATTTAGAAGCAATTGTTCTTGCCTTTACCATCGATACCCATCATTCTTGATCTGGAATCTGCAATAGATATCAAACAATCCATGATTAGTACAGAAATCARTCTACAACCATTTTCAGATTTATAGATAGTTGAAAGTGCCAGCCTTCATGGGAAAGAGAATACCTAGAGATTTTTTGATTTTTAGCTCAAACAACAGGAAGAGGTTTTTATTTACAGCTTCGTTGATCCTTTTGATGATTATTGCGAGTCTTTGAGTAGAACAGATGTCAATCTATTTTTGAAGGAAGGTTGGTTCTGCTGCCCTTTCAAACTCCATTTCTGTATGCTATGGTTTCTAATATTTTTCAAGTCAAGATCAAGAATGATATCAATAAATCAGTTTCTTACTTGGCTGCATTGGAAATTCAGTTTTACTTGATCAATCTACCTCTATTGGTTAGAGTAGGAATAGATAGAAAATAAGCTCATCATCAAGCATGAGATCCTTTTCAGTCTAGCAGTTTGCAACAGGAACTTGTGTTCAACATTTTATTATAGTTTGAATAAGTTGTAGAATTTGGATTAGGTTTTGAAATCAACTTTTGAGACTCCATAGCCCAATGGATGCGAGACATTGCTAGCAGGGTTACAGTTGAACATTCATGGACGGATTGCAGAAATCTAGCGACCAAAATATAATGAAATTTCGAGAGCGTTTTTCATCTCTCTCTATCTGACTTATTGCTTTCTTCAAAATAATGGCCAGTGTCTTAAACTCCAGGTTCTTCATTAATCTTCCAGTGATTACTTGTGCCTAGAAATCTTTGGATTTTTCCCTTTTGACCTGCAAAATCAAAATGGTGCTTGGTTTGCATGCAGAAGAATGTATGCGCAACTATCTATGATTGAAGATAGCTCAGCTTTTGGAACATTTGACAGGTGAAAGCATCAGGCTGCATGCAAATCGAGTCATGAAGAAAAGCCACGAAAGGGCTCAAGGTGTCTTGCGCCAAGCATTATGTGCCAAAGGAAACCATGTATAGTAGATTCCTTGTGGTCTCTGCAGTATTTGAGTAGTTCACAGACATGCCAATTAAGCCCATGATGTTTACACAAAGGGAAGTGAAGCTTGGTATTCTGTCAGTTACTACCCCACAGATAGATCACATAAAGTCCACACATGAGAAGAATTTGGCAAATGCGGTGAAGTTGCCCCCTCAAACTGAAAGGGAGTTTCTTCATCCAAAAGTTCCAACTTCAGTATATGGCTCTGTCCCTTCAGATCACCCTTTTGCCTGTCCTAATGAGGGTTGTGACAAATACTACATACATGAGTATAAATTAAATCTTCATCTCAGAAGAGAACATGCAGGATATGCTTTTAAAGTAAATGGAAGGCATGGTATTGATAGTGAAGATGAAATGGATTAAGGAAGTGACCAAGATGCAAATGTAAGGAATGCATGCGTCATAACAGGTTCTACCCGAGGAAGACTTCGGGTTATTTCAAAGACGTCTTTTGTAAGGAATCTTCATAGAAAGTTTTTGAATGTGTCTACTGTCGATTTAAATACGAAAACGAGTTCTAGAGAAATTGTGGAATCAAAACAGCCAAGGAAGGGACATCCTCAAGAAGGTGCAGAAGAGAGAAAAAACCAGACCTGTAAAAAAGACTGGAACATTATCAAAGTAGCCAAAATCTTCTCAGTATAAATGAAGTAAGGAAATTTTTGAGTTTCTGAAGTTTTGTTGAATTTACAGCTTTTGGTGGCTTAGGCGAACAAAGGATTGTTCATTAGCTACCAAAAGGCAGAGCTTTTGGCAGTTAACATTTTCAAATTTTGTCCCTTTAGCTACCAAAAGCACAGAAACAGGGCCAAAAATGCACATGATGCTTCCGCGTCTTCCTAGGTGGAGGTTTAAACTCGTGACATTTGCTCAAAGCTTCTATCACAAGAGTATCATCTTTCTGTTGTTGTTGTGGTAGCTTGTGGGCACGTCTACCATCCAGAGTGTTTGGAGAAGACGACTTCTGAAGCTAATTAGCAAGATCCGTCATGTCCTCTATGTATTGCAAGATTGTTGGTGAATAGATGCCGAAACATCATCCAAGTGTCTGAACTATCAGATTCTTGGTATGATGTAGAATTTCATAATGGAGCATTTCATAACTAAATGGAGATTACATACAGATCATAAGGAGATTGATCATGAATTCTATGACATCATCAATGTTTATGAGAGTGTTTTAATTCTCATCCAATTATGCATCAAGTCCTGGTATTTCTATCACTTCAAACGACCCGTGAACTGCTCATTCAAAACGTATTTTCAAAATTCCAGATCTGTTCAAGGTGGCTGAAGAATGGTCGAAAGTTTGAAAAATTCATCATCCAGGTGTGCATTCAGTTAACATCCAACATCAATCTCGATTCTGTGTGATTAATACTTGAATTACTCTTAGCTCAAAACTCGTTTACAGGTTAGTTGAGTCACATTTTTTTCTTAGAATCTGCCTAAATTGACTGAAGGTTACCTATATTCCCTGTATATTCAAGATTTCATTTACTCTTGAACTCCAAGTCTTGCCAATAACATTGAGTCTGTTCTCAAATATACACTGATTGATTAGCTCGAATCAAACGTCTTTAAATGCATTCTCAGTTATCTGTTTGATTGTTGAGTTAATTCATAAGCTTAAAACCCTAATTCATGTCAATGGCCTAAGATCACTCCTATTATTGGGTCACAGTTTATCCACCTGTCAAATTTAAAGGCTATTGTCTCATTGAACCTTTGATTCGAGTCTTGCCTAAATATCTCATGTTGTTGATGAATTAGAAGTCTATTATTAAGTTATAGTTTCTTGTTGAGTCACACGCTTTGACTCTAGATCTATATGTTCATCAATTGCACACATAACTCCTGGATTTGAGGGACACATCAACATTTACTATCATGTCAAAGTCTGGACCAACTTTGAGGGCCAAGATTGATGGAGTTTTGTATCTGGAAGCCCATCCAGATGTAGCAGAGTTTTTTAAACAAACAGAAGTATTTGCATACTGTGAAAAGTTGACCAGTTTTCATCAACAGGTGGTCGAGTCCTTTGCAATTGCATACGATGGAAGGTTTGTTAAGATAGGGAAGCATGAATCCATCATAGATGAAGCTTCTATTGTAGAATTTATAGGTCTTCCTAGAACATGAGACTATTGGTTTAAATCCACAATGCCATCAAATATTGAATTCCGGTCTTATTTATTACCCATTCACAAAGACCTGATTTGGAAGAAAGATATCCCCATGTCCTTTTTGGAGCCACAGTGGCAGGCACTGTTAAAGGCAATCTTTCTCTATGTTACTTGTGAGGGACGATACAACAGACTAATGTTTTATCATTTTAAGCTTCTAAATCATTTTACAGGTAGAGAACCCATCAATTTACCTTTCTTCTTTCACAAAACTCTCACTAAAATGTCAAGACAAGTTAAGGTCAAGCCAACTAAAATCTCTAGTAGACTATCTCACCAAGGGATTATTACCCTTCTTGTCAAAGAAGCTTTGAAGAAGAAACAGGTTGATTGGGGTTTCTTTCTCTTTGGGAATGAATTTCAAACCAAGGGACTACCAGAAGAAGAAGCTAAAAAGATCAGTGGCAGGAAGACAATCATGCCTAAAAGCAGTCAGAGAAAAAGGAGAGCTATATCACCTTTACCACAGCATGAAGAACCTTCTTCATCCAAAATGAAAAGATCAAAGAGGAAGTTGCATTTTGACAAGGCAAAAGATGTACCTATAGAGGGTAATCCACTCAACCTACCCTATTCTAACTCAGATCTAGAAACAGAGCAGAAAGATGAGCCTGGTACACAACGACAACCTACAGAGGGTGAACAGTATCCTGATCTTCCTACTCCTACACCTATAGAGGAGCAGGGACCTACAGAGATAGGACAGTCTTTTGCTGAACTTACCGTATCTAAATCCAACAAGATAACTCAGTTGTTCAAAGAGTTGTACAACTTGAAACATTCAGAAAAATAATTCAAGTTGAAAAATGCACAACTCTTGGATAGAATCGTTGAGATTTATGACAAGAGACAAGAAATCAAACAAAAAAAAATAAAAAAAATAAGAAAGAAATTGAAAGAAATAAGTTGCTTATGAAAGAAAACGCAACTTTATACAGGAAACTTAGGCTTCTTAGGCTACAACTAAAGGAACAGACAGTCCCAACAATCAGGTCACTAGGGTTGGAAACCCTTGCCAAAATTGCCAGCTCCATGGAGGGAGAAATATAGGTTGAAACACATCATGATGAAGTTACAAGTCCAGTCAGAGAGAAGGGGGCCTCTTCCAAGAAACTTTTAAGTCGTTTGCAGTAATACAGGTAATCGAAATTCATCAATTTTTATTTTTTGGGAAAGTTTATGTTTTCGGTGGTTTAGGCGATCCTATGCATGCTCATTAACCACCGAAAAAGAGCACTTTCAGTGGATAAGTGTTTAAATCTGGATACATTTAACCACCGAAACCTGTGATTACCAGAATACTCAAAATTTTGCCTAGATCAAAGTTTTTCTCAACCAAACATCCTGAAAATAGTTTCTAAAGATGCATATTGAATTTACACATCAAATTCAAGATCTGGATTTGATAAAAAAGATGTTTGAGGAGGTGCCAAAGTCAAATTAGACACTTATTTTTGGGGCTCAGAATCAGTTGTTTTTGCCAAAGATAGCAAATTCGATTCTATCATGATAAAAGTACATCTACAAGCCTTGGAAGGCTATCTTCACACATCAGAGGATCTAAAAATGCTTTGTATCTGAAGCTGCTGGAAAACGAAAAGTCAAAGACCTCAAGCTGCCTGCAATACTATTATTTCAAGCTTGAATTTATCCTAGAATTTTCAAAATCATGGTTACATATCTCACCATCCTACCTATGTTCAACACTTTTTGAAGATATTGCCACAGCAAATGCCACGTCAAGGTGCAAACAACATTTCCAAGTGAGTTTGAAGCAGACATGTTACAGATAAAGAAGATTGGGACAGACAACAAAAAACTTTGGAAAATAGACAGATGATAAATTGTAAAGTCTGAATGAATCCATGCCCAATACTAAAGGCACAGAGTCTGCCAGGTTCTTGGAGACATCACAGGGAGGTCTCCATCCCAGTTGGAGCCAGATGTTAGCGATAAAAAATGCACTGGCATTTTTGAAAGAATGATGCCTAATCTTGTAGGGAACATTAGACTAGCTTCCCGGGATCCAAATGCAGATTTGAAAGCACCATTGGAAAGCTTAGGATTTGTATATGTCAATCGACTATTTAAGCATGCAAAACAGACTTTTCATGACTGAGAAATTTGATTTTTAAAAAATCTGCGCTTTCACCAGCTAACCTGTCTTGAATGTTGCTAGTTAGCTGGTGAAAGCTCCGCCTTTCACCAGATAAGGAGCGGATTTTCGGGTAAATTAGCTGGTGAAAGCCTGTCACGGCCAGAATAGCCAAATTTTTGCCCAGATCAGGATTTTTTGGGTTAGAATGGTTTGAAACCATTTCAAATGGGTAGGTGTTGAATTATCAATTCTAATTCAACAACGAGTTTGGAAAGGGAAGTCAAAAAGGAGTTTTTTGACTAAGTTTTTGTTAATTTTTAAGGCAAAATATCAGGGATGAACAAGAACATCACCCAATTCGAATTCTATCTTCATGATATCAAGCTAAGAAGCCTTGAAAGGCTGACCTCCACTTCATCAATTGTTCAACACATTCAAAGGACCAACACATAGGGATCATCCTTATTCTGAGGGTCTATCCCTATCTTTTTGTAAACACGGTTTTTGTTTACTGTTTTTAGATAAACAGATCCATAGTTTAAGGATCTGATAACCATATTGTAAAGCTATAAAGCTACAGAAAGAAGACTAAGATGGGGGTTCAAACTGGGATACATTTTTGTGCTACTGTATAGACTCTTATGATATAATAAAATTGCAGTCTCCTTTCGTTTTCAATATCAGAAATATCCATGTTTCCTTTTCTGTACTTCATTTCAGTTTATATTAGCTTATGAGCTCATATATTTGAAGTGAAGGATTCTCTTTCTATCTTGTGTCAAGCCCTACATTCAGCTATACTTGGCAATCAAGATTAGTGTTCTTCATCCCCTCCTTTCAAATTACTTGTTCTGATTATTGTTTCCTGAAAGCACTGTTTCTTTAGATGTATGATGAGTTGTCTATTACATTGATCATTAAAGAACCCATTGTTCCAAGCATACCTACAAATTATTTTTAAGTTACCAAGCATCCTTAGCCTACAACCCTAAGGAGTTTCTTGGAGTGATAACAAATTGGCGTCGTTGCCGGGGAGAGAGTACTGAAGCTCAGCTTCCTTGTGAGAACGACACAACAGATCTAGTTCTTGATGATAGACAAGAAGTAGACACTATCGGTTGTACATCATCTATCTGGCGACTCCATGAAGGGAAAATTCAGTGGCGACTCCATTGTTCAGAAATCTGTTGGTGACTCCACTGGTATGAAATGGAAAAGATCTTAGCTAAGAGGTATGCTTTCTGTGATTTTTTAGATATAGCCGGTTTTCCACATCTAGTGCTGACTATAATTGAATGGGATGATTATCTTCCGAGATTCGGAGGAAGCAAGAATGATCATCTCGGTGAGCACTTATTCAATTTTCATAAGTGCATGCTTGAACATGRTTTTGTTCACGAAGATGTCTTGATCAAGCTGTTCAAATTTTCTTTAGAAGAAAATGCTCGTGAATGGTGTCAATCTCTTCCTAATGTTAGTATCCATTCTCTGAAGGATTTTCATGTGGCTTTCAATTCATATTACGAGAAGTTTTACCCAGCTAATCTTATTTTTGATAACTGTTGTACAGAATCTACATTCCACATCCAACATTCAGTTAGTATTTCTTTCGATTGTGAAGATGTTGGTGATAGTCATATTGTAGACACATTTGTCATTGATTCAAATGTCTCTTATAGTTTTGACTATGGGATTAAGGAGGCTTCAGATTTTGATAAAGAAGTTGCTGATATGAATTCAGTATCCCAAGAAATTCAGAAGCAACTATTCTTGCCTTTACCATCGATACCCATCATTATTGATCTGGAATTTGCAACAGATATCAAACAATCCATGATTAGTACAGAAATCAGTCTACAACCATTTTCAGATTTATAGATAGCTGAAAGTGCCAGCCTTCATGGGAAAGAGAATACCCAGAGATTTTTTGATTTTCAGCTCCAACAACAGGAAGAGGTTTTTCTTTACAGCTTCGTTGATCCTGTTGATGATTATTGCGAGTCTTTGAGTAGAACAGATGTCAATCTGTTTTTGAAGGAAGGTTGGTTCTGCTGCCCTTTCAAACTCCATTTTTGTATGCTATGGTTTCTAATATTTTTCAAGTCAAGATCAAGCATGATATCAGTAAATCAGTTTCTTACTTGGCTGCATTGGAAATTCAGTTTTACTTGATCAATCTTCCTCTACTGGTTAGAGTAGGAATACATAGAAAATAAGCTCATCATTGAGCATGAGATCCTTTTCAGTCTAGCAGTTTGCAGCAGGAACTTGTGTTCAACATTTTATTACAGTTTGAATAAGTTGTAGAATATGGATTAGGTTTTGAAGTCATCTTTTGAGACTCCATAGCCCAATGGATGCGAGGCATTCCTAGCAGGGTTACAGTTGAACATTCGTGGACAGATTGCAGAAATCTAGAAACCAAAATATAATGAACTTTCGAGAGCATTTTCATCTCTCTCTATCTGACTTATTGCTTTCTTCAGAATAATGGCCAGTGTCTTAAACTCCAGGTTCTTCATCAATCTTTCAGTGATTACTTGTGCCTAGCAATCTTTGGTTTTTTCCCTTTTGACCTGCAAAATCAAAATGGTGCTTGGTTTGCATGCAGAAGAATGTATGCGCAGCTATCTGTGATTGAAGATAGCTTAGCTTTTGGAACATTTGACAGGTGAAAGCATCAGGCTGCATGCAAATCGAGTCATGAAGAAAAGCCACAAAAGGTCTCAAGGTGTCTTGTGCCAAGCATTATGTGCCAAAGGAAACCGTGTACAGTAGATTCCTTGTGGTCTCTGCAGCATTCGAGTAGTTCATAGAGAGGCCAATTAAGCCCATGATGTTTACACAAAGGGAAGTGAATATTGGCATTCTGTCAGTTACTACCCCACATATAGCTCACATAAAGTCCACACATGAGAAGAATTTGGAAAATGCGGTGAAGTTGCCCCCTCAAACTAAAAGCGAGTTTCTTCATCCAAAAGTTCCAACTTCAGTATATGGCTCTGTCCCTTTAGATCACCCTTTTGCCTATCCTAATGAGGGATGTGACAAATACTACATACATGAGTATAAATTAAATCTTCATCTTAGAAGAGAACATCTAGGTTATGCTTTTAAAGAAAATGGAAGGCATGGTATTGATAGTGAAGATGAAATGGATTAAGGAAGTGACCAAGATGCAAATGTAAGGAATGCATGTGTCATAACAGGTTCTACCCGAGGAAGACTTCGGGTTATTTCAAAGACGTCTTTTGTAAGGAATCTTCATAGAAAGTTTTTGAATGCGTCTGCTGTCGATTTAAATACGAAAATGAGTTCCAGAGCAATTGTGGAATCAAAACAGCCAAGGAAGGGACATTCTCAAGAAGGTGCAGAAGAGAGAAAAAACCAGACCTGTAAAAAAGACTGGAACATCGTCAAAGTAGCCAAAATCTTCTCAGTATAAATGAAGTAAGGAAATTTTTGAGTTTCTGAAGTTTTGTTGAAGTTACAGCTTTTGGTGGCTTAGGCGAACAAATGATTGTTCATTAGCTACCAAAAGGCAGAGCTTTTGGCAGTTGACGTTTTCAAATGTTGTCCCTTTAACTACCAAAAGCACAGAAACAGGGCCAAAAACGCACATGATGCTTCTGCGTCTTCCCAGGTGGAGATTCAGACTCGTGGCATTTGCTCAAAGCTTCTATCACAAGAGTATCATCTTTCTGTTGTCGTTGTGCTAGCTTGTGGGCACGTCTACCATCCAGAGTATTTGGAGAAGACGACTTCTGAAGCTAATCAACAAGATCCATCATGTCCTCTATGTATTGCAAGATTGTTGGTGAATAGATGTCAAAACATCATCCAAGTGTTTGAACTGTCAGATTCTTGGTATGATGCAGAATTTCATAATGGAGCATTTCATAACTGAATGGAGATTACATACAGATCATAAGGAGATTTATCATGAATTCTATGACATCATCAATGTTTATGAGAGTGTTTTAATTCTCATCCAATTATGCATCGAGTCCTGATATTTCTATCACTTCAAACGGCCCGTGAACTGCTCATTCAAAACGTATTTTCAAAATTCCAGATCCATTCAAGGTGGGTGAAGAATGGTCGAAAGTTTGGAAAATTCATCATCTAGGTGTGCATTCAGTTAACATCCAGCATCAATCTCGATTCTGTGTGATTAATACTTGAATTACTCTCATCTCAAAACTCATTTACAGGTTAGCTGAGTCACAGTTTTTGCTTAGTCTCTGCCTAAATTGACTGAAGGTTACCTATATTCCCTGTATATTCAAGATTTCATTTACTCTTGAACTCCAAGTCTTGCCAATAACGTTGAGTATGTTCTCAAATATACACTGATTGATTAGCTCGAATTAAACATCTTTAAATGCATTCTCAGTTATCTGTTTGACTGTTGAGTTAATTCATAAGCTTAAAACCTTGATTCATGTCAATGGCCTAAGATCACTCCTATTATTGGGTCACAATTTATCCACCTATCAAATTTAAAGGCTATTGTCTCATTGAAACTTTGATTCGAGTCTTGCCTAAATATCTCATGTTGTTGATGAATTAGAAGTCTTTTATTAATCTATAGTTTCATGTTGAGTCACATGCTTTGAATCTATATCTATATGTTCATCAATTGCACACATAACTCTTGGATTTGAGGGACACATCAGCATTTACTATCATGTCAAAGTCTGGACCATCTTTGAGGGCCGATATTGATGGAGTTTGGTATCTAGAAGCCCATCTAGATGTAGCAGAGTTTTTCAAACAAACAGGAGTATTTGCATACTGTGAAAAGTTTACCAGTTTTCATCAACAGGTGGCCGAGTCCTTTTCAATTGCATACAATGGAAGGTCTGTTAAGATAGGGAAGCATGAATTCATCATAGATGAAGCTTCTATTGCAGAATTTATAGGTCTTCCCAGAATAGGAGACTGCTGGTTTAAATCCACAATGCCATCAAATATTGAATTCCGGTCTTATTTATTATCCATTCACAAAGACCTAATTTGGAAGAAATATATCCCCATGTCCTTTTTGGAGCCACAGTGGCAGGCACTGTTAAAGGCAATCTTTCTCTATGTTACTTATGAGGGACGATACAACAGAGTAATGTTTTATCATTTTAAGCTTCTAAATCATTTTACAGGTAGAGAACCCATCAATTTACCTTTCTTCTTTCACAAAACTCTCACTAAAATGTCAAGACAAGTTAAGGTCAAGCCAACTAAAATCTCTAGCAGACTTCTCACCAAGGGCTTATTACCCTTCTTGTCAAAGAAGCTTTGAAGAAGAAACAGGTTGATTGGGGTTTCTTTCTCTTTTGGAATGAATTTCAAACCAAGGGACCACCAAAAGAAGAAGCTAAAAAGATCAGTGGCAGGAAGATAATCACGCCTAAAAGAAGTTAGAGAAAAATGAGAGCTATATCACCTTTACCACAGCATGAAGAACCTTCTTCATCCAAAATGAAAAGATCAAAGAGGAAGTTGCATTTTGACAAGGCAGAAGATGTACCTATAGAGGGTAATCCACTCAACCTACCCTATTCTGACTCATATCCAGAAACAGAGAAGAAAGATGAGCCTGGTACTCAGCAACAACCTACAGAGGGTGAACAGTATCCTGATCTTCCTACTCCTACACCTGTAGAGGAGCAGGGACCTACAGAGATAGGACAGTCTTTTGCTGAACTTATTGTATCTAAATCCAACAAGATAACTCAGCTATTCAAAGAGTTGTACAACTTGAAACATTTAGAAAAACAAGTCAAGTTGAAAAATGCACAACTCTTGGATAGAATCATTGAGATTTATGACAAGAGCCAAGAAATCAAACAAAAAAAATAAAAAAATAAGAAACAAATGGAAAGAAATAAGTTGCTTACGAAAGAAAATGCAACTTTATACAGGAAACTCAGGCTTCTTAGGCTACAACTGAAGGAACAGACAGTCCCAACAATCAGGTCACTAGGGTTGGAAACCATTGCCAAAATTTCTAGCTCCATGGAGGGAGAAATACAGGTTGAAACACATCATGATGAAGTTACAAGTCTAGTCAGAGAGAAGGGGGCCTCTTCCAAGAAGCTGTGAAGTCGTTTGCAGTAATACAGGTAATCAAAATTCATCAATTTTGATTTTTTGGGAAAGTTTCTGTTTTCGATGGTTTAGGCGAGCCTGTGCGTGCTCATTAACCACCGAAAAAGAGCACTTTCGGTGGATAAGTGTTTAAATCTGGATACAGTTAACCACCGAAAACTGTGATTACCAGAATACTCAAAATTTTGCCTAGATCGAAGTTTTTCTCACCAAACATCCTGAAAATAGTTTCTAAAGATGCATATTGAATTTACACATCAAATTCAAGATCCAGATTTGATAAAAAAGATGTTTGAGGAGGTGCCAAATTCAGATTAGACACCTATTTTTGGGGTTCATAATCAGTTGTTTTTGCCAAAGATAGAAAATTTGATTCTATCATGATCAAAGTACATCTACAAGCCTTGGAAGGCTATTTGCACACATCAGAGGATCTAAAAATGCTTTGTATCTGAAGCTGCTGGAAAACGAAAAGTCAAAGACCTCAAGTTGCCTGCAATACTCTTATTTCAAGCTTGAAGTTATCCTGGAATTTTCAAAATCATGGTTACATATCTCACCATCCTGCCTATGTTCAACACTTTTTGAGGATATTGCCACAACAGATGCCATGTCAAGGTGCAAACAACATTTCCAAGGGAGTTTGAAGCATACATACTACAGATAAAGAAGATTGGGATAGACAACAACAAACTTTGTAAAATAGCCAGATGATAAATTATAAAGGCTGAATGAATTCATGCCCAATACTAAAGGCACGGGGTCTTTCAGGTTCTTGGAGACCTCGCAGGGAGGTCTCCATCCCAGTTGGAGCCAGATGTTAGCGATAAAAAATGCACTGCCATTTTTGAAAGAATGATGCCTAATCTTGTAGGGAACATTTGACTAGCTTCCCGGACTCCAAATGCAGATTTGAAAGAACCATTGGAAAGCTTAGGATTTGTAGATGTCGATCGACAATTAAGCATGCAAAACGAACTTTCCATGACTAAGAAATTTGATTTTTAAAAAATCTGCGCTTTCACCAGCTAACCCATCTTGAATTTTGCTAGTTAGCTGGTGAAAGCTCCGCCTTTCACCAGCTAAGGAGCTGATTTTCAGGTAAATTAGCTGGTGAAAGCCTGTCACGGCTAGAATAGCCAAATTTTTTCCCAGATCAGGATTTTTTGGGTTAGAATGGTTTGAAACCATTTTAAATGGGCAGGTGTTGAATTATCAAGTCTAATTCAACAGCTAGTTTGGAAAGGGAAGTCAAAAAGGAGTTTTGTGACTAAGTTTTTGTCAATTTTTAAGGCAAAATATCAGGGATGAACAAGCACATCACCCAATTCGAATTCTATCTTCATGATATTAAGCTAAGGAGCCTTGGAAGGCTGACCTCCACTTCATCAACTGTTCAACACATTCAAAGGACCAACACATAGGGATCATCCTTATTATGAGGGTCTATCCCTATCTTTTTGTAAACACAGTTTTTGTTTACTTTTTTTAGATAAATAGATCCATAGTTTAAGGATCTGATAACCATATTGTAAAGCTATAAAGCTACAGAAAGATGACTAAGATGGGGTTCAAACTGGGATACATTTTTGTGCTACTGTATAAGCTCTTATGATATAATAAAATTGCAGTCTCCTTTCATTTTCAATATCAGAAATATCCATGTTTCCTTTTCTGTACTTCATTTCAGTTTATCTTAGCTTATGAGCTCATAGATTTGAAGTGAAGGATTATCTTTCTATCTTGTGTTAATCCCTACATTTAGTTGTACTTGGCAATCAATATCAGTGTTCTTCATCCCCTCCTTTCAAATTACTTGTTCTGATTATTGTTTCCTGAAAGCATTGTTTCTTTAGATGTATGATGAGTTGTCTATTACATTGATCATTAAAGACCCCATTGTTCCAATCATACCTACACATTATTTTTAAGTTACCAAGAATCCTTAGCCTACAACCCTAAGGAGTTTCTTGGAGTGATAACAACATCCAATTTTGATCCTTCCTTGTCGATCCCTTCAATAGAAATTATGTCTACAAGTCCATTTGTTGACCTGTTACAAGGGAAAAACTCTCTATGGCCAAGGGTAAACCACAACATACAAGTATGACTGCAAAAATCAACTCAATTCTAATATATTATATATAGACTAATGTGCAATACAAGAAAGAGGCCTACCTCGATCCAACGTTTGATGATGTTCCACCATTGAGCACTTTGACCCAAAGCTTTATACTTGCGATAAGTTCTCAACAAACAAGAAAAGCAAGTATATAGTGATGATATAAAAGGGGTTATCACAACAGATAGAATAATCCATTAATGAACATTACAAACACGCCCATGGATAATAATCATAGATTTACAAGATATCAATAGGACAGGAAATGAGTATTTCTATTAATAATTGATCAACATAAGTGTCAACATTTCAGACTTCTGTGTCAGCACGGTTTGAAACAAAGAAACCAAGTTCCTTCCAACTGGGTCCCCACCACTTAAATCCTCCACCAAAGGCAAGCTCATAAGAAAGAGGCAAAGAGGTCCTCTCAATAATAAGGGAAGAGCTTGGGGGCTGAACACTGTTTTCAGACTTGAGGGAGAAAGGGACGCAGACTCAATATGAAGTAATTTCTCTAGAGTAACTTTGCTCTCAAAGTTGAATGATTTCTCCTCCTTTTCCATAGTTCAAAATTGTGCTCTTATAGCCTCTAGAATGCAACTGAAGGGCCGAGTCAAAACATTTCTAGTACATGGAAGGCCAAGGATTAGAGATATTTTTTCGTGACATGGAAACCCGACCTCATTTTTTATTTTTTGGCACAAATCCCGATATACACGAGTTGTAATGGAGTAGAAAGTGTATAAACATATTGCATAGCAGTTAGGGAGCATATATGTGGAAAGATGTATATTTTTTATCTCTGGATTCATAAAAAAGGGATAAAAAGTTTGCATAGGGAAATGGAAAAAGGCCCTCTGTGCAAGATAACAATGGTGAGGTAAATATTGCTATAACATATGCCCCCTATTGTGTGATATCAGAGGAGTATCTGTGATGACCAAAATACATTATAAATAACCCAGAAGTGGAGTGGTAGAGAACCAACTGGACGAACTCAATTACTCATTACATTATGTACTGACTTTGCATACATCGCTGCCAAGAATACAATGCAGATCCATGTGGAAAATATACCAAACAAGTGTTCATGGCCATGAATAGGCAAATAAAAATGTAGTTATATGCCAAAAGTTGTCATAGTCACTAACAAGGCCCAGTGAAACCAGTCTCAAAAATCAATCTGAAGATATTTGTATACCATGGAGTAAAATATGATCTCCCATGATCACTGAAGTCAAATAGGTATTGGTCCAATGAAATGGAAGAAACAACTTAGGAAAGTTGTGGCCACATAGTGATGTCTTCAAGTCTTCTACATTATCTGCCAATGGTGCAAGTCTACATCATGTGAATAAATGAGTTGAGGTCGAACACGATGAGACATCGTTTGATTACCGTTCATTGAAGTATATCGTTAACAAACGTGAGACAACCTACCAATAATGAAAGTAGGTATCAAGGCATCGAGTGCATCTCTACAAATGTGAATAAAGGAGTTGGTTTCGAACACTTGAGAGATCCATTGATCAGGAGACATTGATGTATTCCCATCTATCAATGGCGAGAGAGCCTACCACTAATGACTGCAAGCCTCAAGGTAATCATAAAACTCTAGGTCCCATATCCAGAATAAATGAGTTGAAGTCGATGGAAGGAAACCGGATAAAAGGAGAGCATTGAGGCATCTCTCATCAATCAACACGAGGAACAAAGCAGGAGGTTCATGATTTGGTGGAGATCGGACGAAGAACATGTTCATGAAGCAACAACCCTGTGTGTCTTTCGCATGTGCCAAATGAAAGAGGTACACGAAAAGGACCCTCTGAATAGCAGCCAATGATGAAAAACTGCTGACAAAGGTGAGAAAACCACCAATAAGGCTAATGGAATCCAATACACTACACAAATCCCAAAGTGTGAATAGATGTCTTGTCGTCGAACACAAGGGAAACCACCCAGTCAACGATCGATGATGAAATGTTGATTGTTGGGTTCAAGGTGATCTACCAATGATGAAAGTAGGGCTAGGGTGCATGATAAAACCAAAGTATCATGTGATTCTGAGACAAACTGAGGGTATGGCTGACATGCAAATTCAAGATTTATGAGGAGCGACCGACACATGTTGATAGACTTCCTTTGAATAAGAGCATGAGACATATGGTGAACTCCGGCAGCATGGACTCAATGATGTGACAATTAGATGCAGGAGGCATCAATAATGTTCTCTATAGGGACTGGAAGAGTAACCAGTCGGTAGAGAAAACTTTGTAGCGAGATCAACTTCCTAAGTCCATGCTAAACCCAAAAGTATGATGACACACAGACTCAATAACTTTTTTCTCTGTTCAAAGGTGACACAGCTGCTACCAATTGCAATATAGTATTCCCTTCTCGCCCGTCTTTTTTTTTTCATAAAAAATGAATGCTATGATACAAATAAGGGAACGAGTGTCACAAGTAAGAAAAACTAGTTACAGCAGTGGAACATACCTATGCTCAATGCAAGGAAATGCATGCATGAAATGGACAGTCGGGGAGATGTTCCCTCCAGGGTATAGGGTGTCAAATTGTGAAGGATAAAAATAAGGCTCTTCTTGGTTGAGGATGCAAACTTCTTAGGCAATGGTTTATAATGCAAAGCAAGAACCGGCTAACGGCTCAATACATCAAGTGAGGGCATGAGATGCAATCACAACTTAATGTCAAAAAATGTCCTTTTTTATATCTTTTAGTCTACTTGGTGTGAAAAAGGGGTAAACTTGTGCCAAATAGACATCTTTTCAAATCCAATTTATGAGTGAAAAAGACAAGTTCAGTCGGCAATCTTTTCTATTTTTTATAACGAGTCAAAAAAGAGTTTAAATAGGACTCATGATATTTCAAATCCAATTTTAACAAGTGTGAAAGGGAAAAATCACTCATCGATCTTTTCATTTTTTGGATGAGTCGGAAAAGAGATTAACCAAGATTCGTTATTGGGAGTCTAATCAACATGTAAAGGGGGAGGCCAAGGCTCTCGTCTCGGCCTTCTTTCAAAAGTCAGTGTCTTGTGGATAGCTGACAAGAGCTTGGGAAAACCCAAGGCTTTCCAAGTCAATTAGGAGAAGGTGCTAATGGAGGATACAGTCTCCGTGATGGTTTGAATAATGTCTCTTAATGGAAAATACATAGGTGGGGGAATGGGATGTCCCATCAGGTCGTCCCAATCAAAAGGAACCTCGTCGGGACTTGGAGGGAGAGCATTCGGGGGAAGAATAAATATCTCTCATTCAGAAGGGGGAGGGTGTGAAATGTTGATGACATGGCTGAAATGTGCGTCATTCTTTTTAGGGAGAGTAGGGTTGACCAGAGATTTCACTGGTGTGGCCATTTCTTCAATTATAGGTTGAAGAGGAAGCATAGTAACAGGGGAAAGATATGCTTCACCTTTAACTAAGGGGGTGAGGTCAGGAGAATATTGCATCGGTTGAACCACCAAGACGATTAAGGGAGAAGTGGCATGAAGAGAAACCACATATGCCTCATAATTTGAAGGGCTCTTGGGTGAGACCCACACTTCTAGTATCTTGACATTAATTGGACACAAACGAGTAAGGTGACTTCCTTCGCAAGTCCTGCAAAAGAATTTAGGCTTACGTCTAAGGCGTCTAGGCCTCTTGATGTCATTAGAAGGAGAAAGAGATTCGTCTCCTGTATGATGAATAGAAGCAGGAGACGTGACATGGCTATGATTCAGGGAAAAAAGAATAGTGCCCCCAACATAATTGGTAGAGGTTGGGGGAAAGTTGTCGACGTAGTTGGTAGAAGAAGTCGACCCATCTCCGACATAACTGGTAGAGGTTGGAGATGGAGCACCAGTATGACTGACAATGACTGGGCTGGCGATTGATGGTGGCATTTGATTCCATGGTCTGGGGAAAGATTGATTCTGAAAAATTGCAAGCCAGGCAGGATCTTGGTATACCTCTTTCCCTAGGCCAGAAAGGTGTTGGTTCACGCCAAAATGGTCCAAAGAGGTTTGAAAGGGCATCATCATTGAGGTCTTTGAAGAGACTGGGGTAGGATAATGATTATTCAAGTGAGGATATATGTTTCCCCCTTGTGAAGGGGTCCCATAAAGAGGGTAGCCCGAACCGTAAAACTAGTTCTCTCCATATGAAAGACCTGGTGGTAATTGAGGACCTGTCATGGAAAAAGTGTTTGAAGGAACTGACATGGCGGACGAAAGATACATGGGTGGGGGGTAATAAGTGGGATAGGCACCCATCTAAGTACTGGCTCTTGAAAGATCATAGCTAGTATTGGATCTATAGGGGGGAAGGTTCCAACCTCCCATGTGGACATGACTCATATCAAACGAAGAAGTAGGCATCGGAGCCATGGTGCCCCCGGGTCCAATGCTAGGATTCATATATGTGGGCCAGGGAGAGGGTTGCATGGGGGAAGGCATATCAACAGAAAAATGGCTAGAGACCCAAGTTGTGAACTGAGCATTGTAGTTCTGCATACCATTGTAAAAAACGAAAGGGTCTGCCCCCATGAAATTAGCAGGTATCATGGGGTGGGTAGAAATGAATGAGGGAGCAAAAGAAACTCCATTGTCCATAATGATGAAACCCAAAATAGACGCCCAAGGTCGACCAATAGTCAAAGAGCATACCAAAGAGTCAAATGACCAATATTCGGGCTAAAGTGGCTGAGTGGCATCCCTCGGAAAAGAAGGTATGTCTTGTCCAAGAGGGACCTGACACTCCCCGCTAAAGTTTGGAGGTAACAAAATAATCTATAAGGGCCCTCATGGGATTAACAACCAGTCGGTCAGATCCCCCCAAAGAGGTAATTCTCCATAAAGGTTGTGTGATGTTCGACCCTTATCTGACTCAGGGTATGAGCAGAATAACCCATGCAAGTAACCTATGAGATACCTAAGTCAAGCAACTAATAAACCATTGTATAATCGATGCACATGTGAGCAGTCGTAAGTCCGGATCACCATATGGGAAGGGTAGAAAATCCCAAAACCTTGAAAGCACCGCCTCTTACAAAGGTATGGGCACTAGCAAGATCCCCAAATACGAATAAATCCACAGAAATATCTCTGATGCTAGGTGAGTATCCAGGGGTTATCCCTTCAACTAACTTCGCGTGACCTCGTGATTAACTCCGGTGTGAGCGGAGCCTCCTGATCTTACCGATTATACAATGGACTTCTCAACTTCCTGTCTTAGACACATATGCTGATTTAATTTCCTTGGAGAAGTTTACTCACAAAATCCTATTCCAAGGCACTAAATCTTAAGCTATTTTGTGCACCTTAAAAATAAAATCGTGACTAATCAATTTTAGTTTAAAGCACAAATTGTATTGGTCGTGGTTACTCAAAAAGGTACAGAAGTGAAACTCATGGTGTTATGACTCTGCCATAAAATTAATATGGATATAATGAAACGTCTATCTTTAAATTTTCAATGAATGATATGCTAATAAAAACAGTGCAGTCTTCAATTTCAAATCTGCAATTCAGAAGTAAAATACAATCTTTCTCTAAATGTGCTAAGCTAATGATAAAAATTCAAAGACAAAAATGCCAACCAATGCAAAATGCCTAATTTTTTTATTTTTTTTCAATATTCTAAAAAGAAAATGCATGGATTGATAAGCAACTTGACAGATGAATTCTATTGTGTATAAAAGTAGTAACTCAAGCAGAATACCAGGCAACCAAGAAAACAACCTAGAATCCAAGGACAAATTAAAAATAGAAAACAAAGAGAAAGACTACGCCCAAAAATTCAACTCCAAACAGGCTTCCTGTCATCCCAGATAATCTCAACAGACACTACAAATACCTAAGAAGGCTCAACAATCTTTAAATCCTACCCAACAGTCACTCAACCAAGAAAACAAGCAAGGGGAAGTGGTATATGTGATTGTTCAGGTGAACAAAGCGTATATACGCTTCTTGCAGTGAGACAACAAGCGTGTATACGTGACTGTCAAGGAAATAAGGGCGTATGTGCTTTAAAACAAGGTTAGGCAAGGATAAAAGGCTGAAAACTTAGACTCAGAGTGAATAGGATCTATCAAGTAGAGATACGAAAATAAACACAAAGGAAAAAGAGCAATGTAAGAAGAAAAAGTAATTCAACCCTTAGAAGGAAGATCTCTCCCCAGTGGAGTCGCCATTTCTGTTACAAGGGAAAAACTCTCTATTGCCAAGGGTAAACCACAATAGACAGGTATGACTGTAGAAATCAACTCAATTCCAATATATGCTATATAGACTAATGTGCAATATAGGAAAGAGGCCTACCTCGATCCAACGTTTGATGATGTTCCATCGTTGAGCACTTTGACCCAAAGCTTTATATCTATGAGAAGTTCTCAACAAACAAGAAAAGAAAGTATATAGTGATGATATAAAAGGGGTTAGCACATTAGATAGCATAATCCATTAATAAACATTACAAACACACCCATGGATAATAATCATATATTTGCAAGATATCAATAGGACGGGAAAGGAGTATTTCTATTAATAATTGATCAACAGAAGTGTCAACATTACAGACTTCTATGTCGGTGTTGTTTGAAACCAAGAAGCCAAGTTCCTTCCAACTGGGTCCCCACCACTTCAATCCTCCACCAAATGCAAGCTCATGAGAAAGAGGCAAATAGGTCCTCTCAATAATAAGGGAAGATCTTGGGGGCTGAACACTGTGTTTAGACTTGAGAGACAAAGGGATGCAGACTCAATATGAAGTAATTTCTCCAAAGTAACTTTGCTCTCAAAGTTGAATGTTTTCTCCTTATTTTCCATAGTTCGAAATTGTGCTCTTATAGCCTGCAAAATGCAACTGAAGGGCCGAGTCGGAACATTTCCAGTACATGGAAGGCCAAGGATTAGAGATATTTTGTCATGACATGGAAACCCGACCTTATTTTGTATTTTTTTGGCACAAATCCCGATATACACGAGATGTAATGGAGAAACAAGCGTATACGCATCTTGCATAGAAGTTAGGGAGCACATATGTGGAAAGATGTATATTTTTAGCTCTGGATTCATCAAAAAGGGATAAAAATTCTGCATAGGGAAATGGAAAAAGGCCCTTTGTGCAAGATAGCAATGGTGAGGCAAATCTTTCTATAACAGGACCCAACGCAACTCCACTGTGATCCTTGTCTACAAATGCTCATGAATCTTCTACAGATAGTATGCCAAGCGCCAGTGCCATTGTATTTTTCCCACTTTGGTGTCGTTTTGGAGTTTCCTTATTGTGTTGATGACTAGCATGGAGTCACCTTCCACTATTACATTTTTCATTCCTTCCCTGTGTAGTATCTCGAAACTTGTCTCCAATGCTCCAAATTCTACAACGTTGTTTGTTGAATTCCCCAAACTTCCTGCATACAATCGAATAATTATTCCTTGAATGTCCCTAATTACTCCCCCCATATTGGTCCGTCCTAGGTTTCCCTTCGACGCCCCATCGAAATTTAGCTTGAGGGATCCCTCTGGTGATGATTTCTAGTTGCGCTCACCTAAACTTAGTTGCAGCACCTGTCTCAACTGATTGGGGTTGTGTCTTCTTTTCACTTGGAAAGCCTCTAGAATTCTGAGATCCCAATCAGTGAGTTGTGCTCCTCTTGTTCAGAGGTTGTGTCTCTATACCACTTCCCTTGTCATGGATATTATTGTTTCCTTGATCTTTCCAACCGTCCAACTTTGGTTCCTGAAGATGCATCAGTTCCTTTCCTTCCAAATTGCCCAAGTGATCATGTTGGGGGTGAGGGTCCAACAAAGATTCACCTCTTTGTTGCCGTTGTATTTTTCCTCCCAGGTGTTTATAGTTGTGGAAATATTTCCTCTTATCCTATTAGATTGACGAAAAATGCCTGCCACCCAGTCCCATAATTATGTTGTGTAAGGACATTCATCCAAGAGATGGTTCGTTGTTTCCTCCTTTTCTTCACATAGGTGGCATATTGAAGGGCCTATGAAACCTCTCTTCTTTAGGTTCTCCCAAGTTAGGATTTGGTTGTGTAGTATTAGCCACTGGAATATTTTTATTTTTTGTCATTGGGGGCTATTCTAGAGCTTGTCCCAATGATACGCTGCAACTTATTGATCCTATTTTGTTATGCAGTGGTGTAATTATTTAAGATTGAATTCCCCTCCATCTTTATGCCCCCATATTGGTTGGTCATTTCCATCCATGACTGCAATTTTCCTTCTCCCCAATTCCTCCTCCACTTCTTTTACTGTTGTTGCGGTCTAGTCTCTAGTTTGTGGGGTGAGAATGTTCCAGATTCTCCATTTGTTGTGCTCTGCTTCTTGTTTCCAGTAATGGTAAACTTGGGTTTTGCCTTGTGCCATCATCTTATGTTGGAGTTCCTCCTAGCCCAGTTGTTCCATTTTGGATTCTTTTTGCCAGGTGCCCTCCCAGAATCTAATGGTTCTATCATTCCTTATTTCCCAAAAGCTTTGTGTCTGGATCTAGATCTTGTTGCGCCAGGCTAAGTTCCAGATGGCTAAACCCTCCTTGGTGCCTCTAAAGTGGATTTTGTCTTGGTTACTAATATTTGGTTAACCCATGACATGGTCTCTTCTTTGACCCATATCCACCAGAGCTTCACCCCATAGGCATCATTGGTTACTTGCGGGTCATGTAGCCCAAGGCCTCCCTTTCTCTTTGGCTTACAGACCTTCTCCCAAGCCACTAGTTCCCATTTTTTCCTTGTTTCTCTCCGTGCCACAAGAATTCCCTTTGTATGGTTCTTATTTTTTGTAAAATTTCCTTGGGGGTTGGGAAAATTGACATCATAAACATTGGGATAGCTTGCAGAACTGACTTGGTTAGGATAAGTCTTCCTACCAGGTTGAGGGATCTGAAAGTCCAATTGTTTACCCGGTCTTGAAGCTTGTTGACTATTCCTTCCCATGTTGACATATTGTAGTCTTTGTCTGTCAGGGGGATGCCTAAGTACTTGGTTGGGAGGGTTTTTCATTCAAAGCCCAATATGTTGGCTAAATTGCTTTGGATATCTGGGTTGGTGTTAAAGAATAAGATCATTGATTTGGATTGGTTTATCTCAACCCCCGAGGCTTCCCCAAACTCATCTAATATTCATTTGTAGGCTTTCGCTTCCTTGACTGTGGGCATGCCATGAAGTAAGGTATCATCCATGAATTGTTGGTGTGTGGAAGTTGTACAATTCTCGTAAGGTTTGATTCCTTTTATTTCCCTTGTTGCGGTTGCGCTTTTTATGCTTCGACTGAGTCCTTCCATCATTAAGATGAATAAGAAGGGGGACAACGAGTCGCCATGTCTGATGCCTCTCGTGGGCTAGTAAGGTTTGGTAGGGGCTCTGTTTACTAGTAGCGAGAAGATTGTTGTGGATACTAGGTTGGTTATCCATCAGATCCAGTGCTAGGTGAAGTCGAAGGCTTCCAGGGTTCTGACCATATAGTGCCAACTGATTTTGTTGTAGGCTTTCACTAGGTCCAATTGTATTATCATTCCCCCTCTTTTCTGAAGCTTCAGGGTGTGGATCAATTCATGGGCTTGGATAATATTGTCCATTATTTTCCTTCCTTCTACGAACCCCACTTGTTCTTGCAACACTAGTGTGGGTAGTAATGGTTTTAGTCTATTGGCTATAACCTTGGAAATTATCTTATACACCACATTGCACAATGCTATTGGTCTGTAACGATCGATAGTTTTGGCTTCATTTTCTTTGGGGATGAGTGTTATCAAAGTAGCATCTAGTGCTTTCAGGATGGAGGCTGACCTTCTAGAGTCTTCTACTACCTTGTAGACATCATGTTTGATGACTTCCCAACAAGATTTGAAAAACTCTGTTGTGAACCCATCTGGGCCTGGAGCTTTTCCATTAGGCATTTCCTGGAGTGCTTGGTCTATTTCTTCCTCTGCAATGGGTTTGATCAAGTTTTTGTTTTGTTCTTTTGTTACTAAGCGAGGGATGTGTTGGGTCACCTTTTGTATGGCCTTAATTCTATCCTAATTGGGTTCCCGGGCGATCCCGTGGAAGTGGTTTATCAGCGTTGTTTCGATGTCCTTATGGGACTCTCTTTCTATTCCATTCGGGTCCCTTATCTTCAAGATTTTGTTATGGGATCATCTGGCCATGGTTGTTCTATGAAAGAACTTGGTTTTCCTTTCCCCTTCCTTTAGCCATCTAATCCAGGACTTTTTTCTCCAGAGAGTTTCTTCTTGTTGGCACCTTTCATCCCATTTCTGGGTCATATGGATCTCCTCTTTTTTCCTTTTCTCATTGTAGCCCTCCAAAATGCAGGTTTCCTCGGGTTTTTTCATTTTTTCTTCTATGTTTTTCTTTCCTTGGTTTATATTCCCAAAGGTGTCCTTGTTCCACTCCTTGAGCCTATATTTGATATATTTTAGTTTCTTGTAGAGTTTGAACATCATTGTCCCTTGCTCTGGTTGCTCTTCACTCCACCACTGCTTGATATTTTCCTTGAAAGTCGAGTGTTCCATCCAAAATTTCTCGAATCTGAAGGGTCTATTCTTTGGTGTGGTTTGGAAGCCTGCTTCTAGTTGCACTGGCCAATGATCAAATCCCCCCCATGGAAGGATGTTGTAGTCTAAGGTTATCCCTTGCATAATGAATGACTCTGACACTAGGAATCTATTGAGTCTTGTTGCTACCTGATGTTGGCTCATTCGCTTATTATTCTAGGTGAAATGGCCATTTTTGGTTTTCATATCTACCATTTTCATTGTGTCTATGAATTTTGAGAATTCCTCTGCATATCTATCCAATCTTCTTGTCCCTCCTTTTTTCTCCACGAGTGACGCGATGATGTTAAAATACCCAGCTAGGATCCAATGGAGGTTGTTGGCTCAATTTTTGAGGTCTACTAGATCGCTTAGCATTCCTATCCTATCCTCTGGCACCTGGGGTCCATACACATTAGTTCATTAAATATCCTTTTTCTTCCCAATGATTTTCATGCGGACCATAATAGTATGCCTTGTCGCTTCAGCTGCTATTGTTGATTAAGGTTGGTTGTCATTGATGTCACCCTTGAAGAAAGACCCGTAGAACAAAGGTTTGGGTAATGGACCCAATAGTGTTTGATGTAAATATGAATCATTATTGTTTTGTCATGGTTGATAAGAAGTAAATATGGATGAACTCCAAAGTGGTCCCCTTATGTTGAAAGTCCTCACAGGAAGACGCTTTGTGAAGTAAGAGAACCCATGATTAATTATGGAATAATGAGATGAAGGAAAGTGAATTTGTCAGGAAAAATATCCTAGATGGATAGTGCTTGTCATGTCATTTCTGGTGGTATGTGGAACGTCACATAATTCCTCACGGTTAGAGGGTTATGGCCATGAGAAGTTGGAGACCCCAGGTTTGGGCAATGGACCCAAGTTTGTTTAATGGGTAACGGTATGAGTTATGATATATTTTTAGATAATACTATTCTATATGGATAGTACATGTCATGCCATTTCTGGTGGTACGTAGAACGTCACATAACTCCTCACGGTTTGAGAGTTATGGCCTTACGAAGTTGGAGGACCCTCATATGTCATCTAGAAGCCCCAAAAGGTCAAAGTAATCAAAGTGGTTTAAGAGATTTTAAAAGGTAAATAATAAAGTGAAGTGATAAGTGTATTATAACTCAAATTAAATACAAAATAAATTATTTCAATAATAATTTCAATGGAGAAATTAGAAGTGGACCCAACCCTAAAATAAGGAATGTGGGGCCAAGTGAACTAGAAGATGTTTTTAAGGAAGCTACTTGGAGAGTATAAATAAGAGGCAAGGCTCTCTCATTTGAAACACACTTGAGCATATTAAATATATATAGGTGTCTGAGGTATAAAAATGATATATAAGCCGAAATTCTGAGGAAAGTGAAGAAAAGAAGGCCGAAATGCAAGGAAGGATAAATTCTTTTGATGATGCTTTCTAAGGTATGCTATTTTCATATCATCTCACCATTTTCACTATAACTTTTTTTCTATAATGATTCAGATCCTAAAATTGATATGAAAGTGAGAAAACATATCCAAGTATCTGTGGTTAAAAATTCTGCTTGTGGGTCGTTTCATTTTGGGAGTTACACTCTGTGGGAAATAGGGTTTGTGGCTAGTCCTGAAACTAGTCAAAATCAGGTGTTTCGGGTAAAAACATCATAACTTCTTCATAATAGATCCAAATTCAGTAAGAAAAAATGTGTTTGTTAGGGTACATTCTATAGTATGCTTAATATTTTTAGATCATTTCATCAAATATTTTGTGCGGGGTATGCTCTACAAGGTCGCTCTCTAGAATAAGCCAGAATTCAGCAAGGTAAGCCATTTTTTCTATAACTCCTTTTCTGAAAGGTTCCAAGTAGTGCCACTTGGAGGAATTGTATAAAACACATTGAAGAAAATTGTATATCAGTTTCAGATCTTTATAAATTACAAGTTCAAAGTTATGATTACTTCAAGTTAGGGTTGTTGACTAATCCAAAACTAGGCATGTGAGACTAAAGAAAAGTTTGATGAAAATGCTAGTCTCTTGTTTTTAAAGTTAAGGAAGGTTTGTAGGAATGTGATCATATACACTAGGTCTATTACAGAGCTACAAATCAGATTTGGATGATAAAATTGATGAGGGCTTTTGGTTGAGGTACATGTTGAGTACATGGTTGAGACAAGTAGTTGATGAGTTGGTGCACATACATGAGGTGTATAGTTGATGATGTTGGTACATATTGATGAGTATTTGAAAAATTATTGGTACATACTTGGTACATGGTTGGATGCACTTGTTTATGGTACACGTTGATTACAGGTTGGTGCATGGTTGATGCACTTGTTTATGGTACAGGTTGATTATAGGTCGGTGCATGGTTGATGCACTTGTTTATGGTACATGTTGATTATAGGTTGGTTCATGGTTGATGCACTTGTTTGTTGTACAATTTGATTACAGGCTGATGCATGGTTTAGATTTATTGGTACAGGTGTACAACGATATATCTCACAGTGATAGTGTGACAGTGGTTCCATCATTCTACTTCTACTTCAGGGTGGCAGGATGGGGCAAGGACAGGTGGTTGTAGCCACCTTCCGGTTGTAGTCGGAGAACATTGGGGGTTGTAGCCAGAGATTTTGGGAGTTGGAGCTTCCCTCGTTGTAGCCTGAGAAACTAAGGGGTTGGAGCCTCCTTCCAGTTGCAGCTGGAAAACAAAGGAAGTTGGTGCTTCCAATGAATGTAATTCTTCAAGACATATAAGAAAAAACATTCAGTGGTTTTCTCCTGATTTGGGTTTCCACGTAAAACACTGGTGTACTGTGTATGTGTGTGATTGTTTATTTATTACTG
>ML782005.1:104697-122346 GCA_009831015.1 Picea engelmannii | reverse complement strand
AATTCTGAGGAAAGTGAAGAAAAGAAGGCCGAAATGCAAGGAAGGATAAATTCTTTTGATGGTGCTTTCTAAGGTATGTTATTTTCAGGTCATCTCACCATTTTCACTATAACTTTTTTTCTATAATGATTCAGATCCTGAAAATTCTCTTCAAGTGAGAAAACATATCCAAGTATCTGTGGTTAACAATTCAGCTTGTGGGTCGTTGTATTTTGGGAGTTACACTCTGTGGAAAATAGGGTTTGTGGCTAGTCCTGAAACTAGTCAAAATAAGGTGTTTCGGGTAAAAACGTCATAAATTATTCATAACAGATCCAAATTCAGTAATACCAAATGTGTTGGTTAGGGTACATTCTGTAGTATTCTATGTAATAGTTTCAAATCATTTCATCAAATATTTTGTGCAGTGCACGCTCTACAAGGTCGCTCTCTAGAATAAGCCAAAATTCAGCAAGGTATGTCATTTTTGCTATAACTCCTTTTCTGAGAGGTTCCAAGTAGTTCAACTTGGAGGGATTGCATAAAAAAAACTGAAGAACATTGTATATCAGTTTCATATTTTTGTACATTACAGGTTCAAAGTTATGATTACTTCAAGTTAGGGTTGTTGACTAATCCAAAACTAGGCATGTGAGACTAAAGAAAAGTTTGATGAAAATGCTAGTCTATTGTTTTTAAAGTTAAGGAAGGTTTGCAGGAATGTGATCATATACAATAGGTCTATTACAAAGCTACAAATAAGATTTGGATGATGAAATTGATGAGGGCTTTTGGTTGAGGTACATGTTGAGTACATGGTTGAGACAAGTAGTTGATGAGTTGGCGCACATACATGAGGTGTATAGTTGATGATGTTGGTACATATTGATGAGTCATAGTTGATGAGTAGTTGACACATGATTGATACATACTTGTACATGGTTGTATGCACTTGTTTATGGTACAAGTTGATTACATATTGGTGCATGGTTGATGCACTTGTTTATGGTACAGGTTGATTACAGGTTGGTGCATGGTTGATGCACTTGTTTACGGTACATGTTGATTACAGGTTAGTGCATGGTTGATGCACTTATTTGTGGTACAGGTTGATTACAGGTTGATGCATGGTTCAGATTTATTGGTACAGGTTTATAGCGGTATATCTCACAGTGATAGTGTGACAGTGGTTCCATCATTCTACTTCTACTTCAGGGTGGCAGGACGGGGCAAGGACAGGTTGTTTTAGCCACCTTCTGGTTGTAGCTAGAGAACATTGGGGGTTGTAGCCTCCTTTTGGTTGTAGCCAGAGATTTGGGGAGTTGGATCTTCCCTCGGGTTGTAGCCTGAGAAACTAGGGGGTTGGAGCCTCCTTCCAGTTGCAGCTGGAAAACAAAGGAAGTTGGTGCTTCCAATGAATGTAATTCTTCAAGACATACAAGAAAAAGAATTCTGTGGTTTTCTCCCGATTTGGGTTTCCACGTAAAACAATGGTGTATTGTGTATGTGTGTGATTGTTTATTTATTATTGATAATAATTCTACATTGATATAACATTTGAAGAAAAAGGATTATAATTACGTTATTAATGATTCACCCCCCCTCTCAGTAATCCAACATCTATTAGGATTAGTACTTGTGGGTTCCACAGGGTGAGGATACCTTCTGCCATTTGGTGGCCTCCAATGGCCACCATCTTATACTTGCGCCATTGTTGTTGACTAATTGTTTCCATTCCTACTGTATTACACTTGATCTCTTGGATAAAACAAAGATCTGGTTGTTCTTGTTTTAATCTATTCCTAAGGATTTGTTGTTTTCTTGAGCTGTTTAGGCCTCTTATATTCCATGTTATAACCTTCATTTTAAACATGCGGGGGGGAGTTGGGGAAGATTTTTTTGATCTTACCTGAGTTTATCAATAGCGCTCCAAGCTCCTGTGGGGCTACACTGTTGGATTTCCTGCATTTTTTCCTCCGAGTTTGTTTGGGTGAGAGTTGTGGTTGTACCTCATCGGATTTGACTCCTAGGTGTCTAATCTTCCCATGTGCTCACTTTTGGCCTCTAGCTTTAGCTTCCTCTCTTAGGAGGAACAAGTACTGGATGTGGTCTAGTTGCTCTGTTGGTACATTGTCCACTCCTTGTCTTTTCCATTGCTCCAGTATGTTCATGAGGTCTATCCCTTCCCTTTCCACCAGGTCTCTGAGTTCCGGATATTCTGTGCCTACTTCGCTCGGTGTCATTTCCACCTCTCCCTCTGCGTCTTGCATGGGGGTGTTGTCATCTCTGATTTCTCCTTCCATTGGAGTTGCGCAACTTCCTTGTTCCTTTCGGTTGTTAGGTCGGTTGATGGGCTCGTTTGGTGTTTGTTCTCGGAGTTCCTGAGCTGTTACCACATCCTTCTTGGCTTCTGCCCCTTGACTGGTTTTATCCCTTCCTTCCGGACTCAATCATACTTCTGGGTTATTTCCTGCCTGGGCTTTGCTCTGCCTTTTGTTGGCTCTACTTTTAGGGTTTGGTTTAACAAATCCATCCTCATCCTGTTGTGGTTTGGAATTTTCCGTTTCTTTCTTTTTATTAAGAGGGAATTCCCTGATTAGGTGGCCATGTTCGTGACATATTCTGCATCATAAGGGGATTTGTTCATAATCGATGTTTTGTATCCATTCCTCATCCCTAAATTCGAGGCATATCACTTCTAGGAGTGCTCTCGATACATCCATCTCTATGCATATTCTTTCATAGGATGTGTATCTCCCTTTCAGGGTTGCTTCTGTGGTCTTTATATATTTCCCCAATTTATTCCCTATCGCTTCGAAAGTGGAGGGTAGCCAGTAGTCTAAGGGTAGGGAGTAGAGTCTCAACCAGACCGATACCTTTTTGAAGGTCTCTTTTTCTGGGGAGAAATTCTCCTTCCATGGTTGCATGTACAGTCCTGTTGATGCATGGAAGTATGGCCCTCCTTCAAATACTTTGTCTCTGTCCTCTAGGTTTATGAATACTACTGTGAAGAAACCTTTCGATCCCAAGTGGAGCTCCAATTCCCCATTTGGCTTCCAGTGGTATTTGATCCAGTTGCGTAGCACTTTTTTCGTGGGTCATAATCCCATAAATTTGTAGATTAGCACATGCGCCTTCATCTGATATCTGTAGAGTTGCGTCTGCAAATCCTCCAATACCACCTTGGGTATCAGTGTTGCTTTTTGTTTGCATGGGTTACACCCTTCGGTCTGGTTGGTCTTCGTTGTGTCTTGCGACTCGTTCTAAGTTTCTCTTGCTTCCTCTTCCTTGCATTCACTTTTCCCCTTGTTTCTTTCCTGGCCTATTCCAGGGTCTGATCCCGAGGTGCATGTCATTGGTACCTTGAATACTCCACCCCTTGGCCCTTTCCCTCTGTTTACCACTATATATTTGTATTAGGGGTTACCCTTACCCCCTCCTCTGGTGCTCATGCTACTCTCTGCAATGGCCACAACTATCCAAATCCTAGCTTGTGATTGCTCCGAGAAACATGGTTCATCGTTTTTAGGATTTCCAAAATAATATGCTAGAGGCGTCGCCCATTTCAAGATATAAGTTAATTTTGATATTATAATATTTGAAGGTCTAATACATGTGGATACTTTTGAAAAATGGTTAAATATGCTAGAAGATTATTTCTTTTTCCACAATTTCTCCAATAGAGAAAATATGATCTCCCCCATGTCAAAAATTTGTGAGAGACTTACTGTGAGAAAAATTCCACAGAGGAGTCTGGAATGTTTGAGTTTGAACCCACTTGGGACTCTCTTATGGACGTCATTAAGGAAAAATATTACCTTGTTGGAAACTATGACGACTAACACATGAGATGGACCACATTGCGTCAGGAGAGTTACCAAATAGTGACGAAGTTCACGAATACCTTCCATACCTTGCACACCAAGTTCGGTATCAAAGAATCTGAGAGACATCTATTTCTAAAATACCATGGGTATCTACATAGGAACATCCAAACAAAAATGGATTTTCTAGACATCTCGTCAATGGGAGTCGCTTATCGATATGCTATCAAAATCGAGCAAAAATTTAAGTATCGAAAGAAGTGGGAGTTTGGGTATGGTAAATATGGCCCTAACTCACATAATATCCAACCTAAAGACAACCAATCCAAGTTATGGGAAAACAAGGATAATTGGAAGAAGAACAAGGACACTAGAAAGTGGTATAAGTTCCACAAAATCCATTGGCTCAACACTAATGAATATTTCTTGAAATAGTCATTAGTGATCGAGCTCAAAAAAAAATAATCAGAACCTGACTCAGACTCTTATTCAAATCACAACAAATGGAAACACATCATCGATGCAAAACCATTTACTACCATTGTAACCAAAACAATACAACCAGAAGAACTAGAGGAGCCCAAGGAAGGGGAGTGCATTTTCCATTCATAGATGTGGGTAAAGGGGACCCCTCTACATTTCATTGTTGAAATCAGGAGTTGGAATAACCTAATATTAGCATAGTTCATCAAGTAATTAGAGTTGCCAAAAATACCACACCTATAGCCATACAACATCAGTTGGCTTAGCCATGGGTGATATATCCACATCATCCATCGGTGTCACATGTCCTACGGAATCAATTCCTTCAAGGATGAGGTACTATGTGATGTTTTCCCACTTGAAGTATGTGATTTTCTTTTATGATAACCATATATGTGGAAACATCACATTGTTTTTGAGTCTTGGCTCCATAGTGTCATTCTTAGTCTAGGGGTGAAGCTCTACAGGGTGCCAGAGGTAGTTCCAATTATTTCCATTTCATTGATCTCATAAAAATAGTGACACAAAGTAATCTCTCATACCATAAATTTTAACTGCTTCTCGATCCGATCAGAAGGTGAAAAAAAGGATATTGTGACTACTACAACCTCGACTCAATACCTTTCTATACAACAAAATGTTAGAAAAACAGGACCGTGGAGCAATAAAATAAAACAAATGCGGAAATAAAACACAAAAGATACACAATACAAGAGAGACACAGATTTACGTGGTTCACCTAGTGTGGGCTACGTCCACCAGAGAAATTGCCAGGTCCTTCCTTTATTATTATCCAGCAAATGAAGGGATACAACCTACAACAAAACCCAATGTAACTTCCTCTTCTTTCTCTCACAATCTCCTCTCTCAGAATACAATATTCACCATCATCCATAGCCACAATACATTTCCCTCATAAAAGAGGGTTGCCTTCTAGGGAAAAAAACCCTAACATAATCTCTACCGTTAGATCTATGACCTTATAATGAACGGTCCAAATTTACAATGAAATTACAATATACTTTTACAAGGCAATTTTTGCTTCAGGGGCTTCGCCCCCGAACCCCCACTGGGGGCCCGCTTGCCCCCAGCCGGGGGGATAGCCCCCACGGACCCTGCAGAGGGGGTACCCCCCCTCTGCACTCCCCCGCGTGGAAGAGTGTACATACTTCTGGGGTGTAAATACTTCATGGGGTATAAACACGGCTGAAAGTAAAAGACCTCTAAATCAGGAAGATAATCAGGCTCCACAACCAACACAAAAACATGTTGAAAATATTTTACAATAGCTCAAAGATATTTTTTCTTCACCTACGGGGGTGCCTCTGCACTTCCAAGTCAAGAAAAGGTATAATAGATCCCTTAATAGCTCTATTGGCCACAACTCTTTTCAAGTGTGCTTGGGTTTCAGCCATTATCCCCCATATGGATATTCATTAACAAAGTCCTCCCACACCCAGAACAAGGCGGATCATGCATCCATATTTTTTGAACGGATCCAATACCTCCAACAACATTTCCATGAAATCCTTCAACAAGATAATTCCAACTACAAACAGGACAACTTCTTCAACAAGGCAAGGGGCTCACCAAGGTCTAGATTCAACAAAATCTTCCCCATATTCTGCGAAAACTTGATGCAATGGGGACCATTGCTTCTTAAGGGGGGAGGATTGATCCAGGTGGACATCGATGGCCACCCACCTATTCCACTGGCTCACAAAATAGTTTTCCATCTTGGAAGTTTTCAACGGTTTTTTTGTGTTCTGAATTTTTAGGGTTGTTTTGAGGCCCTAAACAATTTTTTTTGGCACAAAAGGTCCCATTACATATTAAAAGGAATGTATTGTTCCATTGATAATGTGTACTCCTCAACTAGACCTTTTTGGCAGGCTACTGAGAACCCCAAACAAATATCGTATGCAAAAGTAACGCCCCCTGGAATTTGACGTATCAACTAACCACATTGGGGCCCACAAACCTTTTGACATTTCATCTTTTGGGATTAGGGTTTTTGATGTTTAGGGTTTTATCATTGATGATTTATGTTAAAAATTACTTTTCAACCTCATTATAATCATCTTCTTACAAATGCATGTATCATCACATCTCTTCTTAGAGATAAAGTACCATCATTCTAGCAAGTTCATTTCCCTCTGCATTTTTACAGTTCCTGCATATTTGGTTCATTAATAGAAATTGATTATTATTGTATCATTGTGTTTTTTTCATATTTATGTGTTTTATTTCATCCCCTCATAAATATGGATCATGGGATTGGTAAATGAATTTCATTTGATGGATTTAAAAAAACAAAGAAAAACAATTTCACATGTGCCTATGTGTGTTGACCATGGAGTAAGATTCCATTTTCTCTCATGGTGAAAGGAATTGGGGTCTCTTACTCATGTTTTTCCCACAATGTTTTTTACAAAATTTCCCTGGGTCTACACTACCATAGAGGTGTCAGATCCAAGTGCATAACCACATGAAATAGGGAGTGATACAAGAAGACATAAGCAGGGTTTAGGAGGAACTCATCCTTCTCATGTTTGCAATGGTTTCGTCAGTGGAAAAAAAATAAGAAGATAGAATTGTTGATGCAAGATGTGAGGGTTGAATGATCAAAATCCCCTAGATAAATAGTTGAAAATGGATGGTGTAGAGAGGCTTAGTAGGGGCCGGTTCAATTTTCCCAATGGAGGGTAGACCATCAATGAATTTCCATGCACATACAGTAGAACGATTAATCCAGTTTATGTTAATTGCTTACCAATTCATTATCCTTTGAATGTTTGTAGAAGAAAAATGTCATGGTTAACAAATGCTAACATGGTTGGGGCTTAATTTTCAAGTGATGGTTGGATGTTGGTGGTGTATACTATGTATTCAAGGACATGGAAAGTGTGCTCCATATTGGTTTTTCAGTGTGCACAACAAATTCTCAATTGAGAAAGGTGAAAATAAATGAGTCATGGGGCATTTTATAACTTGAGAAATGACCTTTTTGCATTTAAAACCATTTTTAAAAAGTCAAAAAAGTGTCACATCAATGGTCAAATCATCGTTTCACTCAAAGATGACAACTTTTGTGAAATGTGATGTATCACATGAAAAGTAACTTTCATGCAATGTATCACATTGAAAGGAAAATTACAAACATGTGACATTGCATTGATAGAAAAAAATATCCATGCATGTATCGCATGAAAAATGTTTTTGTGTGATGTATCACATGAGGAAAACATTTGTTTGTCTATCATATGTCGCAATAAAAGGATTTTTCAATTCAAAAGGCATCTTGCACATGGATAAATTTTATGAGTGATAGAATCACATGTACAAGAATTTTCAAACCATGCGCTATGTCTCATGCAAAAATTTTCACATGTGATACATTGGGGGAGAGTTTTTTGGATTCATGTGGCACGTCACACAAGAAAAAAAATTGTGTACATGCAATACATCGAAACACAAGGAAAATTTGAAGGATGTGAAACAACCAAGGTACAAGAATTCTCTGAAATATTCCTTTATCGCAAGGATGAAAATTTCATAATGATGGGAAATGCCAGGACCCAAAATAAAGTGTGTGATATGCACTATATTGAAGGAAAATGAATTTTGTGTGAAATGGATTGTGTCGTAGGTAAATTAAATTTAGCGCCAAATATCTCAAAAAGAAAAACTTTTGGAGGAGGCAATGGAAATTTTGTAATTTTTTTATGAAAAGGAATTTGAGGGATTAGAAAGCTCATGACAAAGGAAATCAAGGTAAGATAAAAAGGCACTCAATATTTAAAGTGAAAGAAAACAATGTAAATGGAATCTATGTAGATTCATAAGTTCAAGCAAATTAGGATGGGCCTCATACTATTTTATCTTCCAGTAGGCACTAAAGGCTAAAATAATGTGGGAATTTGTTGCTAGCTCGAAAATCGGTGACACACTAAGTGAATTCATGAATCTCTAGGAGAAAACCTTAAGATAATTACCAATTTTGTAAATAACAAGAAGATTTTCCCTTAATGAAGCATCAAGACTCAGCTCAGTAGGTACCAATGTGTCTTGAACTTCAGATAGGCGAGATGAGTGTTCATTACTATCTTGAGTATATTACTAGTTACATATACAAGGTGAAAGCATGAAGTTCATTCCCCGACTTGGTCTTCCCTCAGGGGCAAGTGCAGTAGTACAAGGTAGTTACACACAAGGGTTGTTGAAAATTTTGATCCAATTGTTCCACTTCTCTGGTGTTGCTTCACTACCAATGAGCATCCATATCCATGACAAAGTAACCTTGGTATCACAAGCCTTACCCTGTTGTGAATCATCCATATCCCCAATGGAGATACCCGCATGTCCCACATGATTTGAAATGCATTTCCCAAGACTTTACCTTTTAGTTTATTCTCCTTTACTTTTATTTTAGATAGAGGTGGATGGGGTATTTTAGTAATCCTTTAAAGGCATGTGGAATTATATCCATTAATGATAATTTCTTAGATATACCTACTTTATGATAAACCTCTTCATTATGCACAATACCTTGGATACTCCATAATATTCTTGGTAAGACATGAGTCATTACTAATATGTGAGTGAGTGAAACCCTGAAGGTAACCTACAATCTTCCCATATCCATGTCTGAGTGACTCACGACTACTCGTTGTTCAAGTAGTGTTCCATCACATAGTCCAAGTCTCAAATACTAGACTAAGATAATGAGTAAGGCAATATAACCAATGTCTTTCATGTTGGGTTGAAAGTCGATTTTCATGATTTCAACTAGCAGTATGTCATGTCAATGAAACAAGTAGAATACTAGAAACAAACATCTAATTCTAAAAATGGAATCACTCATTGAAATTTTTAAGGAGGGAATAATTAAGGAAAGAAAACAAATCAAAGTGACTAAATGATGTAGGAGAATTGAGAGCATGGTTATGGGTAAGACAAAAACCCAGGATGAGGATGATGTGATGATAATGATAATGATGTAGGGGGAATAAAGGTACATGTATGCAAACATGCGACGGAAGAATGGTTGATGAACCATGTTCGAGAAAAAATTTCCTGGAGAACTAGCGGATACAGTCGCTCGCGACCCATGTACTCCAGTGGATGATAATATTTTTATATGGAATTCAATTTTTTTTTTTATGTTTGCAAGTACAAGATGAATAATATTGAGGATGAAAAAGGAAGAAGATCAAATATCGTAGAATATTAAATATGAATATGGAACTAGAGAAGACCGAAGATGATAATGTCATATTGAAATCACAAGTATTTGTTAAAGGGGAGTATGAAGGAATAACTCCTACTTGTGAAGTTTAATAAATAAATTATGTGATGGCTTTGTAATGAGGTAGATTGATTTTAGAAGTCTACATGAGAATGAGAGATGAGGAGAAATGAGAGAAGTTAGGGAAGGAGATCTATCGAGAGATTCATGGAAAGATTTGAGGAGATATTGTGGAGAGATCATAGGAGATATTTATGGAGATGGTTTGAACTAATTAGATAATTATGTAATAGTTGTTATGGTCACTTATTATTATATAAGGGACCATTTGTACATATATACACACGATAATGATGGTTTTATAATAAATTTTCCTCTTTGGGGGATTGGGAGCATATTGTTAGGTGTCCCTTACTTTCCAAAATGTAGTGTGTATGAATGTGTTAATTCCTCTGTGACTCTGAACTCAAAACTAAAGAAAATGAATAAATCAAATCAAACAAATGAAAACGAGAATAATTGAAATGAAAAATTAAAATAATAATAACAAGAAACATATTATTTATGTACAAGTTAGTTGCCCATATGACAACTAACTGAAGTATTCAACACTTGGCCATTGACAAGAAGGAGGTATACTTATCCTTCGAGATTCTATAATATATATGTTCCTAGGACAAGATTTTATACCACCAAGTAAGGAGAAAACCATAGCTTTTGGAATTTGGAATGTTTCCCTTTGTCTTCATGTGGCTTATCCCATTTTAGTACTAGGTCTCCTACATGAAAGTCCTTATCTCCAACAGACTTCTTATCGAACCATATTTTGGTAGCATTCTAATGAACATCTCTCTCTCTCTCTCTCTCTCTCTCTCTCTCTCTCTCTCTCTCTCTCTCGCGCACGCGCGCTTGAGTAGGGTATCAAACCTTCTTCGGATAATTGGGAAATTCTACCCTTGTGAAGTATAAGATAATTGAAGAGAGCTCAAGAAGATATTTAGGAGAAGGATGGATTCTTTCCCATAAACAAGGAAGTAGGGAGATGTCCCTAAAGAATCTTTTGGAGTTACTCTATCTACATAGAGACATTTTTTAATGTGTTGTGCCAATTCCTCTTATGGTCAACTATGGTTCATTTTAGAATACAAATCAAGTTTTTGTTAGTGGACTCTGCTACACCATTTCCTTTTGGGTAATAGTTAGTTGCATATCTTAAAATAATATGTATGTATAAAGTTAAATCAATTAACTTTGAGGAAGAAAAACATGTAGATTTATTGAAAATGAGAGTAGTTGGCACACCAAAATTGGTAATCATATGCTATTTTAGAAAGTTGATTATGACCTCTTCATTTACCTTTGTTAGTGGTACAATCTCAGTCCAATATGCGAAATAATCAATTGTGGTTAGAATATACTAGTTTTGTCTCAAATAAGGAGGGTTGATCTCATCAATGATGTCCAGTCCCCACTTCCCAAATGGTTCTTCAATAGTGATATGCTGAAAAGGGAAATCAAGTTTATTTTCATGGCTAACACACTTATGGAAATTCATAAATCTATGAGCATAAATGTGTGCATCCTTGAAAACTATAGGCCAATAATAACCAACTCTCAAGATTTTATGTGCTATTATTTCTCCAACAAAGTGTCCCCCCACTGGTCCATCATCTAACTCTGAGAGAAATTTATCAACATTCTATTTCCCAAGGAATCTGAGGATTACACCATAATAAGTTTTTTCCTAAATGAAATTCCATTGATGGACTACTATTGGAATCATCTAAGCCTCAAGGATATCTTATGTTTGAAGATCAAGTGATCAGGAGAAGTCATGTGATTCGATTATTGTTTAAGATCATTATACTATGAATCATTTTGGGTAGGCATGTAGAGAACTTCTTGTATGTATAATGACAACTCATTCTCCCATCCTTCTTCACGTAAATCAACTGGGTCTATTACTTTAATTGCTAATTTACAGAGACCATTCCATCCTATAATGGTGGTAAGTTTGAAATAGAGATCATATTCTTGGATGGAATCCATCTAGTTCCATATGCACTCTTTGAGTTCTTTCTAAATAAATAGTGACTCCACAATTAGGTGAGGCACTATCACCTTGGTGTGGTTCTTCAATATGTAGGGCCTAAATTGTTTAATTGCCTTGTAAAAAAAATTCTTGTTTATCAATTTCTCAATAGTTGAACTCATATCCTTGTAGATAAATGCTCATAAAATAAATTAGACATCCATTCCCCTTCTCATTTTTCTGGGTGAGCATTTTTGCAATGGACTGGTTCAAAGCTAATATGTATAACTAGGATTCCTTGTTAAAGGTCTAGACTATGGATTTATGGGTCTATCGCTATGGAAACTTTCACTTTATCATAGGATTATTTCTCAACAGATGTCCATTTGAATTGGGAGTCCCTTTTAATCATCTCCTGAAGGGGCTTGACTATCTTTACAAAGTCAACTATGAATCTCCTCATAAATTTTATGTTTCCAAAGACATATTGGATGGAATTATTATTACTGGAAATAGGAATATGCATGATTTCTTTCATTCTTTTAGGATATACAAAAACTCTGTCCTTAGAAATTACATGCCCAAGTAGCTTCCCTTCTGAAATAGTCAAGATGCTCTTTTTTGGGTTCAAAGATATGCTATACTTCCTGCATCTTTCAAAGATATGTTTCAGGAGTTGTAGATGGTCTAATATCTTCTTTGAATAGTATGTTACATCATCAAGATAAACCAAAACACTTTGATTGATTAATCCCTTAAAATCTATATCCATATCACGTTGGAAAATTTCCCCCACATTTATCAAACAAAAAGGAATCTGGTAGTAAGCAAAGGTTCCCCACTTCATGTGAAAAGTGGTCTTTAATCACTTAGATTCAGCTACAAGAACCTTATTGTATCCTAAAAACCCATCTAACAAAGAAAACATTATTGACACTAAGAAGAGTTGAAGTCTCTATTCCATTGGAGGAATAAGGTAGTTGTCCTTTTTAGACACCTAATTTAAGTTCTGAATATCCACACAAATTCTGATTTCCCCCATTTTTGTCCTGACATGCACCAAGTTAGAAATCCAAATTGAATGACATACTTTGAATACAATCCTAGCATCTAATAGCTTTTTCAATTATTTTTATATAAGTATCTCTAGTGTTACATTACACAACTTTTATTTAAAATGATTCACACATTCCTTGGTAGGTATGACATGTTGCAATATCCATGTGTCATGGGTCTTGAGATCTTCATAAGTCCATGCAAATGCATCTCTATACTTTGTGAATAACACGATGAAGGTGATTTTTTATGTTTTAGTGCAACATATTCCTAAGTTGATAAATTTGGGACTATCAGGAATTCCTATATTAATCAACGTGTGCATCATAGTAGAATTGTTTTTTTTCACATTGACATCTGATATTACTTTTGACTATAATTCAAATATATTTTCTAAAGTCAAGGCACCTTTTGGAATATGATTTCGTCTTAAATTATCCATTTCATTTCTACTCTTTTGTATGGTTTTATCATGTTCCTCATCATCGATGACAACGTCTTTAAAGGTACCAACATTGGTGAGGAATTATGTAATATGTGAATTATTGTTGAATACTCCCTACTTCATGATGTTGTTTGGTGTGGAAGGCCTAAAAAGTAATTAAAAAAAAAAAAACATTATTTAATGGAGTAAATTTTGATGTTGTGTTAGATAGAGTGTTTATAGAAACATTATGTCAATAGGGAATAGAAGTGATGTTAAATGCATCAAAATAATTAATCAAATTCCATACCTCTTGTTGGTAACCTTTGAGATGTGGGGATAGAAAGTGTGTAGAATTCTTTACTTGTCTGGTGATTATTTCAAAATCACCAAAGACTTTTAAACATTTTACCTTGAGATCAATGGATTTCTTCAAACCCTGAACCAAGGCTTCATATTCAACTGTGTTGTTGGTGCATTTGAATTCTAATCTACAAGATATTAGATTTTTGTACTTCAGTGGATCTATCAAAATACATCTTGTGGCCTGGAGCCATCAAAGAATAGAGTCTAGATGTTAATATCTAAATCTATGTTAGTTGAGAAATTTCTAGCTATTTTTTTGTATTACAATCATTTTCACCATTCTGAGTGCAATGAAGGAGTTCAGACTATATTTTTGGTTGCAAGGGTGATTGCTAAGATGCATAGAAACCATAGTCAGTTTCTTAAAAACAGTTACCCAAGACTGAATAAACAAAGCTAATAGATTCATTTTGATGTTCTAACTTTGTGACCATATGCTTCATGTGGGTTTCACTATCCACCTTCATTTGGTTTTTCCTCCCCTTGTAAGGCAACCAAAGATGAGACCAAGTGGCTTCAAAGTAACCTTGCATCTTTTGAGATTTGTCCCTACTCAAAAGTAAATCATATGCTTATGGGATGTCTATGACCACAATTTCAATAACTTGAAAAATTCTAGAATCTAATTCCAACCTAATCATGACATATTTTAGTTCTCCCATAGCCTTTTCATTGGATCTATCTAGCTGGATGATCCTAGTTTTTCATTTAGTATGTACAACGTTAATATTTTGGCAATTAGAATAATGAAATACATTAGAAAATGTGCTTGAATATACCAAACAATTATGCACTTTGTGATTATAAATTTCAAAGGTTGGAAGAAAAGGAGGAGTCGGTGATCTGGATTGTGATCCTATGTTGACTGCATTAATGGTACATTTTAGTGTAGATTTATCCTCCTACTTATTCTCAGTGTTTTTAGGCTTAGTATCAATGATAGTAGTGATTTTCTATCATTGACTGGAAAGAGATCTGAATGTGTTCAAAATTAGATCTCTTTGATGGGGTAGAACACACATTTCATACATGGAAAAAAATTCTTTGTTCTTTTTCATACCCTCTATGACATTGTATTCCATTGGTTGTACGACTGAATTGTCTCCCAAATTCTTTCCTGCTTGAGAGGTGATGGGTGAAGACTTGTATTAAAAGGGAGAAAAATGATTTTGGGTTGTGGTAGGAGGTGCAACCTTCCTAGCAGCAGGACATGACTTGGCAGGGAGAGTTACATTGGACACATTCCCTTTACTTCTCAAATTATAATTCTTTTGGGTATCTTGGGGGGCCTGCATATTTCCTAAAAATACTTCTCCTACTATTTCACTGTTAGAATCTACCACCCAATCCCAAAGGAACATATCAAATTCTTCATTCGCATCTCCTCATTTTGTAGTTTCTTTAGTTTCATCATCTTGGGATATCTTGTCTGAAAGAGATGTGTGACTTATCAAGATCCAATCTAAGTAAAATTGTTTCGAGATGCTTTGGTAAGTCATGCAGAGGTCCATCCAAATTCAAGGCTCCTTGTGACATCCATACAAGAAGACAGATTTTTTCACCATCCATCATATAAAAAATTGCATGGGTATTCTCGTTTAGTTTAAATTCATAATATGAAGAATGAGGTGAATCGGGAGGGTTCAGTGGTATTTGGTCTAGAGGTTGAGGAATCTCTTGTAAATCAAGTTCGACTAAATATTCTACAAAATCAACTAGAATTGATGTAGGAGTTTTATGTCATTCGAAAGGACGTCTCCTAGGAAAAAAAGGTGCTACAGGTAGCTCCCCGATTTGTTTTTATAAGGCTTAGGTGATACACCATACACTGTTTACTCCAATTTTAGGAACACTGAATAACCATTCACTAGGTGAATCGAGGTTCTCAAACGCAAGGTTTTCGAAAATAGGGTTCTTGAAGATAGAAGGAGTGTCTTTGTAAGGGACTTTTATTTAAAGATTGTCACCTACGTTAGGATAAATATGATTCTATGTTTCATGGGTTGTATGATCAGAGGTTTGTCCATGTGAAGATTAATTATTTCTACCATCCATACAACTCAGTGGGCCCTCCTTTTAGTGTCAAAATTCGTCGACATGGGAAAAATTCCCTTCAACAAATAGGGGTACTCCCCAGTGTAAAGTCCCAATTATACCTCACACCATTTGGTATAGGAGACCCAGTCAGTGTTTGGCATAGATACCATTACTAAACTGAATGGGTATGGGGTGATTGAAATGCAAAAATGCAATGTGTAGTATGAACTAATCTAACTGATGAAAGTTAAACTATTCTAACCTATTCTAACTAAGAGAGGACTAACAAAGTAAACAAACTATTAAACCAATAATTCCTTCTTGCACTTCAGAAACAATTAGTTGTTAAATAAAAGAAAAAAAAAATAGTAATACATGATAACACAAATGCATAGATTAGTTTGAAAAAACTAGATCATTCAGAACCATATATTCATCAACTCAAAACAACAATATCAGAAAAAACAAAGAAATGCAAAGTCATAAAACCCATAGGAAAATAGTCTATCAAATGAACAATATAACCTTACAGTTGTGAACATGACAAATATTGAAGCCAAAAGTGGTTCACAACAATCACATCATACAACACAAAATCAATTTTCCTCTAAAATGGCCCTGAGTGATTCTTCTCATTAAAAATATCAGAAGTAGTTCAAAAACATTACAAAAATTAAGAGCCCTTTCAAAATGGTGCTCTCATGCATATATAGCCAATGATTTGAAACTGCTTATTGGGACTTCTTGACTTCTAATTGGAATTTACAACTCTGGTACTTCCCTAATTTGTATTTTTTTGCTTTATACATTATAAACTATAACTTAAAGAAAGATATTACACATGTCCCTCATCTTATCTTTGAAATATGCAATCCACACTTCATGATAAGATCCAATTATAATTACTCTTCTTAAGAGTAAGTTTTCTAATGTGACTTCATATGTGGTTGCATCTTGGGACAGGATGTCCATATATTTTTTTAGTGAGATAAAAACTAAATTTATTAAGTTAATATGTTTAGAAGGCATTGATATGTGTTCCTTTAACATTTTCTTGGTGACTTGCTAAGCCATCCCCATGGATGTTATTCTCAAATGCAAATTTACTTCTAGTTCTGCAATAACTTCTTCAGTTGGTCGTGGTTGGCCCAAATTTGGGCCCAAATCTCAAATTTTAGGCAATTTTCATATGTCAATCAACTTTTCTGTAATTGTATGAATGTGTGTGCATTTTCCTATCAAATACAATATATCCTTTTCTATTTTTTCTCCTTCTAGTTGGAAATTGGTGAGTGCTACATAATTCGGTTTATTTTCCTTTTCAGTCATTCTTGGGAAGTCCTGAGTTGCACATAGGTTCTCTTCTAGCCACCTTTTCATATTATCCATGTATGCATGAATTCCCTGCAGCTACATATTTTTTGTTTTGGCCTTGTCTAATAATGCTAACAGTTGTGTAGAAATGTCCTAGAATTCCTTCAGGTTGGTGTACAATTCTTTCATAGTGGCATTTATCTTCCCTTGTACCTTAGTGGCACAGGCTCTGAATTCGAAAATGTTGGCTCTATATCCCTTATAGTATCTCTCCTTTTCTTCCAGGGTTTTCATTTTAGCTTTATATTCTTCAATCGCTTTGGTTATGCCTTTGATATTATGCTCAAAGGATTGAGTGAATTCCACTCTCATTGAGGCTAGAGATATCGTATCTTCATTTATGTCCTCGAATAATGGTATCTATGTGGTCACTTCGAGTGTTGGAGCACCTAGGATGGGAAGTTTCTTTAGAAATTGTTTAACAATTTTTTTCTTGTCTTATCAAAGATAAATAAGTTAAGGTTGGATACACTATTAGCCTTGAAAGGAGGAAACACTCCCAATCCAATCTCTCTAAGAAGGAAGTGGCCTCCAATTAATGTATTTCAAGAAGTGGATCCATATGGTATAGTGTCCATAAGATCATTGTCTTGAGCATCCTCTCATTCTTTTGTGTCTTATTATTCCTTCTTCTTCCTTTCTTCTTCATCTTGTTTTAAATTATCTTATTGTTCTCTCTCAAGTCTCTGTTGGAAGATTGATTGTTGTCATTGATGTCAACCCTAGTCATGGGTTTTGGACCGCAAGATTGATAAAGGTATTTGGACATGAAGGAAAATGCACATGCATATACAACACCCATGAATGGATAGTATACATCATGTTG
>ML782005.1:51251-99505 GCA_009831015.1 Picea engelmannii | reverse complement strand
ATGGTGTATTGTGGTGTATTGGTGTAACTCTTATACTATTGTTCATTGCTCATTGGATATAATTGAATGGTTTAAGTATAAGTTGAAAAAGGTTTTTAAATTGTACTTGATACTGATTCACCCCCCTCTCAGTATCAACAGTCTCATTTTCTACTATTCTTCTTTTTATTTTCTTTTCCTCTTTGATTCCACTGTTGATACTTCTTGTTGAATCCTTAGTTCTTTAGCTTCTTTCTCTAGTCTTTCTTTCTCAGTTGTTTCCTTGGTTGTAGCTTTCTTTTATACCTTTTCATTTTTAGATGTTGCTTTGGTTGTAGCTTCTTTCTCATCTTTCTCCTTTTCCAACTTGTCTTTTTTGTGTTGGGAGTTGCCTCTCATTCTATAAATGATTTCATCGTAGTCAGTGGCCATTATGTACTTTTATTCATCCTTCCAAACTTCAGATTCATATGGACATCTATACTTGCAAATTTGACAATGTTTACTGACAACTTTTAGGGGTTCATGTTTGTGGAATCGTTCCTCCCCAAAATGGAAAGTTGTTAGGATGTATGCTTTAGCTTATTCCTCCTTCCCATCCTTGAAATTGTAGGATCCTATGATAAAAGGCATTGGTGGCCATGGAATTTTATTTTCCTTGGTGAGGGCTACTCCAACTCCATGTACAAGAGTGTGATATGCCACCTTTTGCATAACCGTCTTATTGGGAACAAACTTCAGGAACAAGTGCAGAGGTTTGGTTGATCTATACACCCTGATGTAACTCTCATTCTCTAATACATACCAATATCCAATCATTTTGATTGCCTTCATTTCCTTTTCTGGCGTACAATGTTTTGGAACACATAATAGTAATTGGAACAAGTGAAGCAAAAAATGTTCATGTATCTATTGATCATGAATATGATATTTGTATTCCCACAAGTGTTGGTAGTAGACATGAATAGGGGGGTCACTCAATTTCCATTTATATCCCATGCCTAAAAATGCATGCACTAAGAATACAATATCCTAAAATTAGGATGGCATGTGAAACTTTAGATGTTTTCTTGGCAATATGCATTTTTTTATTGATATGGTATCCTCCAAAGGTGGTAGAGAGGATAAAAGATAAGTCGAATATGTGGCAAGTTGTCATGATTTTGTGTATAAAAGTGACCCATGATTATTTGTAGTTCATGTCATCTGCTTCTCCATAAGTTTTTCACATAGGAGCTACAACAAATTTGTAAGGAGTCCTCAACATTTTGGCGGGATAAGTCCCATATTTTCTTTCTTTGAATTTAGTCCTTGGAAACCACTAGCTCTTCATCAATTCTTTACAATCAAGAGGAAACTATAGCATCCAATATTTATTAATTCAATTTCTTCGGTGGGAGGATTATATCATGTGTGCAAGACTGAAGTATGGAAGGAGGAGATAGCCTTCCCTTGAGTGTCTTTGATTAATCTGTTGTTGACATTTTCCTAGTGAATGATCCATGATATGGCTTTGGTACATGGGAATACAGACAAGTGTGCAGTTATCTTATGGAGATGGGAATGTTTCAACTTTTAGTAAATACCTTGGTCATTTTCATCCTCTAGAAAATATGGGTATGAATATTGTTGAAACATTTGGTAGATTTATCCCCACGGGTACATCGTCACAATGTCCATGCAACAAATGGCTTCATTGTGTACAGGGCCTAAAGTACTAACTCATGGTTCCTCCTCTTCTCTATCTGGATTGACCTCGATGACAGTTTCCTTTCCACTTCTCCTCTTGTAGGTTTTCATATATGTATCTTGCGCCTCACCCATATCGACACGCATCATATATTAGCATGGTTACTATTTTCAAAAGAGTACATGTGCTTGTATAAAAAGTATTCTTAGGGGAAAATGTGATATTATATGTTATTAATGGTCATTTTCAGGTTAGGCTTATGTGATGGAGCCATGATAAATGGTTGGGTAGTCTCCCTTGAATATTTGGCTAATATTTTGTGTGTAATAATATTACTTTATAGCTATTTCACCTTGAAAGAATTCATAAATGAATAAATTTATTTTTATTCCATGGTAAAATTAAAAAAGAATGAATTAAAATAATTTTCCCTATCTAGTCAGTGCTTAATCAGAGGCTCAAGAATTTCTTGGACTTTGACTCTCTTGGACCTTGGCTTTCCTACACCCTAAATTTATCTCGATAGAAAAATATGAGTGTAACCTAATGGACACAGAACTCCATACTAGGCATATACTCATGTAGATGGGAAATCTAAGGCTAGTGGTAAATGAATGTTGTTTGATGGATCTAAAAGCGGAAGAAAATAAATTTCCTCTATTCGTTTGCTTTTTTGGCCACGGAGTTAGATTCCACTTTCTCTCATAATGAAATGAATTAGGGTCTCTCACTCATATTTTCCCCACTATGTCCCTTAGACAATTTCCCTAGGCCCGCACTACCATAACAACATCATATTTAGGTGTATAACCACATGAAACAAGGAGTGAGGAAAGAAGACATAAAGTAGGTTTTATGGGTAACTCAACCTTCTAATGTTTGCAGTGCGTCCACCCACAATAAAAAAGAGGTTGGAATGGATTATGAGAGATGTGAGGGTTGAATGGTGGGAAACCCTAAATAAACAACCGAAAATGGATGGTGGAGAGGGTTTAGAAGGGGCCGGTTGAATTTTCCTAATGGAGGGAAATTCACCATTAATTTTTTGTGAGTAGATAGTAGAAGGGTTAAGTTGGTTTATGTTTAATCCTTACCAATTCATTATTATTTGAATGTTTGTAGAAGAAAATTTTCATGGTTAAAAAACCCTAACATGGTTGGGGCTTACTTATTAGGTGACAGTTGGATGTTGGTGATATGGATCGTGTGGTTGAGGATGTGGTGAGCATGCTCTGTGCTGGTTCTTGGTGATCATGACAAATGCTCATATAATAATGGTGAAAAAAAACAAGTCACGGGGCATTTTATAACTTGAGAACTGACCTTTTTGTGTTTAAAAACATTTTTTTTTAAGTAAAAAAAGGGTCACATCAATGGTCAAATCACCGTTTCATCGGAATATGCTCTTTAGTGTGGTGTGAAAGTGGGCTTGTCGAAAGTATGACAAGTTTTTCAAAATGTAATGCATCACATGAAAAGTAACTTTCATGTGATGTGTCACATTGAGAGGAAAATTATAACCAGACGGCATCGAAAATTCATGCGATGTATCACATTAGGAATAATTTTGTGTCTATGATATATCGCAAGCAAAGGATTTTTCAATTCAAAATACATCTGACACAGAGATAAATTTTATGAGCGATGTTTCACACCCAAAATATTTTCTTGTCTTTGTGATAACGACATGTGTACAAGAAGTTTCAAACCATGCAATTTGTTGCATGCAAAAAAACATTGTATGTGATACACTGGGGTAGAGATTTTGGATTCATGTGACACCCCACACAAGAGAAAAGTGTGTGGGCATGTCGTACATCACGATGCAAGAAAAATTTGAAGGATGCAAAACGGTTAAGGGATAAGATTTCTCCAAAAGATCCCTTTGTCATGAGGATGAAATTTTCATGATGATGTGTAATGTCATGACCCAAAAAAAGGCATGTGGTATGCATTGTATCATAGGAATATAAATTCCATGTAAAACAAACGGTGTCACAAGTAAAGTAAATTTAGTGCAAAATATCACAGAGAGGCAAACCTCTAGATGAGACATTGGAAATTTTGTACAAGTTTTTTGAAAAAGTTTTTCCAAGGAATTTGAGGAATTTGCAAGATCACGAGAAGGGAAATCAAGGCAAGATCCAAAGGCAATAAAAATTTATAGTGAAGGAAAACAATATACATGAAATTTATGTATATTTATGAGTTCAAGAAAATTAGGAGGGGAACTATTTTATCCTTCGGCAAGCACTAGAGTCTAAAATAGTGTGGGGGTGGGGGTTTGGTAGCTCAACATAACCTTTTTTGGAAATATGACCTACTTATATGGGACCATAACCCCTTGAATGGATGCTTTACTTGAGATGTTTATAAATACACAACTCAAACCTCATTTCTAAAATCATATTTTTTATCATTGAGCTAAAGCTCTCTAATATCAAGTGCTTAAACCTATTTGCAGTTTACATCTTTGGTGTTCTATTATGGTTGGCATAAGTTTCTATTTTATGTGCATTCTAACATCTCATGTGCAACACACTCATGTTTGGGTATATTTTTCTCTCTAATGCATTTTTGGTTCAACCTCGACACTCTTGTTTGGTCCTATTTTTTCTTCTTTTATTATAGGATTTTGGGTTGGAATTTTGGTTCCATTTTATTCTTTCTTTTTATTTTTTATCCTAACATGGAGTAAGACATGATCCCTTTTCTTGAGAGCATTGTTATCATTTTCCTTCTTAAGAGGGAGAATTCAAATCTTGAGTGACCAATAAAAACTATTACATTTGGCCAATATAACAAGACAAAAGGTCAACAAAAACAAAGGACTATGGAAAATATTTCTAAGGAACTTCCTCCATGTTCTTGATAATGTGGGATAATAAATTGTGGAAATCATGGAATGAGAATGCAAGAGGGCTCATCCCTCCTTTCTCTGTCACTCTATACTATTTTCCCTTCATGAAGATTTTCCCTTCCATTTACTAATGCACCAGGCATACTTGATTTCCCTTCACAAATATTTCCCCCTTGTTATGTACTCTTAATACATGCATGAACTAAACATGTGTTAAGCATTATGATACCGCAAGGGCTTGTTCACATAAACACAACACCTATAAGATGGTTGTTGAGCTATTATTTTTAAATAGGTGGATGTTTTTTATTTAATCACTAACACAATTGACTTCCCTAGAGGTTAAAGTATTTAGAAGAATAAGTCATTGAAGGGATTCAAGAACCTCATTTGCATTATATTGGTTTCAACGACTATTCCCCAAGTGAACACCAAGTCTAATTGGCTTTATCAGATGTCATCCTGATATTTTTGTGAGAAGGATGTACCCTTTGTCTTTCTTGAAGACATGATTAAGCCCTCTTGGGAACCCAAAGAGGCATACCATTCATGCAGGTCGGGGAACTTAAGACATTATTTATTTCTCAAAGGGTTGGTGATTCTTCCTCATGCCATATGCATTATCTCATGGAAGGGATATTCATAATTAAAATATATACTATTTTGGGACAACCATAGCTCCAAGGAGATGAAGCTTGAGATGATATTCCTTATATATAACAACAATATTTAGACATTTATTCATACAAGGTGGTGATATACAAGGGAATAAGTTCTTAAGTCCATAGATCCAATAATTAAATTCATTTTTTTTCTTTGTTTCTTCATTATTTGGAGTCCATTCTCACTATTATTCATGAACGTATTCTTTCAATTGATTAGTTTAACCACAAACCTCCCACTTTGTTCTTTCACCCTCTAACGAAAACATTTCTTCCTATTTTTTGATTGTGATCCCTAATGGTGGGTAAATTGTCCAACTACAACTTTAGTCTAAAAACTACTTAAATATTTTCAACCAAAAATTCACTTGCAATTCTTTGTTTCTTCATTATTTGGAGTTCACTCTCATTATTATTCATGAATGTATTCTTTCAATTGATTAGTTTAACCACAAACCTCCCACTTTGTACTTTCACCCTCTAACGAAAACATTGCATCCAATTTTTGATTGTGATCCCTAATGGTGGGTAAATTTTCCAACTGCAACTTTAGTCTAAAAACTACTTAAGTATTTTCAACCAAAAATTCACTCGCAATTCTTGATGTTCTCAATCATATAACCATATGAAAGATTTCATCAATCAAATTTGATACTATATATTATAAAATATAATCCTTCATTATCACACGAGAAGAATATATACTCCAATCTCCTTCAAAATTAAATTGTTATTTTGTCTTCTAAAATTAAATATGGCCTTATGTTGATATGTATTTTACCTCAATGCACATTCTTGACAGAGGTTTGGAGGCTAGAATTTTCTTTGGATCATATACTACCATAGTGGGGTGGGTCTTCTCTAATAGAGGTGCTAAAAAATTAGTTACTTCACATTTTCATTGCATCACGTTACTTTGTGACTTTTCTTCCATAAAGTGTTTTTACTATTGGGCTTTTGGGGGACCCATGGATGGCTAAGCAAGATTCTTCCAATGATTTTTAAGTTACAATGTTCTTAGGTGATGGTTTTTTATTCCCATGGAAGATCTTTTCTTCCGATCTAAATTAATTTGTTTTTATCTACTCAAGTTGTGATTCATTTCATGTTCATGATGTAACATTTTATCTAAATGTCGCTATCATGTGTATTGTGGATTGGAATATAAAGCACGTTGATTAGAATTCTATATATTAGAACATTATGTTTGTGAGGACAACCATATAGTTAGATATATTTTATTAAATAGACGATGAGACTGAATGGGGATGTTTTTCATAGTTTTGGTTCTATACAATAAAATCTCGCTTTGTTAGAGATGATTGATATGTATAGATCAATGTATTACATTTTATTTTGAATATTTGTAAAGATACTAAGTGGTTGTTCTATGGAAAAAATAAGGCAAAGACAATTAATGTATAATATACATGTACGTTCAATTATGTGAAATGACTTATAATCTCGATAAGAGTAATATGCATGGACTTTGATCAATTGAGGTAAAATGAGGTGGGTAGTGTAGCGGGCATTTTAGCACTTTGTCCCTACTATATAACTTAACATTTTTACCGTGTTTATGTACATTTATTTCCTAATACCATGAGTTTTATTGATGCAGATTTAGAAGTGGAATGAACTGATTAACAAACTAGATACAATAAACACAGAGATATGAAGAACAACAAAGATATCCAGTGAACAATATCTTATATTGAATAAATGAAATAGGATGAAATTGTAAAACTGCAGAACTTAAACACTTGCTCGAATGGTGGTAGTTATCCCTGAGAAGAGATGCGGTTGCTACACACATATGTCTAAGCATAATGATTACAATGAGGCTACAAAGGCCTTTTTTATATTACTCATGAATGCCAAAACCCTAGACATCCAAAAACCTAACCCTGGGAGGTGAAACACCAAAAGTTATGTGGGCCCCTATGGGTAAGTTGGTACATCAACTTCCTAGGGTAGTAACTTTTGCATATGACCTTTGTTTTAGGTGCGTGATAGCCCGTTGGAAATTCTTTTAGAGAGCTACACATTATGTCGTCAAACTCTGACTCCATCTACACTTTTACTGCGACGAGCCAAAAAATCACGGTTAAGGGCCCCAAAACAACCCTGGAAGTACAACAAGATGTGATAACATGAAAACATACAAAATAAACCAATTGGATTAGGTGGGAGGCCACCAGTATCCACCTGGAAGATGTGTGGGACTTCAGACAACCTTGGAAGTGTAGAACCCAAAATTTTACAAAGAATTACAAAAGAACGTGTTGAACTAAAACTATCAAGAGGGGCCAGTTGGAATAGGTAGGTGGCCACCAATATCCACCTAGATCAGTCCTCCCCCCTTAGGAAGAAATGGTCTCCATTGCATTGAGTTCCCCCATCAGGTGAGGAAACTTCTACTGAATTTGGCCCTGAGTGAGCCACTTTCCTTGGTGTAAGAGTTTCCCTGCCTTGACAACGCCATAAATATTGATCCTTTGTTGGCGAGTGCCCTTGACCTTTGTGTCCACTATCTGATCAGTGGATGCTTGTTCCATGCAGTCAGGGTTGATCTCTATCAGTGTCAGTTGTTCTGCGATCTTTGAGGTGTCCAATAATGGTGGAAAATATGGTTGAAGGAGGTCCACATTGAACATTGGGTGAAATCCAAGGAAGGGTGGAGTATTGAGCTCAAAATCATTGCTACCCACAACCTTGGTGATAGTGTTAGGCCCATAGCGAAGTGGGCGGAGATTCTGATGGGGCCGTGTGAGACGATCCTTTTGCAAATGTAACTAGACTTTGTCTCCAACCTCAAAAATGGTGCGGTACCCTGTTTTGATAATGGCATTGCTTGTACTTAGCATTGGATTTCTGCAAAATCTCATGGACCTGTTGGCAGATGTGTTGAATCCACTCAATGAATTTTGTGGCTTTTTCGGTCTTAGACTAAACCTGGGAAGAGTCTATCGGTTTGGTGGTAAGAGGTAGTGCAACATCAATGGGACCCAAGGGTTGGAATTCCAGTCCCACCTGAAATGGGCTATGGTCGGTGGAGATATGGAGAGTCGTGTTTTAACTGTGTTGCACATATGGGAGACTCTCATCCCATGTACATGGATGCTTAGAGTTGTACATGCACAGGATGTGCACAATCATTTGATTCACAACCTTTGTTTGGTCGTCTGTTTGGGGGTGGAAAGCAGTGGATTTAGTGAGCTTGGTGTCCAACAGTGACCAGAGACTCGACCAAAATGTGTTGAGGAACTTGTTGTCCCGGTCGAATATGATGGTTTTTGGTATCCCAAAATGGACTTACACTTTTTCGAAGAAGAGCTTGGCATTGCTTATCAAATATTAAAGAAATAGTGGTAGGGAGCGCTACCTCTCATATCTTGTACAATTGTCTACCCAAAGTAATAATAACATTGTATGGTCTAGACTAATACATAGTATGACGCTTCCAAAAATATGGTTGTCCTAAAAGAACATCACAAAATTCAAGGGGAGAAATATCACACAATACCTCATCTTTGAAAGGCTTGATGTCATAGTTTAGACGACATCGTTGGCTAACACAAAGATCTCTTCCTTGGCGAAGCCAGCCGATGGTGTAAGTATGCAGGTGCAGTGTCATCAGCAAGTCCAACCACTTGATGACCTCTGTTGAAATCATGTTCTTCTGACTATCACTATCGAAAATGAAATGAAGAGGAGCCCCCTTTACCCACATATGTGAGTGAAAGAGGCATTCCCCTTCCTCTGGTTCTTCTGGTTCTCTTAGCTAGACTTTGGTGGTAGAGATAATGGCACAAGGTTCAACATCAATAATCTGCTTCCCTCCTTCAGGATATGATTCAAAATCAGAATCAGCCTCTGAATCGGAAGCCTTCATCTCGGCCACGAGTGACTGCTTGGAACAGCATTCTTTAGTGTTGTGCCAAGGTATTTTATGGTACTCATACCATTTTCTCGTGTCTTTCTTCGTCTTCTCATTTCCCTTCTTGTGTTGCGGCCTGGACTGGTTGTCCTGACAGTGGCCACATTTGCTTTGTCCCTTGTTGTGTGGGTTGGGGCTGCCTTTTCCCTGCTTCAGCAATGAGGAGTTTACAGATCCAAACTCTCGCCTCTTCTACTTAAATTTTTGCTCGATCTTGACAAGGTATCTATAATTTGTACCCAATGAGGCAATGTCCAGAAACTCCATTTTTGTTTGAATGTATCTATGTAAATATTCACTGTATTTGAGCACTAGATGTCGCTCAGAGTCTTTGATACACAATTTGGTGCGAAATTTGGTATTGTATGGTCCCTTTCTTGACGCAGGGTGGTCCATTTGGTGTATTGGTCCTCGTAGCTTCCAGCAGGGTAGTATTGTTCTTCAATGGCCTCCCGGAAGGAATCCCATGTAGGGGAAAACATAAATATTGCATATTCCTCTATGACCCTTTTCTCAAAGTAAGTATCCCACCAATCCTTAACATGGGGGATGACTTTTAGGAGTGCAAAAGTAATCGTTTCCCTGTTGGAAAATTTATGGACTGAAAAATACCTTTCGAGCATATTCAACCATTTATCTACAACATCTACATCTATCAGTCCTTCAAATAATGGAATATCAAAATTTACATGTACCTTGAAGGGGGTTGCATGGTTGCTTGATGAAGATGCTTCTCTTGTGGGCAGCCATCGAAGGATCCGCGCAAAGGTGTTCATCATTTCCTTCCTTTGTCACGCAAGGGCTTCCTCGTGCAACATTTTAAAAGGATCTCCTGCTCCATCATATTTATTTTCATTTCACATGGGTTGTTGTCGAGCTCGACGTAACCAATCTTGCAATGGCTCGATTGGTTCGAGTCCCAATTTATTGTAGCTAGATCTTTTTGGGGACATACAGGAAGAAAAATAAATGAAAAGCAGACCGCTCTAATACTGTTGATCTAGATTTCGGAGAGGAACGAACTGATTAACAGATTGAATACAATAAACACAGAGATATGAAGAACAACACAGATATCCAATGAACAATATCTTTTATTGAATAAATTAAATAGGTTGAAACTGTAAAACTGCAGAACCGAAACACTTGCTCGAATGGTGGTAGCTATCTCTGAGAAGAGATGTGGCTTCTACGCACATTCGTTTGAGCAGAATGATTACAATGAGGCTCTAGAGGCATTTTTGATATTACTCATGAATGGAAAAACCATAGACATCCAAAAACCTAACCCTAGGAGGTGTAGCACCAAAAGTTGTGTGGGCCCCTATGGGTAAGTTGGTACCTCAACTTCCCGGGGTCGTGACTTTTGCATATGACCTCCATTTTAGGCACGTGATAGCCCGTTGGAAAACTATTTTAGAGAACTACATATTATGATGTCAAACTCTGACTCCATCTACAGTTTGACTGTGGCGAGCCAAAAAAACATGGTTAAGGGCCCCAAAACGGCCCTGGAAGTACAACAAGATGTGTTGACATCAAAACATACAAAATAAGTCAGTTGGATTAGGTGGGAGGCCACTAGTATCCACCTAGAAGATGTGTGGGGCTTCAGACAACCCCGAAAGTGTAGAACCCACCATTACAAAGAAGTACAGAAGAACATGTTGAACTAAAATTGTTAAAAGGGACCAGTTGGAATAGATGAATGACCACCAATATCCACCTGGATCATCTATGCCAAAAAGAATAGATCCTTTGTAGGTTCACTTATGTAAATATAACATTTACAACATAATTTTTTTATAATTGATATCTTTTTAATTTTCAAACTTAATGTATATTTTAATGTTATTCTGAGAACAATGTATATACAAGTTACTTGAGATTTTTACTAACATTTATTTACATTGCTTTTGAATGATGTCATGGTACGTACTCAAATATGGAATATAAATAAAAACTTCAATATATCATTACATGTAATTTTATTTTGGTAGCTAATATTAACATACAATATGAATTAATTTAAAATATGTACTCAAATATGGAATAAATATGGAATATGAATAGAAACTTCAATATATCATTACATGTAATTTTATTTTGGTAACTAATATTAACATACAATATGAATAAATTTAAAATATCATTACATGTAAGTTTATTTTGGTAGCTAATATTAACATCCAATATGAATAGAAACTTCAATATATCATTATATATAATTTTATTTTGGTAGCTAATATTAACATCCAATATGAATTAATTTAAAATATCATTACATGTAATTTTATTTTGGTAGCTAATATTATTAACATACAATATGAATTAATTTTAAAAATGTACTAAGATGTTCCCAAGTTTGTGTGCATAAGAAATCCTTATGTATGCTTTTTTTTGCTAGTGTCGATAAAGCGGCTTATGAAGAGAGGTATATATACTATGGATGCAAGAACCGATATGAAAAAAATGTGAATTCACTACAAATTTCAAACTATACACACTCAATGATTTTAAAATAAAGGACATGAAATTTTTGGACAAGATACCCTATGATTTTGGCAATTATTCATTAACAAAAAGATGACACCTGCATTAGTTACCAACTTTATACAGATAATGAATAATTGATGTGTTTACCCTTTTTCATGTAAACTTTATTGCAATCCACAAATAACATCATAATAGACCATCTAAATGTTTACAATAGTACATATATTATTATTGTGGCTATTTCTAATGTATACATGAGGCTATTTTTATATAATATAGTAATTGACATGATGGTTTATATAATATAGCAATTGACATGATGGTCGTTTATTCTTGCATTCCATTTGAATTTATTCTAAATAAAACCAATGCAATTGTTTGTGTCCACTAGATTGTTTAAAGTTAAGATTTATTAGAAAATATCCAATAATCTTGTATTAATATACTTAGAAATTTAATTTTGAATTACAATTGTATACCAATCACAGTTTTTTTAAATAGTAGTGTACAATTACATGTTGTGAAAAATGAACTATAAACATCCATGAAACACTATGTTTTTCATCATATACAATGTTTAATGTTCCATAATCATTAAGAAATCATATATATATATATGGAAGGAAGCACGATATTTGAATGTATGTGTTTAATAGTTCATAATCACTAAGAGGATCATTAAAAATAATATATATATATGTGTGTGTGTGGGGGGGGGGGAAGGAAGCACAATATTTGTATACATTTGGGAATTTTATAGTAATTAAAGAATATATGTCATAATAAATTTGAAGTTAATTATATAATATTATAATAATTCAACATACACAACATAATGTTTAACATTGTTAAAGTTTATAGGGATATGAGTGAGATAAACTCGCAACATCTATGATTATTAATATTTTTTGGGTTTATAATAAAGGTCAACTCTGTGACATAAAAGAAGGGTTGGTAAGAAAAGGAGAACTTTATAAAAATTCACAATTTTGGGGTATATAAAAAATTGCATAATTCAAGAAAAATTAGAGCTTAGTGTCTGTAAAAAAAAATGTCATCCTCATGAAAATCAAAAGTTTATAAGTCTATGAAAAATTACAACTTCATGACATAATTTTGGGGTTCATCTAGAAAGGTCAATTTTGTGAAATCGATTGTTTTGCGATTTATTGTGAAATACCAACTTAGTGAAATCAATAGTTTTGGGGTCTATTAACAAAATGCCAAATTAGTGAAAATTGACAAGGAATTAGAATCAATTCAAAATTAATGAAATGTATGTGATATTTATTATTTCAAAGGTATACATACATCTTCACACCTAAAATATTATTTATTATGTAATGGTGAAGGAGAAATAATAATCATCGGAGACAGAAAGAATAATTTCACTTATTAGAAGTAAATAGAAACTTTGAGAATAGGAAGATTGAATGAAGGGAATACATGCAACTTGTAGATGGAATAAAGAGAAAAATGTTTCCAAGAAAGAATTGTGTTATTGATAGAATGTTCATGTGATAGAAATTTTATCACCACTTTATCAACATCCCATTTCTTACAATATTCTTCTAGAAATGTATAAAGGAAGGAAAGAAGTGGGGGGCTTCAACTGTATTTAAAGGAACTCGATTGTGAGCAAATTTCATGGATCTTCTCTTCCATTATTTTGAGTTTGTTGTTTTTAAACTAAAGTTAGTGTATCAAGGATATATTTAATTTCATGTGATAATTAGAGTTCCTCTTTTCTCTTATATCTGGCTTGACTTCATCTATCAAAAAACATAATAGCTTATTCATCATTTCCCCTCTTCATTATTCATCCAAATATAGAAAATTGTTCTTTATTGGGTGTGATAGTGTTGAATATAGTAGACATGTGTTGATGCTTCCTTTATAGTTTCTTCTAAAAGTTTTAGGCTTAGAGTTGAATAATTTTGTAGAATGGAGAATCATGTATGGATTGATTTTTAACCATCAGTGTGTGTGTCTGTTGGAACATCAAGTCATGATGGTTCATCACACTTCTCCTGGAATCAGTCGGTTGAGCGATCGACCTACATCTGGAAATAGTCGGTTGGGCGATCAACCATATCTCTACATTAGTCGGTTGAGTAGTAAGCAAATCTGTCGGTCGAACATTCAACCAGCAGTCGAAGATAGTTGGTCGGTGGATTGACTAGCCAAGCAATCGACCACAAGATGGATGCATGGACGGTTGAGTTGAGCATCCTTGTCGAGCCAACTAGACAACATGGATTTGACAGAGTCAACTCTAACAACCAGCAGTTATATGTGGACAAGATCCTCCTGATTTCAACAAAGTTGGTTATATCTTGAAGTTATAAATAACAGACCCTACGGGTCATTATCATCAAGTGAATCAAGTGATTGTTGATATCATTGTTGTGTACAGGATGTCCAATATGCATTGGATGTTCTAATCATAGTACTTTATGCTTAAGTAACAGTGTCTTTACACACCACCATTTTTTCTTCGAAATTTTATTTCCTCTTTGATTATTTGCAATATTGTTTATCTATTTTGTATTAGGTTATACCCAATCCCCAACATGGTATCAGAGCCAATAGTTTGAAACCTCTCATGTTATTCACAAACCTTGTTGAGTCTGATTGATCCGGGATCTTTTCGTCATGTGACTTATTAAAGAATCGTATTAAATGAGCATAAACTAAAGTACACCATAAAGAAGTAAAATCTCAAAAGGAAAGAGACATAAGCATGCCATATGAACACAAAAAACTTGATAACGGAGTTCATCCTTGGTGGACTCCGTCTTTGGGTCCTACTCTCAAATGGGTAGGCCTTTTTATTAACTCCACAAAAGAATTGGGCAAAATACATAAGCATATATCATTCTAGAGTTAAGCTACATAATCTTTGCACAGATCAAAAAATAAACATCACCACTGCGTTTGTGGTGTCGAATTACCTAAAAATGATTGTCTCCACACCTTGATCTAAGTCTAGAACTTTCATGCCCAAGAGACATCCCTGCCTCGATTTTTGTGCCTACCTCTGCAAATGAATGACTGGGAAAAATATTGAAATGTGTGCCCTATCTCAAAATCCATGCCAAAATCCGTACAGGCATGCTATTGGTTCTCTTCCCCGTCTCCCTTTTGCACTAGCGGAGGCCCCTTTCTATACTAAAATCTGGGTAGTTATGAATAAATGAAGTGGTTTTTCACGTTGGTAGGTGGAGCTATATTTAGAGCATTGGTTGGCGCAGGTCCCGGGATCGAATCCCGCAGACCCCCCTTTTAATACATGGTTACAACAGATTTTTGGTGGGCTTTCCAAGTTTGGCAAGCGACTGCTAAAATGGCGGGTGGTTTGGAAGATGTTGCAAGTCTCGCAGAACCTCCCCAGATTTGGCGACATTTTAATATATATATTTTTTTGTTTTTCGGTCACGGGCCCTCCTTGGGCATTTCAAGGGTGCCACGTGGCACCCTCTGATTGGGCCATGTGGAATCCATTGATTGACCCACCTGGCTGCTAATGTCACCTCCAAGTCACATACAGAATATGTGGCACCTTCTGTGTGGTGCCATGTGGTGTCACCTGGGGGTGCCACATGGCACTTTTCTATCAGTCCACATGGAGCCCTGAAAAGCCTATTGGCGGGTGACACGTGGCAGCCTCTAGTGTTGCCACATCATCATGTTGATGTCAGCATGACACGTGTCTCCCTCTACACTTGCCACATATTTTGTACGGATGATGATGTCATACGTACTGATGTTGATGTCAGAAGTACGGATACTAACTAATCCCTACTAACTGGGCTAGGTTGACCAAAACTTTGACTGCGAATATCGTTCGTTCTGTAACTCCATTTAACGAGCCGTTTGCGTCGTTAGAAATCCTGCGACACTCTCTTTGCGATCATGTCATTTTCATCAAGTTTTGGGAACTTTTATTTTTTCCCTTTCTCTATTTGTTGAAGCCATTATGAGCATCTTGAGTTGCCTCTACGAGTTATGAGTTTTTTTTAGCCTTCTATGGATCCTTTTTGGATCACGCCTTCCCACTGAGAGTTTTTTGGACCACCAAAATCTTTCATCAGTCAATAGGTAAGTGAGGGAAGAGACCCCTCACTTTGTCCTTCTCAATCCACTTTGTCTTACTTGGATGTGTGCCCTTTAAGCCTACTCGAAGGTAATCAACATAAACCCTGCATGAAGTCCTCTTCCTTTTGTCCAGGATGATATATTCCTATAACTCATCCAAGTACTCAGGTGAAAACTCATCAACTGAAGGTATTGAAACTTCCTCATCCTGGTGCATGATCATGGGAGGCTCAAAAAGTTTCAAGTTCTCTACGTTCACAATGAAGTAAATCTGCATATAAGGTGGAAGATCTAAACGAAAAGAATTTGTGCCACTTTTCTCCAAGATAGTGAAGGGTCCATATCGGATGGGATTGATTTTATTTCCTCCACCCTTCAATCATTCATTGTTGATGTGAATCCATACCCGGTCTCCAACCTGGAACTGATGATCAACCATGTGCTTGTCATGTCAAGATTTATATTTTGATTGACTCTTCTCCAATTGTTCCTTGACTGCCTGGTGTATCTGTTGAATCCTCTGGATGAAATTGTGGTCTATGTCCTCTATTTTTTCTTCACTCATATCGGCATCTCTCCCATAAATTAAGTCCAAAGGAACCTTTGGTAGGTACCCAAAACAAGTCTCGAAAGGTGAACTCTGAGTGGATGAATGTAAATCTCGGTTATAAGCATGTTGTACATAGGGTATATGTTCATCCCATAACTTAGGATGTTTGTTGCAGTAGCCTCAAAGCAAAAGTACCAATGTTTTGTTTACCACCTTTTTCTGTCCATCGGTCTATGGATGAAAAGCAGTTCTCCTCTTTAATTTCATGTCCATCATTCTCCACAAGCTAGTCCAAAATTCCCCAAGGACTCAAGTATATTGATCCGAGACGATGGACATGGGTAACCCAAAGTGAACCCAAACAAACTAAAAGAAGAGATTAGCATTCTTCTAAGTAGTGATATGCATTTTACATGGCATCAATATACACATCTTGTTGAACCTATACACTACAACATACAAATAATAATGACCCCCTTTGGAAATTGGTAAACCCCCTACAAAATCCATGGAGACACTTTCCCATGGATGGGATGGAACAAGAAATGGTGAGTATAGCCCCGATTTTCTATTAGTGGGCTTACAAGTAGAACACATCACACACCCTTTTACATATTTAGTTATAATTTCTTTCATTTGAGGCCAGTAAAAAAACCTCTGCAAATGAGCCATAGTTTTTCCTACCACAAAATGCCTAGACACGGAAGAAGTATGATCTTCTCGTATTACATGGACTCGTTCACTTGTAGGAATACATAGCTTCCCAAGATGATAGAGTAATTTTCCCTGCAGACAATAGTTTTCTACTTGTGCACCATGGGTTAGCTTCTCATATACTTCTTTAAAATCTTCATCGATGGCATATTGCTCTACATAGCTATCATGAGATAAAGAAGTATTCTTCAAAATAATAGAAGCAGCAATAGGAGGTCTAGAAAGCATATCGACTACCTTGTTGCTTGTACTCTTCTTGTACTTGATTACCAAATGAAATTGTTGTAGAAAACCCATCCATCTGTAGTGTTGAGATTGTTGCAGTTTGGTCTATTCTTGAAGATACTGTAAGGGTCGGTGATCTGTATGTATAATTGTTTCCTTCCTTAACAAGTAGTGCTTCCATTTCTTTAAGCTATGGACTAATGCATACAACTCTTTATCATATGTAGGATAGTTAACAACAGCTTGGCTAAAATTATCAGAGTGGTAACATATAGGCTTACAATATTGCATCAATACTGCACCCATGGCATATTCGTTGGCATCTATCTCAATCTCAAAAGGTTGTTGAAGATTCGACAGTGTTAATACTGGTGTGGTACTGATCTTATCCTTCAAAGTGTCGAAATATTTTTGTTGCTTTCCTTCCCACTGAAAAGTGTTCTTCACCCTCGTTAAGGCATGCTAAGGATCTACTACAAAGGAGAAGTTGCGAATGAATCTCCTCCAATACTAGACTACACCTAAGAAGCTTCGGACTTTAGTTACACTCTTTGGCTCAGGCCAATTTACAATTACATCAATTTTGGAAGGATCAATCTTCAATTGTCCTCCTCCTACAATATGACCTAAGTATACAAGTGCGGTCTTGCCAAATTCACATTTAGACATTTTCACAAACAACTTTTCCCTTTGCAAAGTATCCAATACATGCTTTACATGCCTTACATGTTCATCCCAAGTCCCGCTAAAAAAAATAATGTTGTCTAAATACACAATAACCAATTCATCTAGGAAAGGCATGAATACATCATTCATCACAAGCATGAAAGTTGTTGGAGCATTACAAAGACCAAACAACATAACTAACCACTCAAACAATCCTGGTTTGGTTTTAAAGACATTCTTCCATGCATCCTGTTCTGTGACCCTGATTTGATGATATCCACTGCGCAAATCCAACTTAGTGAAATAAACATAATTCTTCAATTGATCAAGTAAATCATCTATATGAGGAAGAGGGTATCGATTTTTCACCGTGATTTTATTCAAGGCTCAGTAATCGACACACATTCGCCATGTGCCATATTTCTTTGGCACCATCACGATTGGAGAACCACAAGGAGATGATTTGGGCTTGATGACCCATTGATCCAATAAGCCTTGTACCTACTTCTTGATCTTTTTCATCTCCACAATTGACATCCTATACATGCCCACATTAGGAAGAGGAGAATCATGTTGAAGATGTATCTCATGTTGGATTTCCCTCTTAGGAGGTAATCCATTTGGTTCCTGAAAAATATCATCATACTTAGAAACAATATCAATCAATTTATTTTTATGAGATGGATCACACCCTTGGAAAGAATCAAATGTCCCGACATCTTTCTCTTTGACAACCATGAGTACATATCTCTTATTAGTGGTTATGAGTCTTTTCATTTTCCCTGCACTAACAAGTGTTGTATTTACCCTCATGATGTGAGCTCTAACAATATATTCCACTCCCCCTTTAGTAAGGTGGTATTTGTTCTCATGAAGAAAGAATATTGTTTTTATATCATAAAGATAAGGACTCCCCAACACTATGCCACATATATCAAGTGGTACAACATCCAAATTCACTTCATCAATCAACTTTAAAGCAATAGAAAATCTGATCCTACATTGTTTGGTGACATAAATTTTTGCTTGATCACATACCCAACCAAGAGGATAAGGCTTTGTATGTGGTTTTGTTTCAAGACCCATCTTCTTGACAAGTGATTTAGATATTAAGTTTACTTGGGAACCCAGATCAAATAATGTATCTATCTTAGTATGTTTAGATATAACTCGTATATGAAATAACTCATTCTTCTTCCATTCATCAATTTGAGATTCATCATTGGAACTTGAACTAGCATGAAGAGAATCTTTACCTTGTACTCCAACCGTTGTGATTTTTCCTTCACCTCCTGAATCAAAACCAAGGTATTTTTGCATTGTAGCAACGATCTTTGTTTTCCCCTTTCCACCGAACTGTTTCGGTTTCTTTTTTGGATGCAGTTTCCAACAATGTTCTTCACAGTGACTGCTCTTCTTGCAATGAGTGAAAAATGGTTTTCCTCTTTCTCTCGTTACTGTAGCGGTCTTCTTGTCCTTCATTTTAAACTTCTTGAAAGTGTTTTCTAGGAAATTGGAAGGTTTCTTCGTGGGATCTTCTTGAACATGTTTCCCCATGTTCTCAAGGTGAGTATCTTGCACACAAACTTCATCAAGACTAGTAGGGTTAAACAAGAGCAAAGTATGATGAATATAACTATGAATTGTGCCAATATACTTCATTAAAGTTTCATAAGAATCCAAAGGAATATTCAATGCAAGAGATTTCTTTCTAAATTCTTATGTGAAACTTTGTACAATTTGACCTTTACTCTGCCTCAAAATTTGCCATTTCATCATTGCTTTATGTAAATACCCTAATGGATAGAATTGCTTCCTTATCTTTGTTTTATATTCTGACCATGAGGATAGAAAATTACCACACTTAATTCTATCTTGTAGCTTGCTCTCCCACCATACGAGAGCGGTGCCTTCCAACCGAAGAGAATCCATTTTCACTTTAACTTCCTCTTCATTAATATGTTGAACACGACAATATACTTCAACCTGTCCGATCCAATTATCTAGTTTTTCAGGATTAACATATCCATTAAACATAGGTAAAGAAAACTTTACATCAAGCTTTAATAATGGTTCCTTAAAAGAGGCTTTATGGTTAGAATTTTGAGAGTGATGAGAATTCTCAGAGGAAGAAGAACTAGAACTGAAGGCGAATATGGAGGCTCGGGAGCCCCTTGGTTTACCAAAGCATCATCATTAGGTGGTGCTTCCTTTTTGTTCTCTTTCTTATTCATCCTCTTCTCGTAATCTCCATACATTCGTTCCACCATTTCTAACATGCGATAAAATACCATGTGAAAGTTTTTCTCTTGTTCATCATGCTTGTCCTCTCTGACATCTTCTTCCTTCAGGTTGCACGACCAACTTCGGTATTGAAAGTATTAAGACTTCCTTCACCCTACTTATGCTTGGCCCTAATAAGCATTCATACTCAATAATTCAATTCAAAGACGACTGCTCTGATACCAACATGATCCGAGATCTTTTCGTCGGGTGACTTATTAAAGAATCGTATTAAATGAGCATAAACTAAAGTACACCATAAAGAAGGAAAAGCTCAAAAGGAAAGAGACATAAGCATGCAATATGAAAACAAAGAAATTGATAACGGAGTTCATCCCTGGTGGACTACGTCTCTAGGTCCTGCTCTCAAATGGGTAGGCCTTTTTATTAGCTCCACAAAAGAATTGGGAAAAATACATAAGTATACCTCATTCTGAGGCTAATATACAAAATCTTTGCTCAGATCAGAAAATAAACATCACCACTATGTTCATGGCGTCGAATTACCTAAAATGATTGTCTCCACGCCTCGATCTGAGTCTGGCACTTTCAAGCCCAAGAGACACCCATGCCTTGGTTTTTGTGCCTGCCTCTACAATTGAATGACTGGGAAAAATATAGAAATGCATGCCTTGTCTTGAAATCCATGCCAAAATCCGTATGGGTGCGCTCTTGGTTCTCCTCCCTGCCTCCCTTTTGCACTGGTGGAGACCCCTTTTTATACTAAAATCTGGGCAGTTATGAATAAATGAAGTGGTTTGGCGCATTGGTAGGTGGAGCTATATTTAGATTGTTGGTTGGAAGAGGTCTCGGGATCAAATCCCGTAGACCCCCCTTTTTAATACACAATTACAATAGATTTTTGGCGGGATTTCCAAGTTTAGCGAGCGACTGCTAAAATGGCAAGTGGTTTGGAATATGTCACCAGTCTTGCGGAACCACCCCAGATTTGGTGGCATTTACGGTTACAACAGATTTTTGGCGGGCTTTCCAAGTTTGGAGAGAGGCTTCTAAAATGGTGGGTGGTTTGGAATGTGTCACCAGTCTTGCAGAACCAACCCAGATTTGGCGGCATTTTAATATAATTTTTTTTTGGTTTTTCGGTCATGGGCCCTCCTTGGGCATTTCAGGGGTGCCATGTGGCACCTTCCGATTGGGCCATGTGGTATCCACTGATTGACCACCTGGATGTTGATTTCACCTCCATGTCACCTTCGTACAGGACACATGGCACCTTCTAAGTGTTCCACATGGCATCACCTAGGGGTGCCACGTGGCACTTTTCTACCGGTCCACATGGAGTCGTGAAAATCTATTGGCAGGTGACACGTGGAAGCCTCTACACTTTCCACGTATGTTATACGGATGATGACATCATCCCTGCTGACTGGGCTAGGTTGACCAAAACTTTGACCATGAATATATTTTGATATGTAACTATGTTTGATGAGTCGTTTGCATCGTTAGAAATCTTTTGATGTGCTCTTCACAATCATGCCATTTTCATTGAGTTTTGGGAACTCTAAATTTTTTCCCTTTCTCTGTTTGCCAAAGCCATTTTGGGCATCCTGAGTTGCCTCTGCAAGTTCTGAGTAGTTCTTAGCCTTCTCTGGAACCTTTTTGGATCAATGATCTATTGTGTGATTAACTTTGGGCCAGAGGTTTGCATATTTTAACTTGTTGAAACATAATTTCTCTATCTAGATATTGAATATGGCTTTGAAGATTGATCTTGTAATTCTGAACAGATCAAATTACACAGTATGGGAACCAGACATGGAAACCCTATAAAAGAGTAAAGGAATATAGTAGTATACAGAGACTTTGATACCAGTTCCAACATACAATCATGAAAAGTTCATTGTTGATGGAAAGAAAGATGAGGTTGTCGGGGTCATCACCACCTATATCTCACGGGAGATTCATTTTCACATTAGTGGAATTGACTACACTCATCAAGTCTGGAAGAAGTTGAAGTCATTGTTCGACAGAGGCAATGAAAGCCACATCATACAATTGGAGAAAGAGTTCATCTCTCTTGATCCTCATTCTTTTGACATAATAGAGGACTATATGGCGTGTGTCAAGGAACTCCATTTGAAATTGGGCGAATGTGGAAAGAATTATAAGAAGAAAGACGGAAAACTCATCGATTTGGTCCTAATGAACTTGAGAACACCATTCAACATGTTCATTTAAACTTTATGCACCAATTAGCTTAAATGCAAAGAATATGGTAAGGATTACACCTTTGAAGCTTTCTATTGTATTTTAATCATTGATCGGCACATAGTGTTTGAAGAATGAAAGCTTGGTGGTAAACATCAAACCCATTTTCTCAAGGGAAAGGGAAATTCAAATCATAGGGAAAGAGGAAGGTTTGATACCCCTACACATAGACTTGGATGCCTCAACCAGAAACCTAAAGGGAAAACAGATGCACCTTGTCAAAGTCGGAATAAGAAGACAACTCATAATTGTGGAAAGACTAGACATGTGGAGAAGGTATGCTACAACAAGAGAGACGATTTAGAGTAGAAGGTCAAGTGACTTGAAGGATATGTGTCTATTTTTTTGTAACATAGCCCAAATTTTTTTTTTTACAAAAATAAAATTTTAAGTTTTTTTTAATTTCTAGTTTCTTTATATGTCTAGACGAACAAAATTGGAATGAAATTTAAATCTTTATTAGAGTTGTTTTATTTTAATAATCATTTGTTTTATTTAGGATTAATAGGTTGAAATAATAATATTATTAAAGTTTATTTTAAAAACTTTAATAGTAAATTGATGTTTTATATAGTTTTTATGTTAATAAATCGTGCATGTTGTGTGCAGATCTATTTGCACACCTCAACCATTAAATCAACAGTCATTATTTCATTGTGCCCTACCCTCATGCTCAATGGTTAACACGGGGGGGGCGTGAAACTTAACCTTGGTTAAAGGCTCATCGATGTGTCACACATCCATGGATTACATCCCCCAGGGCCTGTAGTTAACTTAACTACATCTGACCCCCCCCCCTCCCCCGCAATCGACATATGACCGACACGTGTCTCATACAACGTTAGTTGGCGACAAGGTAAAATTTAAATCTTATTTATCATTTAATAACTATCCGCCAATTCAAAAACGGCAAGTATTCACTTTTGATTTTAAAAGGAATAAAGGTAAACATGTTTGATTTATTTGGGATTTTCAAACTATTCGAGCTCCGAGTAATCCGTTCCAATGCCTAGTAAATTATTCTTGCATCATCCAACATCACCAATCCAACCCAAATCTTGTTCCAATCGGCCTTCTCACGAGTAATTAGAAAACTATTTACTCTTCTAGTTTTTCTTATCTAAAATGGAATCCTCTCAGCTAGCTAAAGTCAAGGAAAATGTAAATATTGTAGAGGAATATCTAGTTGAAAAAGACAAGGATATTTTTTATCCTATCCTATCTTTCAACCCTTTTGAGTTACACCAGCAAGAGAACCAGAACTTTAGGGATCTATTTGATAACTACCATGTTGATTTTTGGGTAGCATCGAGCATACATTCTCATGGGATTGGTCATGGTGATTTGACTAGTGGAGAATGGCCCAGGCGTAGTCTTCAAAGGATAGAAGACTAGAGGTGCTAGTGTTCCTCCAATGTGTGGTAGCATCGGGAAAACATTCACCCACAAGGGTGTACCTGTGGTGAATGGCCCTAGTAAGCATCAGACGGACCTTCTCATAGATTGGGATGCAGACCAAGGGAGATATGATACATTTATCACAAGGGTGTACTTGAGGTAAATGGGCCCAGGCATAGTCCTTTCTTTGATCATGACAAGTGATATGGACTGAGGTGCTTTCCACATGTCAGATAGCATCAAGTTGACATTCACTCATAAGGGTATACCTTTGGTGAATGGCCCTGGTGTCATATTTTTCCTTAGTCATGGTGATTTGACAAGCATGGGTATAAGACTCGAGGTGCTAGACACAGTTGTGTGGAGATGAATCATCAACATGGCTCATGAAAAACTTTTTTATGAAAGAAGTATTCCAAAGAAGACAAGTAAATGTCAATAAAACCATTGAACAAGAACCCAGAAAGTACAAGGAGAAAATAGAAGACAAGAATATCAAATCGGCTCCATTGAAGAAATACTTGTAAAAGCAAAAAAAGAAATAAAATAAACTTAAAGGACAAAAAATGACAAGTTGGCCCTGCCAGTAAAATAAGGTGACTTGACTAGTATAAATAAAGGAAGGTTCATTTCATTTTGACACACATTCACTCATATCTCATCCACAATAAGTTTGCTATACCAAGGAAGATGTAGGAGTTGCAAAGGCAAATTATAGAAGTGGTTTTGGCTTGATTTTTTGGGTGCGCTCTATCTCCTAGTGGTACGCTATCTTGTAGAGAGGTTCGCTAGCCTTGGAGAAGTCTTGTTGCAACAGTTTATCACCTTGTTAAGGTTTTTCTATTCTACCTTGCAGGAGTGTGTTGCTTCTATCTTGCTACGGTAAAACATACATGTGCATGAATTTTTTATGGTGAATTTTTTGGACAAGGAAATTATTCTAGAGAAAAGTTGGTTGGGTTTTTCTCCTGAGTTCGGGTTTTTCTCCTGAGTTCGGGTTTTCCTAGGATAAATATTGTGTTTATTGTGCATGTATATATTTCAGTAATTCTATTGTTTTCATTGTATAAATTGGTTGAAATTTTTAGTGTGTAATTATTCTATGATAACAGTGGCATAAACATCATAAGAAAATGATTATCAGATATGAAAATAGACGTAAAAATTCAACATGGTATCAGAGCCTTATTGAAATCTTCTAATACACATTGTTACTGTGGAAACTGTAGTAAAATTTTGTGAAGTTTGTTGTGCAATTTATTGGAGGAAATTGAGATTAATCTTTCCATAGATCAGCTTTCCCTAGCCTAGTGCACCTCCTGGTGGTCTCGGATTGCAATTTGATGAAAGTTGAAATTTCATCCCAAATTCACTATGGTAGTTGTAACAACATTTTGTAAAGCTCGTTGAGCATGTATTGGAGTGAGTTGGGGAGAATTTCGGCATAGATAATCTCACCTACCCCTAGTGCACTTGTTGGTTCCATCAAATTGAATTTTGACAAGCTCAACCTCAGACGTAAATTTTTCCCTAACAATATGTTGACCCGTCTTAGAGTAGAAGACAGGTTGGATGATGCCACAAATTTCGATCTTGGAAGACCAGGATACTATTCATCTTGAAAGAAAATGTGATTCTGAATTATGTAAAAGAAAAGATCTCAAAACCAACAAGTGATGAAGATAAATCCAAACACAAGAAGAATGAAGCGAAGGCCAAGAGGATCTTGATAGATTATGTAAAATATCATTTGATTCCACACAATGTTGAGTTGAAGTCTATCAAAGAAATGTTTGACGCCTTGGTGGGATTGTTCGAGAGTAAGAATACTAGAAGAAAGTTATTCTTGAGGAATCAACTATGTTGTATCTCGATGAGAAAGTCATATTCAGTTTCCACCTACTTTATGAAGGTCTCCCAGTTGAGAGATCTACTTCAAGCTATTGGAGACATTATTGATGATGCAGAACTTGTAATTGTAACTCTCAATGGATTTCCTTCTTCATGGGAATCATTTGTTTAGAGTATTTGTGGACGAGACCAATTTCCCAAGTTTGATTGATTATGGATTGATTGTTTCAAAGAGGAATTCAGAGTGTTATCTAAGAACAAATTGCAGAAACCATTGGAAGAGGGAATGCAAGATCTTGCAGTTCATGCAATAAAAGGGAAAGGAAAAGGGAATTTCTGGAAGAAGAATACAGGTAGAGACCTCCTCCAGAACAACAAAAGAAGAAATATCTTTCAAATATTAAATGCGACAATTGTGACGAGTTTGGTCACTATGTTAATAAATGTCCTCATAAGAAAAGGAAGGGAAAGCAGCATGCATCAATAGATGATGTTGATGAGAATCCACCAAAAAAGAATACAAAGGAATTTAAGCTTGATAAGATTGCAAAGGAATTTCGAGAAGAGTATTTATTTTGAAGATGTTCATATTACCTTCTTACCATAGAATTGGTGTTCTTGTTCTTATTCTTATTCTTGTTCTTGTTCCTACGCTTGTTCTTTTTGTTCTTGTCCTTTGTTTTGGCTCTTGTTCCGAGCAGGTTACTATGGAGGAATGATTGGTCACAACACTGGAAAAGTGTTGTTCGTACTTCTTGTTCTTGTTTCTTGTTTCAGGTAGGTCACGGGTGATAGCTCTGGGAGGGAGCTATATTGATGGTTGCAAGTGGAAATCAGTTAGATGATCCCTAGTTTGAGACATGGAGTAGACTATCCAGACATGGATTTGTGGACATGACAATATACATCCATGTACTGAAAGAGAAGATGATGAAGTTAGAACCTTCTGGAAAGAAGGGTACTTTTGTGGGATACATAGAGTCTCATATGGAGATTTATATTGGGGAGAAGGAGGCTTTGAAGGATGACCGTACATATCCCTCTAGTCCATTTGTTCATATTTTAGACTATCGGGAGGTTTGAGTAGAGCCGGCGGGGCCAGTGGATCTACCTAAAGATGTTGCAGTGACTAGGAAGAGGCCAACTTGGCTTCGTGACACTTTGTAGGATGCAAAGGGGCGTGCATCTACCTGTGGTACCTTTAAGGAGATAAAATGACCTCAGAGGTTCTCGAGTTACATGGAGTCACAGTTATGAGGAGGATCATGTTTTCTCCACAAGTGGTGAGGTGGGTGGCCCCACCAAGCACCAGTTTAGAGGGAGTTAGTCGTTAGGATCCAGTAGGGAGGAGCAGCCTCCCATGACAGTTCATAGGAGATATCACTTCAAATCAAGTCAAGAGGTGCGGAGAGAGTAGATGGCTTCAGAGATTGCACAAAATCAGAAGGATTCAAGTTTCAGAGGGAGCATGCAGACTCAGATGTAGCCTAATCTCAGAGAGAGTCATTTGGCTCAGAGGGAGAGTCGATCATTCAGAGGGAGTTCCCCCTCAAGTTTAGGTGGGAGAGAGATAGCTTCCACTACTGACAGACAGGTGTCATGATTTGAGGAGGCCATACAGAAACTTTAGAGGTAGGAGGCTTCTAGGAGATGTGAGATATCCTTGGAGGATCCACTTGTTTTAGTAGGTTTTTCTACATTGACACATGAGGCATCTAGTCAAGAGGACTAGGGTATGTATTTTGCCTCAGTCATAGAGGGAGAATCCAGTGAGGAAAAATGGATAGCAGGGTTTGCTTCCGTGACAGAGGGAGTTGGACTCAAAGTTTGAAATGAAGGATTTTGGCTTGATGCATTATTTCTTGGGATTGGAGGTGTGGCAGAGATCAGATGAGATCTTCCTAAGTCAAGGGATACTGATGAAATTTGATATAATGGAATCCAAGTACATGGCTACACCTATGGAGACAAATATGAAGAATTTGAGTGATTCTACTTCAGATTTAGATTTGGTGGATCCCACGATGTACAATTTGTGGGTTGGATCCTTGATAATTGCTTTGTAGAGAGAAACCTGAGCCAGTATTTGGTTGAATCCAAGGCAGTTCCATCGGGTTGTAGAGAATCATGTGCTGAAGTATTGTCATGGTACAATTGGATATGATTTGTCTCAGGCGGTGAAGAGAGACTACAAGGATATACAGATTTTGATTGGGTAGGGAGTTCAGTAGACAGATTGAGCACCTCGAGGTGCTACTTCAGATTGGTATTAGTTACATTTTTTGGATAAGCAAGAAACAGGTTTTTGTAGCACTCAGTATAGAAAAGATATAGTATATCATAGTCAGTGTTACAAGTCGTGAAGCAATGTGGCTTCAGAAAATTCTTGTAGGACTTCATTCGAGACATGGTGCATAAGGGAGCAGTGAAGCTCTAACATATCCATAGATGAGAAGATTGTGGATCATCTAAGACATGGTACGGAAGGGAGCAGTGAAGATCTAGTACACATCCAAAGATGAGAAGATAGAAAACATTCTCACCAAGCCTTTGTCTAGAGTGAAGTTTTTGTACTTAAGGGACAAGCTTGGCATGATACAAAATGTCTCCCTCATTGAGAGGAAGTGTTGATTTTTGGGGAGACATTCTCGTGGGATTGGTCATGGTGATTTAACTAGTGGAGAATGTCCCAGGCATAGTTTTCAAAGGACAGAAGACTCAAGGTTCTAGTGTTCCTCCGATGTGTAGTGGCATCAAAAAAACATTCACCCAGAGGGGTGTACCTATGGTGAATGGACCTGGTAAGAATTGGGTGGAACTTATCCTAGATTAGGCTGCAGACCAAGGGAGATAGCATACATTTATCACAAGGGTGTACTTGTTGTAAATGGTCTCAAACATAGTCGTTTCCTTGATCATCACAAGTGATATGGACTCGAGGTGCTTGAGGTTCTTTCCACTCATTAGATAACATCAGGTTGACATTCACTCACAGGGGTGTACCTGTGGTGAATTTTTCTGGTGTGGTATTATTCCTTAATCATGGTGATTTGACAAGGATGGGTATAAGACCCAAGGTGCTAGACACGTTTGTTTGGAGATGAATCATCAACATGGCTCATGAGAAAATTTTCTATGAAAAAATAAGTCCAAAGAAGACAAGTGGATGTCAAGAAAACCACTAAAGAATAATCTATAAAGCACAAGGAGAAAATAGAAGACAATAATATCAAGTCATCTCCATTGAAGAAACACTTGTAAAAGAAACAAAAGAAAAAAAAAAAAGTTAAAGGACAAAAAATGACAAGTTGGCCCTGCCAATAAAATAATGTGACTTGACTAGTATAAATAAAGGAAAGTTCATTTCATTTTGACACACACTCACTCGTATGTAATCCACAATAATAATATATACCAACGAAGACGTAGCATCTGCAGGGCCAAATTATAGAAGTGGTTTTGGTATGATTTTTTTGGTGCGCTCTATCTCCTAGTGGTGCACTATCTTGCAGAGAGGCTCGCTAGACTTGGAGAAGTCTTGTTGCAACAGTCTATCACCTTGTTAAGGTTTTTCTATTCTAACTTGTAGCAGTGTCTTTCCTATATCTTGCTACAATAAAACATACATGTGCATGAATTCTTTATGGTGAATTTTTTAGACAAGGAAATTCTTGTAGAGAAACGTTTGTTGGGTTTTTCTCCCAAGTTCAGGTTTTCCCAAGATAAATATTATGTTTATTGTGCATGACTAGATTTATGTGATTCTATTGTTTTCCACTATATAAATTGGTTGAAATTTGTAGTGTGTAATTATTCTATGATAATAGTGGCATAAACACCATAATGCAATAATTATCAGATCTGAAAATATACATAAAAAATCAACATACCATGCCTGGGAATCCAATTTAGCGAAGTGTTTGGTGCCTCAAGTCTACGATTTTCCAGGGTTTGTGGCCTGGTGTGCCTCAAACTACATTTCTTCCAAGAGAACTTTCATTTCCAAGGATGGGTCTGTTCTCATCGAATTAATCCCTGAAGCCAATACTTAAATGTTGAGGTGGCCTTTAAACCCCAATAATGAACCATTAAATGAAGTTGTAATGGCCAAATTTTTTAGAGAGTTAAGAAATGAAGAGAGAGTTCTTGTTTTACAGATATACCTGTGAAAAATTCTTGACACCCCTGCAGATAATTTTGTTCTTGAATCGAGCTTATTCCATGAAATCCCAAGAAAATTTATTTCCATGATTTCTGTAATATTGGGAAAAGACAATGCCCTAGAAGTCGATGAGTTTGTGTTAGGAATCATGGTAGAAATTTTCCCAATTTTGACCAAACCCATGACCAAATTCAAATTTTCCCAATTCTTAGCAGATCAAATCCATTACCAACTCTCGTAATTTGAATCTCTTTGAAGCTTTAGGTACCAATCATTTTACACATTGTGGATTAAAGGTTGAAGATGAGATTGGTATCCCAGGTTCATTCATCCATTGGACCTCACTAGTTAGGAAGAAACCTTTAAATGTGGGATTTTTAGAGTATGTTGACTAATTTATGTCTAAAGCTTGTCTGATCATATACAATGAAGTCCCCCCAGACTCTTTCATGATTGCAAAAAAATATTAAAGTTGATCCCAGAAAAGGGGGTGGGAGACTGGTATATCTCTGGAAATCACACTGAAATCACAATTTATGGTTCTGAACTTTGGCCTTTTATCTTGCCTTTTTTTTTTACTCCTTGATTTTTTCTCTTGAATAAATTAGACAAAGATTGAAATCAGATGAAATCCATTTTGTGTCAAAAAAGTATAAGGCAAGATTTAAATTAAAGGAGGTAGGACCTTTTATTATCAAATACCAGGTCTGCTATGCAGGTGACATCAAAACTTTTTTTAGCTATGGGATTTCTACAGGGAGAACAATGGAAGTATGATCCTCACTCCATGATTTCATTAAAAAGAGTCTCACATGGACAAAATCCTTATCAACATCAACAAAAACCACAGGTAGAGATGTTGGCCAATCAAGATAGTTGGGAGGAAGTAAAGAATATTTTGCAAATTCATGGAAAATCATCAAGGAAACCTTTGAATTCTCTAGTTACACAAACTCCTCAACATTTTGAGAAGACATATTAAAGAAAGACCGCAGAATCATCTTCAAAGGATTCGAGAATAGATGAAGAAGAATCAACGAAAAGACAGAAATTGGAAGCACTTGAGGAAGAAGAAGATCCAAAGTTACCAGAAGAAATAATACCAGGAAAAAATGGCATTGTTGTGACTATAGAAGTAACATCATCAGAGAAGTTCAAGAGTGTAGGGATTCAAAGTGAAACAAAATCAAGGATTATTGATCAAGCAAATTAGCAGATAGACCAGGTTGATCAATTCACGGAAATCAGAAAAACAGGTGCAAACAATAAAAATAATATAATTTCTAAAGTTTATGACCATGATGCATAATAGACCAGAATGATATGAGTTGTGGACTATGAGAAAGGAAGATTAAATATAGCAGTTATAGAGCCAAAGGAGAAGAATAAGGTGAAAAACATTGCCATTCATCTTAATGAATTCCATCCATTGGATAAATTCGACTTGCATAGACAAACTACAAAAATGATAAATAGGGATGATATTATAGCCAATCTTGGAATCAAGAAGAATCAAGTTATAAATGAGAAGCTCGGGACCCAACTAAAAAATAAAAAGTTAGCCACTAGAACAAGGAAAATAATAGTAGAACAACTAGAACAATGTGTAATGGACCTAGGGCCAAACCCAATAGATGAAGCATCTATACAGGCATTAATAAAAACCAAGGACACATAGATCCATCCATTGAAGAAAAGGCTCAACATCCCAGGAATTGATCGTGTACAGACTCCATAACTACAGACAATCCAAGCAGGAAAAGGAACAACTTTTGAAGAGAATGATTCAGATAGAAGAAAAAATTGATTTGTATGCCAAATAGATTGAAACTATGAAAGGAGGATCTCATTTGTTACAGTCAAAAGAATCATCTGATCCAATGGCAGGAATGTCAAAATCATTGGCAAATTTAAATTTGAAGGGAGTTGAAATTGATAAACTGAAGAAAATCGTTGCAACACAAAAGGAAGAAATCAAGGACAAAGACAAATTTATTGAAGAATATAAAAAAATAAAAGCTAAATTGTTAACAGATATAGAGAAAATGAAGAACAAATTGTCAGGCAAATCTTATCTAATAGGATCCAGACATATCATTTGGGATGAAATCATAAGTGAAGTTGAAAAGTTGTGGAATTATTTCAAGATAATAGATGATGAAATGTTGTTAATAGATGAGGCAGATGACATCATCCAAAAATCATTCCATGAATTGGGAACTAGACCTCAGGTTGCTACTCAAATCATTAAGTTGTTGAATTCTACTTTCAGTGAAATATTAGCAATAAAAGGTGTCAGAGACATAATTGCAATGGTTATGGAAATAGAAAAGGTCTTTACAAAAAGGAACCTAATACAACAAGCTCAAAATAAATGTATTATGATGAAAAGAAATGTAGAGTATTTCACAAACAAATATGATAATTTAGTTAAAATGGGATTACCTTCAGCATGGGGTAAAAAGGGGAAAATTTTGTCATGTGAGAATTTCGAAAAAATCTTGTTAATTGTCAAAGGAAAAGAAGATAAATTTCAAAGAATGGTTGATACTTTTAGAGGGAAAACCATTGTAGACATACAAATAGATTATTTCTACCTTCTTTGGAAAAAAAAAAGTTTATTTTAAAATTCTCCCACATATGAAAAATACACAGAGTTGGATATCGCATTCAGGAAGATGGAGTCATTCAATTATTCCTTGGATGAAATTTGGAATATTCTTCTCCAATTTTTTATAGGATGACTCATCAAATGTAGTTGAAGAAAATCAGGATTTGTCTCCTCCAAATATCCTCTTTTCTAGGAGTCAAAGATTTTGTTGTATTTGATTAGCCTAAGAAAAGGGATAGAATAACCATTTTGGTTTCGACCTAACTCATATAAATGAGAAAGAGATCTCAATGTAAAGGGAGCTATTTTTGGGGCCTGCAACATATTTAATAAAATTATGTAGATTTTGAAGACTCAAACTTTTGTGTTTCAACTCATGTGACTTGTTGATGTCATTTTCATATTCCTATATTATTTTTTAATGTGTCTACTACCATGATTGTGATAATTTAGTACAACAATACTATCACAAATATAAAGGTACCTTTTAGAGTTACATATTTCCTCAATATAGTGTGAGTATTAAGAAGACTTGTTTTAAATTTTATTATTCCTTTTGAATGGAAACAAAGTGTTTATTTCTGTTTGAATTATATTATGGTTAAGATACATGTTTGTTTTTTCTCATGTCTAAAAGGTAAAACAATACTTATCAAAGGACACATTGTTTTTCACTTAGATTTTGCTTCTCTTTTCTTCTTTCGCACCCTAAAATAATCAATTGTCTGAAACATAGATAATTTGCCTTCAAATATCATATCTTTAAAATATTTAAAGACTTGAAATACATGCCTGAATAGAGAAATAAAAACATTTTGTTCTAAGACATATCAACTCAAATAAATCAATCATAGTAAATGGATACCTTGGCATAGTTTCCTAGCCAGAAACATATCAAGGGTTACAACTCCTTGTTCGCTGACCCACTAATAATTTTACCTTCCAAGTCGGAACTTCTCAAGATTTGTTGTCTCATTTTACGCAGAAGCAATGGGTAGTTGACTATGGGTGCACTCATCATATGGTTAAGGATGCTTCCTTGTTCGCATCCTTGAATGAAGCTAAGGAGAGGAAAATTTATGTTGTTGATGAAATTTCTCTCGATATCATTGGTCGAGGTGATGTTTCCTATCGACATGGGATAATTTTCGACATTTATCATGTGCCAAATCTTAGTGCCAATCTGTTGTTTCTTGATCAATTAACACAAACAGGTAATATTGTGGAGTTTTGGCCAGGTCGATTCTTTGTTTGAGATTTGAAGAAAGGTCAATCGATTTTCCTCGGAGGGTTTCTTGACTTGAAGGACAATCTATATAAATTATGTGACATGACTCGACCCGACACCAAACCGATTCCTCTTGTTGCTCACACTGATGAGTGAAGTCGAACTTGGAATGAACAACTCGGACACCTTAATTTTTTAAGTTTGTAGTCGATGGAAACTTAGAAAAATGGTTGTTGGTCTACCTAAATCCCCCCCCCCCCCCCAAAGGAGTTTCTAAAGGTTGTGTGCTTGGCGAGCATCATTAAGCACCCTTTGACTCTGAAAAAGTGTGGCCAGCAAAGAACCTCCTGGAGTTGGATCACAGTGATATTTGTTGCATCAATCTACCTTCCCTGGTAGGTGCAAGGTATATCTTGACTTTCATTGATAATCTCTAGTTTCACTTGGGTCTATTTTCTGAAGAATAAGAATCTTGTCTTTGAATCGTTCAAAGAATTTAGGGCCTTTGTTGAAAATCAATGTGGTTGAACCATCAAGTCCCTGAGATCAGATAATGGTGATATATAAATCGACCTTTTGAAGAATACTTGGTTCAATCTGGAATTGATGGGAAGTGGTTGATTCTTCACACACCTCAATGGAATGGAATCACATAATGAAATAATAGAATGTTAGTCAAAATGGCTAGATGTATTTTGCAGGCCAAATATCTTCCTCCTTTCTTTTGGGTTGAAGCGATATATTGTGCAAACTATCTGCTCAATCACACCTTGAATTGAGTTGTTCCTTCGGTGACTCTAGTTGAATAATGGTGTGGAAAGAAGCCTTCATTCGACCACCTCTGTGTGTTTGGATGTGTTTCCTGGGGTCATATTTTTTATGATTGCGGAAAGAAGTTGGATGCAAAGAGTCATGCTTGCATCACGATGGGATAGTCTGAAGAGTCTAAGGCCTATCGACTATTTGATCCTGTCAAATGGTAAATCATTATCTAATGAAATGTATAGTTTGACGAGAATTTTTATGGAATCAATTTATTGGATGTCTCCTATGGAGTGTTTCAAAATGATCACTTTGATGTTGTTTTTTACTTTGGTTCTCCTATTCCATTTTTCAGTCCTTTGACTGGACAATCAAATTTTGTTCATGTTTCGACTAGATCGTTGACCTCCAAGTCGATTATTCTATTGATATCTATTTCTACTAGCCTACCATCCTTGTTAACTAAAATTGTTCCAACTTCTAATCAAACTTCTACAGTGAACAACAATTCACCCATTTCTTGTCTACCCCGATGGGATTCCAAGACAATTGAAGTTATTGGACCTGATGTCAGTAATATTTCGTACGGATGACAAACTCGAATTCAAAAGAAAGATGTTAGCATTACATTGATGACTCATGTACTTGAAACCTATTATCCTATTGCTTACTTTAATGCTCAAGGATGACCTGAAAGAGAACATGATATCCAGACATAAATTGATTCTTTGTCGAAGAATCACACTTGGGACTTAATTCCCCAACCGCAAGGAAATAATGTTGTGAAGTGTCGATGGTTATACAGAACCAAATTTACCTCTAACATTGTTGTTGAGTGACATAAATCTCACTTGGTTGCAAAGGGATTTTCTCAACAAGAAGGTATCGACTACACTGGGAGCTTTTCCCCTATTGAAAAGATGAACTATGTTCGACTAATTCTTTCCCTTATTGCTCGATTTGGATGTAAAATCTATCAAAAGGATGTGAACGGTGCTTTTCTTCATGGAGACCTATCTAAAGAAATTTTCATGGAAAAATCTCAAGGTTTTCTGATAGATTCTAACCTCGTTTGTTGACTCAAGAAGTCGTTTTATGGTTTAAAGCAGGCTCCTCGAGCTTGGTATGTTAAGATCAACAGTTTCTTTCTTCGACTTCATTTCAAACATTGTGAATCTGATCACAAATGGAGACACCATGATTGTTGTTATATATGTTGATGACCTTGTCATTACTTGCAATAACATTGATCTCACTCTTAGATTGAAGAAATGATGTGACAAATCTTGGTACGCTGCATTATTTTGAGGGTCTTCAACTATTACCACTATGTGATGGTTTTTTCATTTCTCAATATAAATATGTAATGGATATGTTGACATGTTTTAAAATGGTCAATTGTAAGCCCTGTGCTAGTCCTTTTCAATATGGAGTCAAGCTCACCAAAACGTTTCAAATTCCCAAAGTTGATGCTACACTTTATCGAACTCTAGTCGGAAGTCTCATTTATATTACTCATAGTCAACCTGAAATTTCCTTTGTTGTTAGTGTGGTTTCTTATTTTATGCAAGACCCCTAAGAAAGCCACTAGAAAGAAGTCAAACAAATTTTTTATTATCTCAAGGGTACCACTCATTTTGGTATCACGTATTGTTGAAGTTCAGATTCACTAGTTGGATTCATTGACTCCAATTGGGTTGGAGACAGTGATGATTGAAATTCCACTCATGGCTATGTGTTTTGATTCAACACTATATCATTGGTGTGGTCATGTAATAAATAGAAGGTAGTCTCATTTTCGACTACAGAAGCAGAATATCGCGGCGTCATTCATGCAAGTACAGAGGTCTTCCAGATCTGCCAACTTCTGGGTGAACTTAGATTTCTTGTTTTGACCTCGACTACAATACACTGAGACAATCAGAGTGCCATACAGGTTGTTGAGAATCCCATTGCCCACAATAAGATGAATCATGTTGAGCTCCATGCTCACTATTTGAGACAATTAGTTCATGAGAACATTGTCTCTCTTGAATATTGTAGAACAGATGATCAGGTTGTTGCTATTTTAACTAAGCCTTTATATTAAGCTAGATTTATCAAGCTATGTATGATGCTTGGGCTTTAGTAAGCTACAATTATGGGGGGGGTTCATCCTAACATAATTTCACCTTCTAAATCTCCAGATCCATGTGTTGATGGGGGTGTGTTGGAACATCAATTCATGATGGTTCATCACACTTCTCCTAGAATCAGTCGGTCGTGTGATCGACCTACAGTTTGAAATAGTCAGTGAGGCGATCAACTAGATCTATGCTTCAGTCGATCAAGTAGTTGAAAAATATGTCGATCAGACATTCAACCAGCATTCAAAGATAGTTTGTCAATGGATCGAACAACCGAGCAATATACTACAAGTTGGACACATGGACGGTCAGGTCAAGCATCCTTGTCGAACCGACTAGACAACACAGATTTGACGGAGTCAACTCTAACAACTGACAGTTATATGTGGACAATATCCTCTCAATTTCAAGGAATTTGGTTATATCTTAAGTTATAAATAGCAGGCCCTATGGGTCATTATCATAAAGTGAATCAAGCGATTAGCAATCGTTGTTGTGTACAAGATGTCATTTATGCATTGTGACGTTTTGATCACAATGCATTATGCTTAATTAATGGTATCTTTAGACACCACATTTTCTGTCTTTGAAAACCTTTTTCCTCTTTGATTATCTGCAATATTGTTTGTTTGTTTTGTATTAGGTTACACTCAATCCCCAATAGTGTCCATCTCTCTTTCTTCGTTATTTATACATCTAAAATTTATAGTCATAAACATATATCTTTGTAAGATAATATATTAGTTCTCTTTGTTCATCTAAATTTATAAATTTCAATGAGATTACTCAAGTTCTTAGCATTAATGGTGTCTTTGAATATGATGAATATTTTCTAAATATGAGAAAGTCACTCTTGTTATTTTTGGAGAATGACTTTTTTTCCCAAGGAAAACCTCGTGGGGAAACCCAAGGGATGCTTCCTCACTTTTATGTATGGTATCCCTAGTAAAACCTTCGACATAGACCAATTTTCCTCACCCAAGTGATTTGAACTTGGCACATATTGCCATGCAATCAGCCAGATTCCCAAAAAAAATAGTCACAACCAATTCACCTAATTGTTATAAGAAAAAATTATTAGTTGTAGCCTATCCTACATATTTTGTGGTTGATATTGTTATGTGCCTCGTTGATAGCTTGACAAAAGGTAGAGTCTACCCATACTTTGGATGGTGTTGTTTCTGAAGTGGTAAAATGGGGAAGAAGTAGAGGTTAGGGACTTTCATACAAGACCTCTATTGACCACCCAACAAATTATTATCCTCCTTCAACTCCTTGGAGGACCAAAAAGACTAAAACTAATGAAAGTTATAGAAGGAAAGGGGAATATGAGCTCACTAATTTCGTATACCAATGAATTAAAATGAGAAAACAACAAGCTATTATGGCTCTTACACACTTGAAAAATAGATTAAACAAGCTTCTAGGGTTAACCAAGGCCTAAATCAACTAGCTAGGAAAACTTTCCAAGCACGGAGGTGTAAGAAGTCAAATATGTCTATCAAAACCTCAACCCCTTAATTTCTTATGGATAGAATCTATATACAAAAAACATAAAAATGTAAATAATAAGTTGTTAACACTCAACCAAGCATGAAAATAAGACTAAAGCGAACCAAAAAATAATCTGAAGAAAGTAAAAGTGGGATGGATGAAAATACTTGGTTTTATGATTCTAATCAAATTACTAAGATATTGCAACAATGAGAACATGCATGTTTGGGTTTATAATAAACTCAAAAAAATAAATTACTTGTTTCCCTATGATTTATTATTAGTTTTGAGATGATTGGAGACGACATAAATTAAAATCTTGGTGTTGTTATCTATAGGAAAACATGGTGTTTTCAATGAAAGGGTTATTTACTCCTACTTAATGAAAAGAGAAGTGCCAAAAACATGGCTAGCACTTGACATGTTAAATGTTTGAAGGTTCTAGTGTTTTTGGTAAACCCCCATGGGTGGTTGGATAGTGAAACTTTGTGAAAACATAATCACTTTCATGATGAGGAAAATAACCTTGTTGTTTTATAACTACGTCAAGTCTTTGAAATGATTAAGTCTGCAACAATATAGGGCACACAGTGATTGACAAAAGGCTTAAGTCATTAACATCAAAAAATTTATCCAATTTTTATTTGATCAATCATGCATACAAAGGAAACCATTCCATTTGAAAGGACCTCCTGAGAAAGGTCACACATTTTATCTTGTAAAATTCATGGTGATGTTGCATGTTGGAATTGGACATTTTTTGTTGCATGTTACATGGTGTATGTCAACATTTCATGTTTCATATTTCATGTCAATGTTGCACATTATATGTTGGATGTCATTTGTTGATGTTACATGTTGACATTCAATGTTGATGTTGCATGTTGTATTTTGTGTGTTTCATGTTGTGTGTTACATGTTGATGTTGCATGTTGATATTTTAGGTTGATATTTCATGTTGAATGTTGACGTTGCGTATTGGATGTTGACATTTCACTTTTGTTATTGCATACTGCTTGTTGATGTTGAATATTACATGTTAAAATTGCAACTTGCATATTTCCTATTCATGTTACATGTTGATACGATATGTTGATGTTGAAATTTGTATGTTGCATACATTTTATATTGATGTTACATGTTGACATTGCACATTACAGGTTGCACATTGCCTATTGGCATTGAAATTTGACATTTCATGTTGAACGATGCTTGTTGCATGTTGACATTTCATATTGAATGTTGCTTGTTATATGTTGACATTGCATATTACATGTTAACGCCACACTTTTCATGTTGTGTATTACACACGTAGGTTGTACTTTACATGTGGATGTTGACATTGCATGATGTTTATTGTAATATATCGATGTTGCATTTTGCATATTGAAGTTATTGATGGATGTTGCATGTTGCATGTTGACATCACATTCTACATGTTCCATGTTGTTGTTTCATGTTGAAATTGCATGTTTTGCATGTTGGCATTATACATTACACATAGCATGTTGCATGTTTCTTGTTGACATTGAAAGTTGCATGTTCACATTATAAGTTAATATTATTTATTGTTGGAAGCTATATTTATTGTTGTAAACTTGCCTTTCGTAAATGCATAGTTGACCTTAAAGTGGGAGATGATTGTTAAGGCAATCAACCAAGAACATGATCCCATTGATAATTGACTAGGCACATGGGAGTTGACTATGTCCACTTTGATCATTTAGATCCACATTATATGGATAGCTATGAGATGTGGTCCCATAAATTGAGGGTTTATTTTCCCACCCAAACATGTGTGTGTGTGTGTGTGTGTGTGTGTGTGTGTGTGTGTGTGTGTGTGTGTGTGTGTGTGTGTGTGTGTGTGTGTGTGTGTTTTCTTATAGATTGGTATATCATCTATTCATGGAGCTATGTTCATTGTGCTTAAGTGATAACTGAGTATATTGGGACCACCATTTCTCTTGGAATCTTTGTTGTTCACTTCTACTATTTTCTTTCTTGTTCCAAAATGGTCTTAAACTTGTTTGGTTCTTGATCAAGGTTTCATATAGTGTGAATGAGTTCCATGTTAGAGTGAGAGGGTTTGAAGAGACTACAATGATCCTATCTATGTGATGCACTATTTATTGTGCCCTAGTTTTTTTTGGCATGGTCTAGTATTTTTTTGGGTATTAACTTACCATATTCAAGTGCATTGTTGGGAAAATTTGGATGCTAGAAGCTTGTAAATACCACTATGTATGGTTTGAAGTAATTGGTGATATCAATTAAGTTCTAAAGGTATCGACTGGACTATATGGGAGGTGTATCCACTTGATTGAAGCTTAGATACATTTTTCTAGTGTAAAATCACATGGATTGTTTTGACTAGAAGTGAAGGTGGAGATCATTTCTTGATCAGAACACATAAGAAATTACCACCCCCAAAATGTATCATAAATAAAAATGGATTAAGAGGTAATTAGAAAGGTTAATCCTACCCCCACCACCTCTTTTTTTTCAATTACATGAGAAACAATGTTGGGTTAACTTATCTTACATGAGAAACATTATGATGTTAAGTTACCATTTTGAAATGTTCATGAAAGAGGGTTAACATTTGGAAAACCTCTCCTTTTTCCTTCCTTTTAGAATTACTCAAAACCTATGATCAAATAAGGCCATATGTCTTCCTTGAAAAAAATCTCATACGAAAACATTATGAACATAATAGGTTGGATGCCCTTCATGAGTGAACCTAACAAGAGAACCCTGTAAAAAATAGGTTCAATGCCTCACCTCAACAAACACTGTGAACATTGTGAGAAAACCATTTTAGCAAACTAGGTCGCATTCCCTACATAAACAAGCATTAGTCAAATCATATTGGAGGCAATCCCTAAACAATCCAAATTGAATGGAATGGAAATATTTTCAACCATTAAAATGATGGTGATCCATTGGTGTGATGATTTAATTTGTCTATTCATAATGGTGTTTTTGTTTATTTTCCCATACTATATAGTTTGGAAAATGTATTTAATTTTAGACATGGTTGTATTTTTGTTTGGGTTCCATCATTTATTTAAGGTACATGATATATATAGTTAATCATAGGACATAGATACATGTTATTGTGGAAAAACATTACAAGCTTAAAAAATGATTCCATGGTTTACTGTTTTTCTGATATTTTAAAGAATACTTTTAAGGAGATGTTCTAGATATTTTCTATTGCCCACTAGGATTGAAGGTACATGCAATAAAGAGTCAATTAATGAAAAAACCATAAATAATTTGTAGAACGATCCTTGAATTTACTTCATCAATTTATGTCTTGTTATATTACTCATAATTGATTGTTGTATCACATACTTAGAAGCCTGTGGTTTTTATTGTATAATCTAAAATGATTTATGAGAACCTTTATCCAAGTTTCTTAAAGTATAATTAATGTAAGTGCTAAAATTCTTTATCTTTTAATGTTATATTCTCATAAGGCTTGTTGCTTTTATTTTCTAATTTTTATTGTGCATTTTTCATTTCTAAGCAAGATAGAAGAGTTATCTACGAATACTATAAATGTACAACATTGAATTTTACCCTTAATAACTTGATGAAAGTTATTGATGAGTTCCATATGGGAACCTAGAGTTGGCATGCTTGGATCCTTGTGGTAATGATTCAATTCTTTACACTATTGATACTAGTGAAATGTGGAAACATAGTAGACATGATGTTTTTCTTGTTCACATGTTGTAATCTTATGAATGTTTCAATATTATGAAAAAACATCCTTCATTAACTAAAATAAAATCATAATTTTGTTTGAGCTGGTAAGATGAATATAAAAAACAAAACATTCCACTACAATAATGAAGTGAGGGTTTTATGCAATATCTCGGTTTCAACGCTTTGGATGTATTAGATCAAGTTATGTATATGTGGATATATTGACAAGAGTTCAATTATAAATGATCTCTAGTTTGTATAAGGAGGGACACAATTGTTGGACAAAGAAACATTTATGAGACTTTGCATTTATTTGAGTTGTCAAATCCTCTCAAACTAGATCAACAATTAATATTCCCATAGGGTTTTTTAGGGTATCGGTTTCAACACTTTGGATGTATTAGATCAAGTTATGTATACGTGGATATATTGACAGGATTCAACTTATAAATAATCTATAGTTTAGGGACACAATTGTTGTAAAAAGAAACATTTATGAGGTTTTGCATTTCTCTGAGTTGTCAGAGCCTCTCAAACTAGAACAACAACAAAGATTCACATAGGGTTTTTTAGGGTACGTTGGTTGCAGATCTAGGAGAGAAACTATGGAGATTTCAATCATGATCCAAAATGGATTACTATATATTTTATCATCTATTTTTGTACATTATGGGTGGGAAAATTAGAGTGAACAACTTGTAAAGTCTATTTTATGGGTAGGTCCTATTTTGGTGGTTTGGGTCCATAAAATTCTAGGGCCTAGTTGAGGCATAAAATGACATTTTTGGGCATCAAAAATTTGCAATCAAAGTTCCCATCCTCTTGATGTTGATATACACATCAATATCTTTCCAATGGTGCAAACATCACCTCAATCGGAGTTTGTATGAGGAAGTTATGCCTCCCACAAGTTGACTTATCATTATGATCACCATGGTTTCAAGTGGATGCCACATCAACTTCCATTATTCACACATATTGAGATAGTCATGTGTGGACTTTCAATAAGATTATAAAGGGTTCGAAACTTTAAATCTAGCTAGGATTTGAGGCATGCAAAAACCATAACCCTAACCCTAGACAACTATCAAGACATTATTAAATATTGAGCTAATATGAAAGGAAGGGATCTCATTCTTATGTATTTTTTATTGTTCCATAGTTGAGTAGAGAAAGGGAGTGGAATATTGGAGCAAATTAGAAGAAGAAGAAAATAGTGTAGTAGCCATATAAGCCACGGTTTCCATGGAAACTCTATAGTGGGTTCATCTTTCTTTGTATTCGCATTTTATAATTAAGAAGAAAATAGAAAGGTATAGTCCTCACCTTCTGGCTAGGTTATTCTTGTATTGGGTTTTCCTAGGGTAATCGTGTGTTCACTGTGTGAATGGTGTATTATTTTCTTTAGATTATTTCATTTCGGTCTTAAATTATTTAAGTATTTTTTCTACTACACTAGTAATATTAAATCTTTATCTTAAGTAGGAGACTGCATAACAAGAGTTTGCATAAACTTGCAATATTGGTTGTGACAAAATGTTTGAGTGGAATGTCCACAATAGTTCACAAATCAAACTATATAATCATCTCTATCCTAATTTACCATTGCTAAGGCCTTACATGAATGACTCATTTGGTGCCATGTTATATAAGAAGACCCTCTTCCCATTTGTAAAATTCAACATCTAATTGGACTTGGTGGATGTGGATGGGACAGTAGTAAATGTCTGAATGGATCCATCATTAATGGGTGTAGAGTGTTGGTTTGTTAGTTATAGGAATATTATGAACATGAGGCATGGGGGAATAATGTGGGAAATCATGGGTATTTTGGAAATTGTCATTCATGGAGATGAAGACGAAAAGAGGAGATAGAGATCTCATAGAACTCAAGGAGAATGAAGAAACCAAGGACATGGAAGGATTGTCTCATCAAATCCATTGTATCCAAATTGGGACTTATATTATAAGCTAATTGTTTTGTTATTTTATGAAATATATTGGCCTATGTTTTATAACAACATAAAAGTTCTTGAAGCTTCCAAATGATGTTTGAAGTAAGATTTCAATACACTCATTATAGTTGTGTTTTCCTCTATTGTGCCATGTGAATCCGACATTCTTTGGTTGTGTTGTGTGTGTTTTCATATTTCTTCATTGTGTACATTGAATTTAATGGTAGACTTGTAGGTGATTGCACCAACTATCATCCCAAAGATAACACAAAAGTCTTTGAGAATTCTAAGTTTCATATCAAGACCAGGAGAACTCCTCACCAAAAGTGCAACATCCTCTATGTAAATAACAAGGATGGTGACTATTCCAATGAGATTAATGCCAACAAAAACATGCTTACTCTAGACACGCCTCTAACTTGTCAACATATATGTCAAAAAGGATAGGGAAATAAGGACAGCCATGCTTAACCCTTATATTACAATTAATTTCTTCTCACCAACCCACATTATTCCTAAACTTAGCAATTACTTTCTCAAATAAGCTTATCATAGTAGCTCTTAACCAAAAAGTAACATTTAAACCTTTCAATCTCTTCCATAGTTTATTTATAAGCACCATGTCAAAAAAATTCCTAAATTCAGTGAAGGAATAAAGGAGATTGATTTTATTATCTCGATACTCCTCTATATTAATCCTATGTGTAATCAAGTAGTGTCAGGTTGAGAGATAGCTTTGTAAACTAGCTTGGCCTTTCACCCTTTTCTTGTAACTTTCTGATTAGAAGGTAATATTCTTCTCTAACATAATTGTGTACATCTTGACTAAAAGAGAATCATAAGGTTCTATAATTTGAGGGGATGTTTTTGTCACCACTTTTAACAATATGAATAATGAGGTTTTACGTCCAAGTTTCAAAAAAATCTATGTGAATGCTACATTGAATAAGCTATGAATGTGAGGGATAACAACGTAGCCTCCAAAAATTTTATGATTTATGCCTACTAACCTTTGATATCTTTAACTTTCTCTTTTGCTAGACATTTAACTCCATACTCAATATCATCCAAAGTGAAAACCTCGTGTTGTAAAAGGAAATAAATGTTATCCAAATCATCAAGGTATTAACAGAGAATTTCAAGGCATGAATTCCAATAGAAATCATGTTTTTTTCTTTAGTTTCCATGTTAGGATTTTCCGCCAAATTTTTTAGGCTCAAATTTATAAAGGTTTAAGAGTTTACCCTACTTTTTATTTACGCACAATCGCTTCTTTCTTTTAATTAGTGATTTTTAATTATTTATTTTGATAACCTTTAGGGGCTCATCATGGGCCTCCCTGGTAACTTTCATAGCAATCTCACATTTGTTATACCATGGGTTGCAAGCTTTGTCATACTCAATGTCACCCAAAGTGAAAACCTCACATTGTAAAAGGGACTGAATGTTATCCAAATCGTCAAGGAATTCATAAATCATTTCAAGGCATGAATTCCAATCACTCATAGCAATCATGTTATTTTCTGTAGTTTTTTGTGTTAGGATTTGCCACCAATTTTTTAGGCTCAAATTTATAAAGGTAAGAGTTTATCATATTTTCTATTTACACACGGTCACTTATTTCTATTGATTAGTCTTTGTAATTATTTATTTTGATATCCTTTATGGACTTTTCATAGGCCTCCCTGAAAAATTTCTTACCAATCTTGCAATCTTTGTCATACCACGGGTTGCAATCTTAGTCATACAATGGGGTAAATGTCTAATTTTTTTTAAAAATAAATTTAAAAATATTGTTTGTTCATACAAGTTGAGAATTTTGCTATAACATTATGTTAAATGTCCTCAATATTATTATCAATTCAAAAATATTTTCTTTATTTTTATAGAAGAACATGTGTTTTTCACAATTACAACCTTCTTCTACGAACTTGTTATGTATTAAGAGCATGTGTATTAGGTGGGCTCATGATTGTATGATATACAGGTTGGCTCAAAGCATATACCAAGGTCCATGAGGGTGTTCAACAAAGGGCATTCTAAACACCAACATATTCAATCCCTAAAATAAGGAAGGTCTTACTCAAGGCACATTGTCGAAGACATATGATACTATGTGGGTTCAGTTATCATGACAATTGCAAGTCCCATCCAATAAATTAACCATATTACTTCTTTAACAAATTGGCATACATTGTTCACAACAACTATTCTAAAACATATGTTCCTTTCATCATAATAGTCTAAACATACCAAAAAAATACATCATTATCATAAAGTAGAAAGATATGAAAAATGTTAAAGGGGAGTGTCAACAATATCCAAAACATCCTTATATTCCATACATTGCATCAAAGGAACACAAAAAAACATATTCAACAATACTAACCAAAGTATCAATGTCAACAACCAACCTATCAACCAACTATCAACAACCTTAAAACAAGTCAAAGTCTTTACATATATAGGATCACACCCTTGGGTGGAAGGATTCATTCAAAAATTTATCAATACCACCCAAAAATTTATTGATTCATGCATCACACAAATTCCATGTATTTATGTCACTTTTCTCCTTAAAACACAAAATAATGGCTTGATATTATGGTTCCTACTTCCCATGACCCTTGATCCACTTTAATCCTACTAAGAGTCCTCAAAATGGGTGAGGAAACTTGAATTTCATTGTTTCTAAGATGGCACCATCGTGTCCTCATTCAAAATGAAGGTGGATACAATCCCTGACCACACTTGTTGACTTATCCTCAAGTCAACTCCACTCACCCTTCTCCTATCTTTTTCCTTGATCTTCCACCACCTAAAATGGAGACAATTTTGGAACCACCTTTGAACCTTGCTCATGGAACCAATTAAATGTTTCCAACTCTTTAGATCACATTGACAGAATTCACTGGGTGCTAGAAATGAATTGTTAGGTTTTTGCATGACTATTATGATAAAGTCTTGTAGCGTAGATGGTTTTCCATTCAAAATCTACAAAGGAATTGATCCTTTAAAGTTTCTTGAATTTATCCATTGTTTTTGGCTGCATATATCAACTCTTGTTGTACTTAGTTCATAGCTATATGATTTTGATCCATTTGGTTATCAAGTTCATTGATTTCCTCATGTTTTCCTATCCTATTGTTTGATCCATATGTATTTCATCTTCAACCTACAACATCTTAACCCTATCTTAAAGAGTGTCTACTAGAACCTCTCTTTCTCACCTTATATTTAGACAATCAATAATTATTGAATGGAATTTGTTGCTCTTCTTAGTCATAAGTTTGAGTTGTGTTCTTGTGTATTCAACCTTTTGCACTAGTGGCTCAATGCAACTTTTAATTAGCACCATAGCTTGGAAGTTTCCATGCTTTCTCTTTTATCCTAGCTTAATTTGTAAGGTAACAAATAAATCATGCAATTTGTAGTATGAACCCTACAATATATCTAATATCTCCACTTGTGGCTCACCTTCAATGTTATCTTCAAAGTTAGGGTCAACTCCTTGTACTATGGGCCACGTTTATATAAACCTAATGTGGACATGTTTTATATGTTCTATAATAGTTTACTTGTCACACCGTAAGTTCTCCCTTTCCTATGTTATCTCATCTAACTAGATTTAAGTGTTTTGTAAGTTTATTTATAAGTCCAAGTTCATTTGTTCAACTATGATGAGACAATTACAAATCTTAATCCCATAATTATGGTCAAACCTCAATGAGTCCTTTGAATAAACAGTATGCATATATGTAGGCTAGGAAGTTGTTGAATGTAGACATGTTAAAGGGTTGATGTGTGATAGAAAGAAATCATTTTGAATCAAAATCTCTAGTTTTCTCTGTGTGACACTTATCTCCTATGTGACACATATATCTTCCTATCTAGTAGTGGCACCTTTTTCTAACACAACATTGCAAATCCTCTATTGTGTGTTCGTTGTGATGAACTGTGTAATGTCTTGATTTGCTTGAATTGTCTACAATGTCACCTCCACATTCTCGGAAATCTTGGTGAGGGAATTTGTAGTGGCCATTAGTCATATGATCTAGTGTGGGATTAGTGGATTCAGTGTTTATTGTGTCAATTCTGTCCACAATATGTTCAATCCATTGACCTTGTGTTCTTGGCATCTTGCATCATCAACATTGTCTTTGTCCTCTGGTTCCCCAAATGATTTAATTGAATGTGTCTTCTTGGGTGTTTCCCACATGTTGGGGTCCTCTTCATTTCCTCCACTAGTGGTAATTTTCTCTCCCCGATGAGTTGTTCAGTGTTCTAATTGATGCCCCTCCCTAGTTCCTTGATCTTACTCATTGTTATGTCCCTTGCTTCATTATTTTCATCATTAATAGAATCAACTATTTACTTAAAGTCTCGTGGTTCATTTTGAATGATGGTGCCATTTTCCTTAAATTATTTCTCACCATTTGAAGATACAAGTACTACCGTGGTTTGAACTAGCAAAGTCTCTCCCAAAATATGCAAGGATTCTTCTATCTTTGAGAGATCGGGGACTTCAAGATGCTTGCCTTCCATCCCCACTACCAACTTA
>ML782005.1:28126-45587 GCA_009831015.1 Picea engelmannii | reverse complement strand
GGAGGATTGATCCAGGTGGATATCGGTGGCCACCCACCTTTTCCGACTGGCTCAAAACAGTTTTCTGGCAATTTTGGCAATTTACTATTTTTAGCAGGTTTTAACTTTCGAGGCCATTTTGAGGGCCTAAATGAAGGTTTTTTTAGATCGAGGTTCTCAATGATAATAAAAGGCATATTGAGCCCCCAAAATGAATCTCCTCGACGATACCTTTCCAACGAGCTATCACACGCCTAAAACGGAGATCGTATGCAAAAGTTACAACCCCGAGAAGTTGATGTACTAACTTACCCAAAAGGGGCCCACATGACTTTTGGCGCTTCATCTCCTAGGGTTAGGTTTTTGGATGTCTATAACTTTTGGAATTCTCGTCTATTGTAAAAATGCCTCTAGAGCCTCATTGTAATCATCTTCTCACAGATGGGAGTAGCAGCCACATCTCTTCTCAGAGATAAGCTACCAGCGCCCAAGCTAGTTTATTTCCATTATGTCTGTAAGCATATTTCAGTCATTTGTTATTAATGAAATGAAGTCTTATTTCCACTGCATCTCTGTGTTTATGTGTATTTCTGTATTTCATTGTGTTCCTACATAAATCCGGATCAAGTTAGGTGCATGTGGGGTTGCATGATAATAGGGGCAATAATGAATAGCTCTACCAATTGAAAGAATCCTTCCACTAAAAATTTAATCCAGGTGGACATCGGTGGCCACCCACCTCTTCCATTGACTTAACATGTGTCTCCATATTAGCAGTTTTTTTATCTACAATATTTTAAGTCCTAAACTTATGGGGTTGTTTTGAGGCCTTAAACAAAAAAAAAATTCCATTTAGGGGCCTTTAGTGGTCATGGATCACTTAAGCCCGCCAAGAATTGTACTTCTTAGTTATATCTTTCCAATGAGCTACTCTGCACCCCAAACGAAGATTGTATGCAAAATTTGCACCCCTCCGAAGTTGACATATCAACTAACCACCTTGGGGCCTGTAATCCTTTTGACGCTTTGTCTCTTATGGTTAGGGTTTTGTATCTTTAGGTTTTTTCCTCTTAGGGTTTAGTACTCTATGTTAAAAATTCCATTTTGACCTCTTGTAAGGTCTTCTTTCGAATGATCGTAGCAGATATATCTCTCTTCAAAGATAAGCTACCACCATTCTAGCTAGTTTGTATTACTTTGAATTTTATAGTATTTTCCTATTTCATTCATTAATAGAATTTGGGTTTCATTGTATTACTACGCTCTTTGCAATATTTATATGTGTGTGTTTCCATTCATATTCCTTCCTTTCATTTTATTCTCTATGCAACCCAAGTCAATGGTATCAGAGCAATCTACTCTTTCTTGTTTCTTAGTGCATGTCCTTGACGATGTCAAGTTATAGAGAGTTGGGTATCGAGCTAATTTTTCTAAGGGAAGACCACTCTCACTGCCCCAAGTATCCTCCCATGGTGGAAGAAAAGAGAGATGATGGATTAGGATATCCTTTCAAGTTGTTGCTAAAGGAAGTCCTTGTGAGATAAAGGAATGATATGATATATAATTTCACCTGAATCCTTTGATGACTACCAATGATAACCAAGGCACCTACAATAAGAAGCCATTTCAGAGGTGGAACATGTTAGCACAAGATTGAGACCAGGGTTCTCTAGGGTTTCCAATAAAAGACATTGTTGCAATAGAGATACACCAGTATTTTCATCCTTCCAAAAGGGAAATAAGCCTCACTTGAGGCGTAGCCGAGACTTGGTTGATGAAGTGAGTCAGAGAGTATGTAGCATCAAATTTACATTAACATTACTTAGAGATATGTGATAAATCCAAAGACATTCATGGACAACAAGCCAATACTTAACCATTCAAGAAAGAAGCAATTGCAAGATAGAATTATAGATTCATATACATCACATCATATCACAATAGCAAGAAATTTTAGGGGCCTAAACACATCTTTATATTAGCAGTTCCAATATCCCAAAATCAGTGTACAACATAGGTCTCCAATACAACTCTTGTGCAACAAAATATGACTCTACACAACCCATTATAGACTCAAAATCAAGTTGTGAAGGAAACAAGACTATCAGTAGAGACCATTATAGTAGCTACAGGACCAAGTTTTCTACTCGAAGATACTACTAACAATAATAACCTTGACCAACCACAGTACAGACCAAAGTCTGACTACAATTCAAACCCAACCCTTTCCCATTGCATAGCTCCATCTTTATGGTTTTCCCTTGGGCACTTCTTGGATTCTTGATTTCACTGTCTTTCCGTCTTTTTCCTTGCATGTGCTCGATGTTCTTGGCATTTTCCACTTCTTTTCTAGTTGGTGCATGGCGTTTTTGGAATTTTCCATTGTTGTTGTACTTTCAGTTAGTTTGATGTCATCTAACTATTTTTCGTCGCTTGGAATCTTCTACTAGAATCCATTTCTTTCCCCAAAACTTTGGCATGTTAAAAAATGGAGCGCCCAATTGTGAGGACCTTCCACTTCCTTCCCATGGCCTTCTACAAATAGAGGGCTCAACTCAAGCACAATTGTGAGGACCTACTGGTGGAATTTTTCATAGTGCTCCACACGATCCTGCCATTTTCTTGCTAAAATCAAGGATTCTGGGACAAACACTTGTGATACTGTTACATTGGGATCCTCGAGCTTAGTAGTTTGTAGTGGAGTCCATTCAATGTCTACAATGGAATCAATTTGTTGCATCTATACATACTTATCTTGCAAAACAGGGTGGAAGTCTTTGATCTCTTTCTTCGACACCCAAGTAGACTCATCTAGAGCATCTAATCTTTCGTCCATAACTTGGATCTCCGCAAAAAAAAATCTTACTCAACTGGATCAGAGATGGCTTAGGATTTTTCATTTATCTGGTAGAGGTGTGCATGCAACTCTTTGATTGGCTTACTTCGTCTTTCCACCAAGCCAACCCAGTCATTGACCATGCCAAAGAGTTGGTGGCATTCATATGCATGGGCATAAAGAGAGTACCGAATGAGATTTCCTTCCATGACTACCTATGTGACCTTCTGCATCATCTCATGCGGTTGCTCCTTTTCAATCAACTTGATTGCAACCATTCCCACATCGTCAAAGGATGTTGTCCAAACCAATCTTATACAATTGACCTGCGATCAACTGATAGTCTGAGGTGCATACCACCAGATGTCGCTTCCGAGTTGTAGAATACCCATTAGAAATAGTATTGGTAGTAAGAAACAATGCAATATCTGAAAGGTGATCAAGGATAGCCTTAATATTAAAAAGATATGCATCTGGGAGCTGGTCATCGACAGCTTTTCCATGCTCTCCTGATTCTAATCGAGATATATGATCGGGGACAACATCTAATTTGTCTAGCTTGACAATGACTTCAAAGTAAAACTCTTGAAACAACAACCATATACAAATTCTACCTTCCAACACATGCTTAGTAACCAAACATTTCAAAGCAGAATGATTAGTAAAGAATTTAAAATGGCCTCCTAACAAATAATTTCTAAATTTTTTCAAAGCATAAACCATTGCCAAACCTTCCCTTTCATTGGTAGTGTAGTTGCGCTCGGCCTGAGAAAGCTTCTTGCTAGAAAATTAGATAAGATGACCCAGGTTTTCTTCACCATGTTGTACAAGGATTTCACCCAAAGAAATACCAAAAGCATCAATGTGTACATGAAATTCCTCATTCCAATTCAGATATATGAGAATAGGGGCAATACTCAACTTTTCTTTGAGGGTATCAAAGGCTTGATCACACTCTGGCTTCTAGCTGAAGGCTTCAGATTTCTTCAGCTATTTCTCCAATGGGGAAGTTATGCTTGCATGATTTCTGATGAACCTGTGGTAGTATCGATTGTGGCCCAACATTGACCGCAACTATTTAGTACTCGTAGGTGGTGGAATATTCAGTATCACATCCACCTTTGCGGGATCAACCAAAACTCCTTCCATGTACACTATATGTCCTAGCATATTTACAAATGGTACACACAAGATACACTTCTTCAGGTTTAAAGAAATATGTAGTTGTCTGCAATGATCAAACACCAACCATAGTAAACCTATGTGCTTCTTCAATAGGTTGTACACGGTCCAATCATCCGTATATACTTCATGAAATTTATGAATAAAGTCTCAAAAAGCAACAATAATTATTCGATAGAAAACATTTGGGGCATTCTTCCGTCCAAAGGACATAACATTATAAGAAAAATAATCCCATTCTATAGTGAAGGTACTTTCTCTTATCTTCTTTTGAAATTATAACCTGATGATAGCATGAGAATCCATCGGTAAAGAATATGCTTCATTGTCTACCACTTTATCAAGGAATTCATCACTAAAGGGAGTAGGAAAAGGGTCATGTACACAAGCTAAATTCAAACTCATGTAATCCTCACAGACTCTTATATCATCAGTACCCTTCTTGCTCTGTATTACAATAGGATTGATCCACTTGGCCTTGTTATTGTACAAGTTGTAGGTTGGGAAAATCCTGACCCAACCACCAAAATGAAAACAACTAAGGGACATTATACCTAATGTCACCTCGATATATGTCCTGCATTTCAAGGGTGAGTAGGTCACTCTAGGGAGGCGATCTCGGTGACCCTGGGGGGATTTATCTGGATGGAAGGGAAAGAAGAGAAGAATCCCCCTAAAGGTCAATGATGGAAGAGGAAATATGGCTTTAATGACGTGTCTATGTCTGGTTTGAGGTTTCCAAGTCCTTGGATGCCTGAAAAGGGTGTTTGTACCTGTCCGAGACACAAGAAAAGACACAGTTGCATGTAGTAATGTTAGTTGGACAAGCAAGTTAAGCTTGTTGTTCATGATTGCAGAAATGATCAATGATATATATCAGCACATAAAAGATAATAAGGGCTGCAATATAAGTGCTACAATTCCAATTGAATAAGCATGAGACAAGCTAGCAAAAACTAGTTTATGCTCAACAATGATAGAACAAGACTTTAGCACAAAAAGAAAGGTTGTCGTAAAAATCTAACTGTGGTGATATTTATCAGCCTTATTGCTGTCAAAAACTTGTTATTACAGCAAGATATTTAACCATTTAAACTTGCTCAAAACTTTCCAAAATATGTGTTGTACTTAGTAGATTTATGTGGGTAGATTTTAGGCAATTTTCAATGGTTAAATTAGGAGTTATTGAAGAGTTTGGTTAGGGTTTTCTGCAATACTAATGGTTGTGGGTTAAATTTGTAACAGAAGCAAGAAATAATTGGAGAAATGAAATTCCCTAGTGGCTCAAGAAATCATTTATAGCATAGATTTTATTCCTCTAGGAACAACTTCAAAATCACAAAATTTCATGTTTTCCAAATCAACAATTTTATATCTCTAATGCAACAAGTGATGACTTGTGCCTTTAATGATTGGGGTAATGGATTCAAGAAAATAAATAGCTAGAGGTACTACCTCCTTGGGGTTGTATGTCATCTTACTCACCGAGGCAAGTATCCCTAGCTAGGGTTTAGGCTAAGAGGGTGTATGCACTTATACTTCTCTTAGCAAACCCTTGTTAAACCAATAAAATGTAATCATAAAGTGATGGAGGCTAAGGTGGGGGTACATTCCCTTATACTTCCCACCAAGATCTAGAAAAATAACCTTGACTTGAATAACAAATGATAGCACAAACTAAAAGCCATACCAATCTAGAGAAAAAATGTTAAGACTAGCTGCCACAATAGCGAAAGAAGAACCTTCCAAGACTAGCGCATCACTTCCATCAACCAATAACCAATAATACAACCATACACAAGATCACAAGAGAGAAACTAGCCAAATATAGCGAAAATTTTAGTCCAAGTATCCTCTCCAAATGGGAGAGATGTGTCTTAAAAATGAGATCTTATGATCTCTATTTATACAAAATTTCACTAACATAGTTTGTCCACATAATTTTAGGGTAAACCACAATATTAGGGGTCAACAACCATAATATTTCCCCTTTACACAAATAATATAAAACAATTCATCTTTAAAATCACTTTTACACAAAAGGAAACCCTAACTTAAGGTGACATCACCCCTTTAGGGGACGTTTTGACACTAGGAGCAAGTCGTTGGTGTTGGAGAAGCATTGCTAGGCCTCCAAAGGCCACATGTCAGTCACCTATTCCATATCCTCATTCTCCTCAAAACATCCATGTGTCAATGAGTGGTAACCTCACCACCAAACCCTATCCCCTCTATGTGATGCCATGCCTCTAAAGATGACAGTTTTCCTCTCCTAGGAAAAACGTTTGGCATGCAGGGGCTACGTTATGTCTCTCAAGTCATATTCTACGCCTATGAAGGTTCATCTCTCTCATCTGACATGCAGACCCTTGGAATCCAACCTGTGGGCTTCAAATACCATGGAATCCCAAGCTAGGCTTGTTCCTCCAAAATTCTCCACCAACTAGGTCCTACAAAGACAAATAAGCACTCCCTCTAAGGATCTCAAGTCAAAATATCATGATGAGTAAATAAAACCAATAAATGATCCACCTAATCATTTTCATCAAATATTACCATGTCAAACAAGTAAGTGCTCAAAGACATTATGCAACTTGCAAGATTGGATATGGGAAGGTTGACGAAGTGTCCTATTGGGTAGACCTTTCCTAGGTCAAGGAGTGTTTCACAAGTGGTCCCTCTCTAATCCATGTAAAGTGGGTGAAGTGGTTGAGGATCAAGACTCATTGGGCATGGGGTTCATGACATACAAGGGTTTGTAGTGTCTCATTCATGGGTTCCTTTGTAGAGGGTGTGTGGCATCTTCATTTGTAATGCACTTTTTCCAATCCCATTTTCTTGCCATTCATTGTTTCTTTCATGTTTTAAAATATGAGTTGAAGGCCACTGTCCTGGAGTGGTGTCTAGATAATGATAGTGCCACTCACAAATACCTTTTGGAGATGAAAAGGTTGGCTCGTGATGAGACCCCCTTTCTCTCACCCATGCAACTAAGAACCATTACCCTGGCTTGGTGACCAAATGATGGTAATGCCATACCACTAGATATCCATGATCATGATAGTTCATCTTGTGATGAGACATCCTATCCTCCAACTAACCCCCTAATCATTCTATTATTATTCTTGAGGGTCCCCCTTTTCTTATAGATAAGTGATTTTCTATGCTTTCTTGGGGGATCCCTCGGCAAAGCATCTGGAAGTTCTATATAAATAGGCTTTTATCTTTTTATCCAACATCAATCCCTATGGGCCTTCAACCCCTTCTTCCCATAGAATGAGGGACAACCCCTTCTTGGGTCAATACACCCTAAAATCCCAAGAGATAAGGAAATGGGGGGTTTAGGTGATGAAAAGTGGTAAATATGGTTGGGAACAGTATGATGGCTCTTCAAGTGAGTTCCTACTAGCAAACCCATTCCCAAGGAAGACCACTTACTAGGGAACAATTTCAACCACCAAGGTAAAATAGGGAAAAAGGAATAATGTCGAAGCATCTGTCATGAAATATAAAGCAGTCTAAGATACAATATACTCAAATGCCTCAAATATTGAAATGACACTCACCTGACTTGTACCTCATGGAGAAAGGCCCAGCGCCTCTCAGAAGCCAGATGGTGTGGTGGATGCCATATGAAAATCTTGACCTATGTGATGGTGAGAAGGGTCTCCATCTTTGAAAGTGGATATTGTTGGTCATTTAGTCTCTCGACACTCCATACTTGCAACCTAAGGGCCTCGAGATATGATATCCTTATTTATCCCACAAAATGGGGATAACATCTGGCTCCTACTTGGGGACATGTGCTCGTCGTAGAGTGCATGAGAATCACAACATCTCCTAGTATTCTTATGCCTACCAAAACTCAAACAAAAACATCAGAGCATCTAGGGTGGTGCTATCACCCTTCATCCCTCTACATAAAAACCCAAAAATAAAACTAATCTAGAAAATAAAATTTTGACATTTTTTCAAAAATTTATAAACTAAACATGAAATCATAATGCAAGTAGAGAAAAAATGAAAATTAAATGCATCTAAAATAAAATGAGTAATCAAGATGCAAATGCAGGAAATCAATATGAACTACCTACTTACCTAGGGCCTTGGGGCCCTGAAGATCGGGTGATGGGTGATGTCGGATGAAATCATACAACTAGTGCAACCAGTTGATCCTCCCATCAAAGTATCTCCCCATGTGCTTAATTATGTAAAACAACAAAGATAAGACCAACACGTAATGATCATGAACATAAATATATATAAATCAATCGTCAAATAAAACTCATGGAATTGGGTGGGAGGGAGGAAATCTCGTTGGAAATAAAATCGGCCACTATGATCAAGCAAAGAATCTTGCCTAAAGTGATAGCCACAAGATTGATCAATCCAACTTTTAAGGGGGCTATTATATGTAGACGAAGGCTCATCTGCATTTGTGCATAAAGACTTACTTCTTGTCGAGGACTTCGAGGAAATGAGAGATCGAAATAATATTGCATGATCTCTCAGAGAAGACGGTAAGAGGTAAGAGATAGGCTCGGGTAAGGAAAAACAATGCCTCTTCACCTACGAATCTTCATGGCAATCTCCAAGATGAAAATACTTTCGCTTTGAAGAATGGGCCTTTGATTTCTCTGAGGTGGCCACATCCTGGCATTAATCCAAAATTGAGGATGAAAGTGGTTGAGTGTCCCCGAATAAATCTGTAATCATGTCATCATCAGGATCCCAAACATATGAATCATATACGCATGAAAAGTAGTCCTCTAAAGATGACAACTCAAACCCCTTTTCTTGAGGGCTACCCTCATTGTCGTAAATGGGGTCTCTATCGAAAATGAGACGACCAAAATCCCACTTGCTTCTGCTAGTCTGTATGAAAGTGTCTATATGCTCATCAACCATATGTAAAGGTTCTCTCACAAGACCATCAACAAAAGTGAACATCTCTTTGTCTTCGTGTGTAGGAGGAGTAAAGGCATTGACGTCTTCATCAAGTGGAAGGACATATGTGACTTCTTCATCTTCGTCAAATGTATCATCCAGATATTCAACATGAGAAAATTCGTCGAGATATTCTTTGTAAATTTTTTCATATGTTTTTTCTTCGAGCACTTCTTCATCGTCAAGGGAAGGAAATAACTCTCTTATGTTATTCATTTTTTCCTTAGCATCTTTATTAGCATCCTTTTCCTTTTCCATTTGTAAAAATGCCATCTTTGAGTCATAACAAGTTCTAGATGAGGGTTCATCCCATGGTGCCATAATTCCATTGACCGAAAGGACACCTCAATGGAGTCGTTAGGTGAGATCAAGTCTCACCAAAGGAGGGAAAGGGGGAAAGAGGGAAAGGTGGATTCATGGAAAGTGGAGTCACTAGACAAGATTCAAGGGAAACTTATAAAGGGTGGAAAAGGGAAATCTCTTCAATGGAGTCTCCAGGCAAGCTAAGGGATAGAGGATTTGGGGGGGAATATTGCCAAAGTGTCATTAGTGCATGAAGAGGATTCAAAATCCTCCCCGAAAATGGTGTCAAAATGTTATCGCACAAGTTGTAGGTTGGGAAAAGCCTGACCCAACCACCAAAATGGAAACAACTAAGGGACACTATAATGAATGTCACCTCGATATAGGTCTTTCACTTCGAGCGTGACTAGGTCACTCTAGGGAGGCGATCTTGGTGACCCTGGGGGTATTGATATGGATGGAAGGGAAATAAGAGAAGTATCCCCATAAAGGTCAATGATGGAAGAGGAAAGATGGCTTTAATGACTCGTCTCCGAGTGGTTTGAGGTTTCCAAGTCCTTGGATGCCTGCAAAGGGTGTTTGTACCTTCCCAAGACACAAGAAAATCCACACTTGCATGTAGTAATGTTAGTTGGACAAGAAAGTTAAGCTTGGTTTCCTTGATTGCAGAAATGATAAGTGATATATATCAACACATAAAATATAATAATGGATGCAATATAAGTGCTAAAAGTCCAATTGAATAAGCACGAGACAAGATAGCAAAAACTTGTTTATGCTCAACAATGATAGAACAAGACTTTAGCAAAAAAAGCAAGGCAATCATAAAAAGCTAACTGTAGTGATATTTATCAGCCTTATGGTTTAACAAACTTGTTATTACAGCAAGATATTTAACCACTAAAACTTTCCAAAATATGTGTTGTACTTAGTAGATTATGTGGGCATATTTTAGGCAATTTTCAATGGTTAAATGAGGAGTTATTGAAAATTGTGGTTAGGTTTTTCTACAACCCTAATGGTTGTAGGTTAAATTTGTAACAGCAACAAGAAATACTTGGAGAAATGAAATGCCCTAGTGGCTCAAGCAAGCATTTCTGGCATAGATTTGATTCCACTAGGAACAACTTAAATTTCATGTTTCCCAAAGAAACAATTTTATATCTCCAATGCAACAAGTGGTGACTACTGCCTTTAATGATTAGGCTAGTGGAGTCAAGCAAATAAAGAGCTAGAGGTACTTCTTCCTTGGGGGTGTAAATCCTCTTACTCCCCAAGGCAAGTATCCCTAGCTAGGGTTTAGGCTAAGAGGGTGTATGCACTTATACTTCTCTTATAAAACCCTTGTTAAACCAATAAAATTTAAGCATAAAATGATGGAGGCTAAGGTGGGGATATATTCCCTTATACTTCCCACCAAGCTCTAGTAAAATAACCTTAACTTGAATAACAAATGATAGCACAAAGTAAAATACTTACCAATCTAAGGAAAAAATGTTAAGACTAACCACCACAAAAGAAAAAGAAGAACCTTCCAAGGCTAGCGCATCACTTCCATCAACCAATAACTAAGAATATAGCCATACACAAGAGAACACGAGAGAAACTAGCCAAAGATAGAAAAAAAATCAGTCCAAGTATCGTCTCCAAATGCAAGAGATGTGTCTTAAAATAAGATCTTATGATCTCTATTTATAAAAAATGTCACTAACATAGTTTGTCCACATAATTTTAGGGTAAACCAAAATATTAGGGGTCAACAACCCTAATATTTCCCCTTTACACAAATAATATTAAACAATTCATCTTTAAAATCACTTTTATACAAAAGGAAACCCTAACGTAAGGTGTTGTCACGCCTTTAGGGGACGTTTTGACACTAGGAACAAGTCGTTGGTGTTGAAGAAGCATCGCAAGGCCTCCAAAGGCCACATTTCAATCACCTAGGTCTTGCAAAGACAAATAAGCACACCCTCCAAGGATATCAAGTCAAAATATCATGATGAGTAAATCAAACCAATAAATGAGCCACCTAAATATGTGCATCAAAGATTACCAAGTCAAACAAGTAAGTTCTCAAAGACATTAGGCGACTTTCTAAGCTTAGATATGGGAGGGTTGAAAAAGTGACCTATTAATTAGACCTTTCCTAGGTTAAAGAGTGTTTCTAAAGTGATCCCTATCTAATCCATGTAAATTGGATGAAGTGGTTAATGTTCAAGACTCATTGGGCATGGGGTCCATGACATATAATGGGTTGTAGTGTCTCATTCATGGGTGCTTGATCTAGATTTTATGAGAAGAACGAAATGACTACAAATTATTAACAGGTGCTTAACACAAAATAATAGAGATACAGTAAAATTGGTTTTCTATTCAATAAGGAAATAAGCTGAAACTGTAAAATGCAGTGGAAACAAGCCTGTTGGAATGTTGGCGGCTTATCTCTAAGAAGAGATGTGATGGTTGTGCTCATTCGCAAGAATATTATTACAATGAGGCTCTGAAGGACTTTTTAAAATAAACAGGAATGCCAAAAACCCCATACATCCAAAAACCTAACCCTAGGAGATGAAGTGCCAAAAGTCATGTGGGACCCGTTTGGGTAAGTTATTACATCAACTTCCCAGGGTCGTAACTTTTGCATACGATCTCCGTTTTAGGTGTATGATAGCTCGTTGGAAAGGTATCATCGAGGAGATTCATTTTGGGGGAAATATTAAAGGAATTTACCTAATGTTTCCCATTTTCCAAAAAAAAAAACATCGTTTAGGGCCTCAAAACGGCTCCGGAAGTGAAAAACTGCTAAAAATAGTAAATTACCAAAATTGCCATAAAATTGTTTTGAGCTAGTTGGAAAAGGTGGGTGGCCACTAATATACACATGGATCAATCCTCCCTCATTAGGAAGAAATGTTCTCCATTGCATTGAGTTCCCCCATAAGATGAGGAAATTTATGTTGAATTTGGCCTCGGGTGAGCCACTTGCCTTGGTGCAGGAGCTACCCTGCTTTGACGACTCGATAAAGTTGGATCCTTTGCAGTCGATTGACCTTGATCTGTGTGTCCACAATATGATCATTGGATACATGTTGTATGCAATCAGGTTTGAGATTTTTTGGTGTCAGTTGTTCTGCTACTTCTGAGGTGTCCAATAATGGTGGGAAATAAGGGCAAAGGAGATTCACGTTGAACACTGGGTGTAGGCCAAGGAAGGGAGGAATGTTAAGATCAAAATAATTATCCCCAATGGCCTTGGTGATGGTGTACGGCCCATAACAGAGTGAGAGAAGCTTCTGATGGGGTCATGTAAGGCGTTCTTTTTGCAAGTGCAACCAAACTTTGTCGCCCACATGAAACTTATGTGGCACCCGATGCTGATCATGGCATTGCTTGTACTTGTCATTGGACTTCTATAGGATATTCGGAACCTATTGGTAGATGTTTTGGATCCACTCAATGAACCGAGTGGCTTTGTCAGCTTAAGTTGGAGCAAGAGATGAGTCGGTTGAGGTGACCACAAGGGGAAGTGCAACATCTATGGGACCCAATATTTGGAATCCCAACCCCACCTGAAAGGGTTTGTGGTCGGTTGAGCTATGCAGATATTGATTGTAGCTATGTTGGACATAGGGAAGGATCTCATCCCATTTGCGAGGGTGCTTTGAATTATAAATGTGAAGGATATGCACAATCATTCAATTTACGACCTCGGTTTGGCCATCTATCTGGGGGTGGAAGACCGTGGATTTGGTGAGCTTGGCATCCAGTAGTGACCAGAGGCTCAACTAGAATGGCCTAAGAAATCGGTTATCTCAATCTGAGACAATGGTTTGTGGGATTCCAAAATGTACCCAGACTCGTTCAAAGAAGAGCTTGGCAGTGGCCTCTGTTGTGATGTTCTTCTTGCAGGCAACCAGAATCGCCATCCTAGAAAAGCGATCAACAACCACAAAAACACAGTCATTTCCCCGCTTAGTGGATGGGAGGCCTGACATGTATTCCATTGATATGGATTCCCATGGCCTGTTAGGAGTAGGAAGAGGGGTGTACATGCCTTATTTCTTAGTGGTTTTTTTTGTTAAGGTTTAAGCTATTATTAGAGTTCTTTTCATTTCACTAGATAACAATAGCATAAGATAGGATCACTAAGAAATACACAATCACAAGAGACACATCATTTATCCTGGGAAACCCTCATGGGGGAGAAAACCCAGCAAAACTTCATTATTATAGATAGCCAATACAATGCCAAGAGATAAATCAAACAAATATAGAAAGTCCTCTCCCAAGAATGTGCCTCTCTCTCTCTCTCTCTCTCTCTCTCTCTCTCTCTCTCTCTCTCTCTCTCTCTTCTCCAACTGCAGCTCTGAAACTTGCTCCTCAGTGAACAAGTGAGTGTGTGTCTAAGTGAGGTGTTAGCCTCCTTATTTATACAACTTTGGCACGTGTGGACGGAGGTGTCTCTTCACTAGCAGGGCCGACTTCTTCTTCTGGGCGGTTATAACCACCTTTAATATATTTTGGGGCCTCTTTAATATATTCTGGGGCCAACTTCTTATTCTTCCTATTACAATTATGTTTTGACCAATCCGCAAAAGGGGATTTGATCTTTTACAATAACCGACATGATCAATCTGCAATAAGGGATTGATCTAATGAATAATACAACAATAATAATTAGAATACACTTTGCAGTTACAGTATTTCAACACTCCCCCTTAACAAGAAGGGTATTCTACAACAGCATCAGGCGAGAGAGAGGACAACATCATCATCAGCATCAGGTGGGTGAGAGGAAAACATCATCAATATCATCTTGGAACACTGACTGGTGTATCTATAAATCATCGGAAGTTTTTCTCATCAGAAGCATTGTCATTCTCAATGGAATGGAATCGTCATTTGCATCAATATGGATTAGTATAAAACTAATACATCATCATCATAGCACGAGGTTGGTCACATAATCATAGCACGAGTTTGTCTCATCATCACAGCACGAGGTTGGCACACTACACAGCAATTAAGATGGAATCACAACACAACAATTAAGCTGGAAACACAGTACTAGACTGGCTTTACGTCACAATAATTAAGATGGAAGCACAGTACTAGGCTGGCATATCTCAACACAACAATTAAGTTGGAAACACAATACTAGACTAGATTTACGTCACAACAATTAAGCTTGAAGCACAGTACTAGGTTGGCATATCTCAACACAACAATTAAGATGGAAACACAGTACTAGACTGGCTTTACGTCACAACAATTAAGTTGGAAGCATAGTACTAGGCTGGCATATCTCATCATAGCAATTAAGATTGAAACACAATACTAGACTAGATTTATGTCACAACAATTAAGATGGAAGCACGGTACTAGGCTAGCATATCTCAACACAGCAATTAAGTTGGAAACACAATACTAGATTGGTTTTACATCACAACCATTAAGCTGTAAGCACAGTACTAGGCTAGCATATCAACACAACACTACTCCCCCTATCGAGGGAGGTCCTTTCGATCTATACCGAGCTTATCTAGAAAGTGCTCAAACTTTACATGAGATAGAGGCTTGGTCAACACATCGGGAAACCTGTTCATTTGTGTTAACATATTGGAGATGTATGGCTCCTCTCTGCACCATGTCACAAATGTAATGGTATCGGATCTTTATGTGTTTCAACTTGTCATGAAATACAGGATTCTCTGTAATCTTTATGCAACTCTGGTTATCACATAGGATCGTGGTTGGTTCCATCTCTAGGTTGAATAGACCAATCAACAACTTACGAAGCCATATGGCTTCACAACTGGTGGAACATGCAACAATGTATTATGATTCTGATGTGTTGAGAGCAATACTTGATTTTTTCCTACTCTGCCATGAGATCATGGTTGATCCCAAACTAAAACAACATCCTGAAGTGCTCTTCCTATCAGAGACACTTTCAGCCCAATCTGAATCAGTGTACCCGCTCAGTGTGAAATTATTATCTCCATCATAACTGAGACCATAATCTAATGTACCCTTAAGATACCTCATCACACATTTTGCAGCAACTAGGTGAACATGTCTGGGTTCTACCACAAACTGACTCAAATTTTTCACGGAAAAACAGATATCTTGTCTGGTGCTTGTCAGATACATCAGTGATCCAATGATCTATCTATACAGTGTGGCATCAATCAATTCTGACGAAGTGTCAACCAAAAGCTTCAGCTTCATTTCCATGGGTGTATTCATGGACTTGCACTCCAACATATCAAATCTCTTCAGAATTTCAACTGCATACTTCCCTTGGTTAAGGAAGATTCTCTCTGGGCTCTGCCATACCTCAAGACCTAAGAAATAATGCATTAGGACAAGGTCTTTCATCTCAAATTTTGAAGTGAGCTTCTTGTTACATTCGGTGATGAGATTTTATTCTCTAGTTAAGAATAAGTCATCCACATACACCAACAGTATCATCAGCTCAGCATTTATAACCTTGAAGTAGAGGTTAGAATCAGCTTTACTCTTGGTAAAGCCCAAGATCATTAGGAAATTGTCAATTCTACCATATCAACCTCTAAGGATCTTGCTTCAACATGTACAGATCCTTCTTCAACTAGCAGACATGAGTCTTCAATCTTCAAATAATTTTTTCTCATTACATTGTACCAATTTGGTACATTTTCTCAGCGGCAACTCAATCTGCACAAACATGTGCTAGCTCTATGTGCTTTATGCAAGGCACTATATGTCTCACTGTCTGGGAGTATGTCCTCTACTCTCTCTTCAACTGTTCCTTATGGAATCTGGGACTCTGCACCTGCAGCTGCTCTGAGGATGAGAATGACTGCTTCATTATCATTGTGGCTGCTAAAATCTGAGAGTAACTCATCTTACTTTATCATGGCAACAGTTTCATGTGATATTGAGAGTGGCTCAATAATTGATATTGAGGATAGCTCTTCCTCTTTCATGGGGGTAATGCTATCATACTCATGTCTCCATGACCCAACTGATGTATTGCACCAACTTTCACTTCAATTTTAAGTATGGGGATTGATCCCCCTACATATCATACTATATATGAATCATGATTGTCCTGGTTGTCTTCATAAGTATCTCGTCATAGTCTTCTCCCCTTTGCTAGGAGAATCCTCTGGACAAACATTAGGCTTTGTACATCTACAACATGTTTGATCTGTATAGATCAATATTGGAATTCAACACTAACTTCTCATCTCACGGAAGAAACCATATCCTAGTCTTTTGACTGGCTTCCTTCTTTGTCACTGAAACAAGCGAATCATCCCAAAGATTTCATGTCTCCTAGGAGTCTCTGAAGTTACGATGTCTTCTGGTCCTAGAAGTTGTCTCTTCATCTTATCCTTTCTGAGATCAGACTTACTCTTGATTTCTTCTGAGTTTGCAAGGACTTCATTATCTATTACATGGCATACTTGATATTTGAATACCAAGTCTAAATATAGAGTCATGCTTCAAACGATATTTGCTTCTCATTCTAATGTTTGGTCATATTTGGAGCCTTCTTCTCCTTTCAATCAATCTGCATATGAGATACTCTAAATCTCAAGAGATAGCTTCTTCTTCATCTTCTTTGGTACATGAGTGTATATGGTCATGTACATAGTCTACTTCGTGTCTCATATAATATGTTGCCTTCAGCAACCTTCACTATAGCTTCCTCATAGTTATCACCTGTGACCTGAAACAAGGTCAACAAAACAACAAGCAAGAATAGTACTCTTTTGATAATAGTAGATAAATAAATAACATGGACAATCATCATAGTAGCTCCTTTAGAGATATCACTCGTGGCTTGTTTGAAGCAACGATCAAAAGTAAGAGATACACTATGAAATGAGGTCAACACTCTTATAGTGTTGTGATCGAACATTCCTCCATGGTAACCTGGAACTAACACATGAGGTTTATCCTAAAGGAGGTGTTAGTTGTATCAGTAAAATGATTACATTAAGTATTTACCTCTATATGCTCACATGCTATCAAGTACAATACTTTACAAAGGATATTATCTCAACTATAGCAGTTACTTGTAAAGGGGTAGTCATCAACTTGTCATGTGTACCTTTGAATCTTATCAACTTGATTAATCAAACCTGGAGCCTTTTCCTCAAGAATGAGTGTGATTTATTTTCTTCCAAGTCTCCTTCACTCAAGATGACGAGGGATTTC
>ML782005.1:10262-27611 GCA_009831015.1 Picea engelmannii | reverse complement strand
TTCTGGTACTTCTAGTTTTCTGGTTTTCTAGTACTTCTGGTACTTCTGGTTTTCTGGTTTTTTGGTACCGGTGAAAACTAGGGTTTCACTTTCCGAGAGGTGTAGCCACTAAAAAGTTTTGTTGGGGATGCCAAAGTGATCCTTGAGGAAGGGCGCACTTTTCTAGATGGTTTTGGGGCTGAAATACTTCATCAACAAAAATCCCTAATTTGCATGTATGGCAACAGTGATGTTTTTCACTTTCTCTTGTGAAATATCCTCTCTTCATCTTAGCTCTAAAACCATGTTAAGGTTTAAGCTATTACTAGAGTTATTTTCATTTCACTATATAACAATAGCATAATATAGGATCATTGAGAAATACACAATCACAAGAGACACATCATTTATCCTGGGAAACCCTCATGGGGGAGAAAACCCAGCAAAACTTCCTTATTATAGATAGCCAATACAATGCCAAGAGATAAATCAAACAAATATAGAAAGTCCTCTCCCAAGAATGTGCCCCTCTCTCTCTCTCTCCCTTCTCCAACTGCATCTCTGAAACTTGCTCCTCAATGAACAAGTGAGTGTGTGTCTAAGTGAGGCGCTAGCCTCCTTATTTATAAAACTTTGGCACGTGTGGACAAAGGTGTCTCTTCACTGGCAGGGCTGACTTCTTCTTTTGGGCGGTTATAACCACCTTTAATACATTATGGGGCCTCTTTAATATATTATGGGGCCAACTTATTATTCTTCCTATTACAATTATGTTTAGATCAATCCTCAAAAGGGGATTTGGTCTTTTACAATAGCCGACATGATCAATCCGCAATAGGGGATTGATCTAATGAATAATACAACAATAATAATTATAATACACTTTGTAGTTACATTATTTCAATAGGTTTGGCAATAGCGCAGGCAATGCAAGACCTGATATACTTGTTGACCTCATGTCGAAGTTTCGGACAGTAGAAATGTTTCTATAGCATCACCATTGTCTTTTTGACATTGAAGTGTCCTGCCACCCGACTGTAGTGGGATTTCTAGATTAGCTTTGCTTTTTCACTTGATGGAACACAGATATGGCCCAGACGACACAACAACCCATCCTGAAAATGGGAATTCTCAATAATTGCATTTGCACCCAACATTTGGTAGGTGGTGGTGAAGTCTGGGTCTGTCTCATAGAGTTGGGGCCATCCAAAGGTCTCATGGTCATAAGATTCTAGAACTGTGGTGAGTGTCGCAACTGGAGGTCTGTTGAGGCAATCAACAAGGCGATTGGTGCTTCATGTTTTATACTTGATGTTGAGGTGGAATTGTTGCAAGTATGTGGACCAATTTTGATGGTGGTCATTTTGCAATTTTCCTTGTGTCTGCATGAACTGCAGTGGCTTATGATCAATGTGGATGATTGTCTCCTTCCCAAGAATGTAATGTCTCCACTTGCAGCAGGCTTACACAATGGAGTACATTTATTTTTTGTAAGTAGGGTACTTACGGACAACATCTGATAGTGTCTCACTATGATAGGCCATAGGGTGGTCGTGGTGAGTGAGAACGACACCCACAACATAGTCTGAAGCATATGTTTCGATCTCAAAGGGATGTTGCAGGTATGGTAGTGAAAGTACTGGGGCTAATCATAGGCACTGCTTCAAATCATCGAATGCTTGTTTTTGGGACTGACCCCACACAAATTTATCCTTACCACCACCCCTGGTTATTTGGTTGAGGACCCATGCAATATGGGAGAATCCCAACATGAACTTGCAGTAGAAATTGGCAAGGTCCAAGAATATCTGAAGCTCAATGAGTGTGGTTGGGGCTGGCCAGTCACGGATGAATTGGATCTTGGTTGGATCCACATGTACGCCATGTTTATCAACAATGTAGCCTAGGTAATGGACCTTGTTCATGTCGAAGGAGCATTTTTCCAAGTTGGCATATAGTTGGTGTTGCCACAAGGTGTGAAAAACCTATTGAATATGTTGCAAGTGTTCGGCCCAAGTCTTGTTGTAAATGAGAATGTCATCTAGATACACCACTACAAAAGTATTGATGAATGGTCGCAAGATATTGTCCATCATCCTCATGAAAGTGGTTAGATCATTTGTCAAACCAAAGGGCATGACCAACCATTCAAAAAGACCTTCCTTTGACTTGAAGGTGGTCTTCCATACATCTATCTGTTCTATCGAGACCTGGTGGTAGCCAGACTTCAGATCAATGTTACTGAAGTATTTGGCCCCCGTGAGTTGATCAAGGAGGTCGTCGATTCGGGGAATCGGGTACCAGTTTCTGAATGTGATTTTATTCAGAGCCCGGTAATCAATGCAGAGTCATCAAGTTCCATCTTTCTTCTTTACCAGCATGATTGGGCTCCCACAAGGTGATGAGCTGGGATGGATATGCCCCATGTGGAGCAGTTCTTGGATATGTTGCTTGATCTCCTCATTCTCTAACAGAGAGCGGTGATAGACTGACCCATTGGGCAGCGGTGCGACGGGGGTCAGATTGATGGGGTGCTTGACCTGGAATTGCAAAGGTACCCCGGTAGGTGAGGAGAAGATATATGAGTATTCTTCCACGATCTTATCTACTTGCTTCTGCTGTGTGGAGAGGTCGGCCATAGAGACCCTGGGTGTGGCTATGATATTTCACTTATTATAAGAGTGAATCACAAAGAATACAAACTTCCCCATCTGAGATATGACCTTCCTACATTGCTTAGAAGATATCAAGGAAATAACACTAGGTGGGACTGCCTCGGTATCCTATACAATTTCTTGTTCAAAGTAATAATAACCCTATGAGGCCTAGACTCATATACAGCATGATGTTTCCATAAATAATGTTGGCCCAAAATAACATCACAAACTTCGAGAGGAGCAACATCACACAATACCTCATCTTTGAAGGGCTTGATGTCGTATGACAGTCGGCACTGTTGCATGATGCAGAGATCGCTTCCTTGGCAGAGCCATCCAATGGTGTAGGGTTATGGGTGCATTGTTGTCAGGAAGGGCCAGCTTCTTGATGACCTATGCTAATATGAGGTTCTTATGGCTACCACTATCAATGATGAAGTGAAACGGGGTGCCTTTTACCCACATCTGTGAATGGAAGAGGCGCTCTCCTTCTTCTGGCTCTTCTGGTTCACCAGGTTGGAGCTTGGTGGTAGCAACAGTGGCACTAGGTTCCGTGTCAATGATTCGTCTTCCCCTTTCTAGTTCTAGCTCAAAGTTAGAACCCGCATCTTATTCATAGGCTTCACTTCAGCCACCAGCAACTGCTTTGAGCGGCAGTCAGCAGTGTTATGCCAAGGGCTCTTATGGAAGTCACACCACTTCCCGGTATCTTTCTTTATCTTTCTGGTGTCCTTCTTTGCTTGTGACTTGGACTAGTTTTCTTTATACTGTCCATCTTTGCTTTGTCCTTTGTTCTGTGGGTTAGGGTCACCCCTTACTGGATTTTGTTGTCAGGGGTTTCCAGGCCCAAATTGTCATGTCTTTTTTTTGAGCTTCTACTCAATTTTGACAGCATATCGATAGGTCACGCCCAAGGATGAGATTTCTAGAAATTCCATTTCGATATGGATGTATCTATGTAGAGCACCGCTATACTTGAGCACCAAATGTCATCCAAATCTTTGATACCCAGCTTGGTGCACAAGGTATGGAGATATTTGTGAAATCTGGCACTGCTTAGTCTCTTTCTTGCTGCAGTGTGGTCCATTTCGTATACAAGTCATCATAAATTTTGACCGGGTAGTATTGTTCCTTAATAACATCCCTAAAGGATTCCCATGTGGTCATGATTGTAAATAATGAGGGTTCCTTTGTTTCCTTTTTCTCACATAAAGTTTCCCACCAATCTTTGACATGGGGAACGGCTTTGAGGAGTGAAAAAGTAATATTTTCTCTATTCGAAAAGCTATGGACAGAAAAATACCCTTCTAGTAGATTCAACCACTTGTCTACATAATATGTGTCTATTTGACCTTCAAATATAGGAATATCAGAGTTTATTTTATCTTGAAGGGGGTGGCACCTCCACTCGAAGAAGATGTGTCGCATGTTGGTAGCCGCCAAAGGATTTGCACGAAACTATCCATCATCTCGTTTCTTTGTTGCGTGAGGGATTCCTCAATCAACAGTTTTAAAGGATCTCTTGTCCCGTCATATTTATTTTATCCTACCATGAGAGGTCACTTGGGCATGCGATAGCTTTTGTCTTCATCACTCTTACCCCCAAAATTCAATATATCGGGTGAGGTTTCCTGCATGTTTATTTCCCATTGTGGGATTCAAAAATCCTACCAAAATGAACCCCGATGGTCTTGGATCCGATACAACTAAAAATCATGCCACACTTCCACCACCACTACTACTACTACACGAACTTGTTGGACTTGACAGAAGGACTTGTTGTATTAATTACCAGATTTATAGATGGCACTGGGTGATTCAAGGCTAGTTCATTTTCCTCCAAGGTGAAATTATTTGATCTAGGGGGTCTCGTTCATTTGTAGTGTTGCGCTAACATCTTGATGCATTCCATAACCTTCAGGCATTGTAGGTTCTTATTCTCCCACAATTTCTTCAGGGGTTCTAACTGAGTAATCTTATTTATTGGTGGTGTTTCTCTTTATTTTCTCATTCGTCTCTTCCAAACTTCCTTCTTCTAGTCTCCTTCTTCCAGAACCTTCACCTCTTTCACCAAATCTCTCCTTTAACCATCAGTTGGCCAACCTTCCATGTCTCTTCATGTTATGACCCAACGGGGGCATATATGGGCCTAAATGTACATGTAATGTGTAAATACATATGTAATAGGGTCGTCCTAGTGATAAAGGGGGCTCATGTTAAAGTGTGAATAGTTATATATAAGAGATCATGTATTCATTATTGAGATGTGAATTGTGAGGTATGAAAGGTATTTGGTTATTTGGAGGTTCCCCTATTCTTTAAGGAGTTATTGTGTAACTTATCTATATTGGAGTTGTGCTCCACATTGACATTTTGTACATAGTGTGTACTTATGTTATTTTATGATATTTTGAGTATTTGGATCATAACATTTGGTATCATAGATTTATCACACTTCAACTCCCACAAAGATTTAGAAGAGTTGTGGAAACACTTCAACTCCCACAAAGATTTAGAAGAGTTGTGGAAACACTTCAACTCCTGCAACTCTTCTAACTCTTTCCTATGACTACTCTCAAAGTTGATCTCCTTTCACGACTGATCGGACCTCTTCATCACGTTTGTCATTTGTTTCTGCCACCTCTTCTAAAGAAAAACAACCCTCTTCTAAGCTCATCCATCCCTTGCACTTTTCTTTTGATAGCCCCCCATATATCCCAAAAAATCCTCCTTGACCTAACTCATGAACCCTCTCATAAATCACCCCATGCCCACCCCCCGAAATCAGGGGTTTACACTACCATGTTAATTGAAGGAATAGATAACATTCCTTCTTTTACTAATAAAATCTTGATCCATGGGGGGATTTCCCGCAACAATCTTCCTCAAGATCATTATTTAAATATTACTTTAGCCTTGGAAAAAGATTGGTGGTTCTCTGTAGCAAATTCGATACCTAACCCTCTAAAACAGTCTATACCCAAAAATCCACAGCACGAGAGATTTGATGATGCAACCGGTGAAGAGATGCTAGGCCCTCAATGGTCTAGTTATATTTTTCTTTTACTTGGTTTTTGTATTATGGTGCTTCTTACAGGTCCTCTAACCAGTGAAATACCTCTTTTGGAAACCTAATCCAAAAGATTTTGTATTGGTTGCTAGCAGGCTCTAAATAGAACATTGTGCTTTGCACAACCCTAAAGATATTATGACTCAACTCCGCTTATTTTTGTATGAACACGTTGTGCCTTCTTTCCCACCAATTCTCAGTATCAGATTTGTAAATCCGATGAGGCATCCTCTATCAACTCACTTTAAAGCTTAGGTCCCAACAACATAATCATTTGTTGGCGCAAGATTGAGACTAGGGTTCTCTAGGGTTGCCAACAAAAGGCACCGCCATATTCTAGATATGTCGACATTTGCATCCTTTCACGATGGAAAGAAGTCTCGTCCTAAGGCATAGTCGATACTTGGTTGATGAAGTGAGTCAAAGAGTATGCAACATCGAATTTAAGTTAACATTTTTAGATATATGTGAGAAATCCAAAGGCATTCATGGACAATAAACCAATACTTAACCATTCAAGAAAGAATAAATTGTGCGACGAAATTATAGATTCGTATACATCACATCATATCACAATAGCAAGAAATTTTAGTGTCCCAAACACATATTTATATTAGTAGTTCCAAGATCCCAAAATCATCGTACAATATCAATCTCCAATACAAATCTTGCGCAGAAAAAAAATGATTCTACACAACCCATTAAAGACTCAAAAGCAAGTTGTGAAGGCAACATGACTATCAGTATGGACCATTATAGTAGCTACAGGACCAAGCTCTCTACTCAAATATACTACTGATAGAAATAACCTTGACCAACCACAATATATACCAAAGGCCGACTACAATCATAACCCAACCATTTCCCATTACATAGCTCCATGTTTATAGTTTTCTCTTGGGCGCTTCTTGGATTCTTGATTTCTTTCTCTTTTTGGATTTTTCCTTGCATGCACTTGAAGGTCTTAGAATTTTCCAATGCTTTTCTAGCCGATGCATGGCATTTTTGGTAGTTTTCGTTGTTGTTATACTTTCAATTAGCTTGTTGTCATCTAACTGTTTTTTGTTGCTTGGAATCTTCTACTAGAATCCGTCGCTTTCCTCAAAACTTCGACATGTTAAAAAATGGAGGGCCCAATAGGACACCCTTCAAGGTACTAGTTAAAATTGATATACCTTTATTTGAACGAAAAATAGATGTGATTGCATTGGAGAAATAGTTGAATATGTTAGAGGAATATTACTCTATTAAACAAATTTCCAACATCGAAAATATCACCTTCGCTCTCCTTAAAGCCCTCCCTCATCTTAAATATTGGTGGGAAAGTTATTGGGAGAGACATAATGAAGATGTGTCTACAACATTTAGGATAGGACCCACTTGGGTGGCCTTTTTTGATACCCTGGAGAATGAATTCTACTATTTCATAAACTATCATGTCCAGTACAGGAGATGGGCAACTCTCTGTTGGGAGAGAGACTAGACAGTGTCAGAGTACACCAATATCTTCCATACCTTGCACTCAACGTTGGGCATCAGTGGCTCCAAGAGACACCTAGTTTTGAAGTACTGTAGTGGCCTACATAGCTACATCCAAACAAAGATGGATTTATTGGACATCTCCTCACTGGAAGTTTCTTATCGATATGTTGTCAAAATTGAGAAGAAATTTAAGAAAAGGAATAAGTGGGAGTTTGGATCTATAAATTTGTCACAACACAAAGATTGTAAAGGTGGACCTAACTCATAGAACAAAGGATAGAGAAAGGATATCCTACCTTAAGTAAACCAGTTCAATCCGCAAGAAAAGAAGGGTAATGGGAAGTCAAAGGAGAATACTAGAAAGAGGTGTGATTTCCACAAAAGCCTCTAGCACAACACCAATGAATGCCACTCTAAATAATTATTGTTTGTCGAGCTAAAATAAAAAGAATCGAACTTTGGCCTGGACCCTGATTCAGATCAAGATAAGGGAAAGTGGATCATTGACATAGAATCTAGTGCTATCATTATAATTGCAAATATCCAACTAGAAGAGTCAGAGGAGTCTAAGGAGAGGGGTTTCCTCTTCCATTCATAGATGTGGGTGAAGGGGACTCCACTACATTTCATTGCTCACACTGGTATCCAAAAGAAATGAATATTGAATGAGGTCATCAAGAGATTGAAGTTGGTGACAACACCACATCCCCAACCATACACCATCGATTGGTTGAGCTAGGGACGAGACCTCCACATCAACCAACAATGTCATTTGTCCTACAACATATATCCCTTCAAACATGAGGTATTGTGTGATGTTGCCCCACTTGAAGTTTGTGGTGTTGTTTTAGGAAAACCTTATATGTGGAAACATAATGTTGTTTATTCATCCAGTCCTAGTAGTGTCATTGTTAATTGGGGAAACCAACTCTACAGGGTACCAAAGGTAGTCTTGAATACTGTAGTTTCCTTGATCTCAGAAAAGAAATTCTAAAAGGTAATATCTCAAACCATAAAAAATTTCCTCTTCATGGTTCGGTCAAAAGGTGAGTGGAAGGCCACTAAGACCACCACCACCTCAACATGAGGCCTCTCTACACAACAAAAGAAGGTGGACAAGATTGTATAGGAATACAGAGATATTTTTGCAACACCTACGGGGGTGCCTCTGCACTGCCAAGTCAAACATTCAATTGAATTGAAACATGGTGCTCCTTTACCTAATGGCCCACTATACAAACACTCCCTTCTAGAGAATGAGGAAATAAAATGTCAAATTCATGAGCTCGTACAAAAAGGACACATTAGACCAACCTCCTCACCTTGCGAGATCCCAATTGTATTGGTGCATAAGAAGGACAATATATGGTAACTATGTATTGATTATAGAGCCCTAAATAAAATCACTATCAAAAACCAATACCTGATCCCCCATATTGACGATCTTTTTCATCAACTTAAGGGTGCCAATTTCTTCAATAATATTGATCTAAACTCAAGCTACCATCAGGTCTTGATTGAAAAAACCGAAGTATGGAAGACCACCGTCAAGTCAAAATAAGACCTTTTTGAGTGGTTATTCATGCCTTTTGGCTTGACTAATGCTTTGGTAACATTCATGAGGATGATGAATGACATATTGTAGTCATTCACAAATTATTTTGTGGTCGTATATTTGGATGACATCCTCATCTTCAAAAGAACTTGGGCAGAACATTTGCATCACATTCAACAAATCCTTAGCACTCTGCGGAAACACAAGTTATATGCGAATCTGGAGAAATTCTTGTTTGGCATATAAAAAATTCTATATCTAGGATACATTGTGGATGAACATGGGTTGCATGTGGACCTAAACAAGATCCAAGGCTTTCATTATAGTCCATCCCCAATGATTCTAACAAATATCCATAGTTTCTTGGGCCTTGCCAACTTCTATTGTAGGTTCATGTTGGGGTTCTCTCATATATCTTGGCAGAGTGGAGCTAAAGCCAAGTTTTCCTAGTCTGAGTCACAACATAAATCATTCAAGGATCTAAAACATGACCTCTGCTCAGCACTAGTCCTCACGCTACCGGACCTGCAACAACAATTCAAGATTGATACAGATACCTTTGAATATGTTATCGATGTTGTCCTTGGTCGACATGGACATCTGATGGAATATCACAATGAGACACTCTGTGATAGTGTTCACATGTATCCCACCTATGACAAGAAAATGTACTCCACTGTGAAGGCCACCATCAAAAGTGGTCCATGTACTTGCAACAATTCCACTTGAACATTAAGTACAATAAGGGAAGCACAAACCATATTAAATATTGCCTCAGTTTGCTACCATTGTGGCACTAACCACAAATCTTAAATCATGTGTGCACAATACCTCTAAGTGGCCCTAATTGTATGACAATAACCTTGAATTTGCTACTACATATCAGACATTGGGCACAGGAAAACAAGTTCCAAAATCTCACCTCCATGATGCACTTATATGCTATGTAGGACATCTTTGTGTTCCTTCAAGTGAGCATGCAAAGCTAATTTGCGAATCAAATTACAGTCAAGTGGCAAGGCACTTCGGTGTGGAGAAGACAATAGTGGTACTTTAGAAGTGTTTCTACTGGAAAAAAATTTGACAGGATGTGAACAAGTATATCAGATTGTGCACTACATGTGTCATTTCTAAACCTACCATTAAGAAGCAGGGATTGTACACTTCTTTACCTACACATACAAGCCATGGGAGTCAGTCTCCATGGATTGCATGTTAATTTTTTCCTCCACCAAGCATGGTAATGATTGTGTCTTTGTGGTTGTTGATATGTTCTCTAAGATGGTCATTTTGGCACCATTCAAGAAGAGTATCCTAGCCGAATACATTGTTAATCTCTTCTTTCAACACGTTTGGGTTCATTTTGGGCTACCACAAACCATTATTTTAGATAGGAGCAATAGGTTCCTCTGTACCTTCTAGTCCAACCTGTGGTTTTTGATAGGCACCTAGTCGCCCAAATCAACTACCTTCCACCCCCAAACAGATGGAAAAATAGAAGTAGTCAATGGGATGATTTTGCATATCCTCCACATGTACAACTCCAAGCATCCACGTACATGGAATGAGATCCTTCCATATGTTCAACATGGCTACAACAGAGCCCTCCACATTTGTATTGGCCACATCCCTTTCCAAGTGTGCTTAGGGTTCCAACCATTGGCCCCCATTGATGTATCTCTACCCATTGCATCTTCATAGGAAGAGTCCTCCCATGCTTAGACAGAGGTAGATAGAGCAAAAAAAATTGTTGAACAAATATACCACATCCAACAACAGGTTCATGATATCCTATATAAATTTAATGACCAGTACAAGCAACAACATGACCAACACTAGGCTCCACACAAATTTTAGGTTGGTGATAAGGTGTGGTTTCATTTGCAGAAAGAGCACCTCACAAGAATCTTAGACCACTCTAATATGAACTAACCATGGGTGATAATTCTTATGAATTGAGTATCCCCCCTTTCCTTGGCTTGCACCCAATATTTAATGTAGAGTTGCTTTGACCATATTTTCCACCCATGTTGGACACTTTGAAGGTGGTTGAGCATTTATTCCCTACATAACTCAATCCTCATTGCATTGAGGAGGTTACAGTGGATCAAATCATGGACACCAATATGACGGACACCTATCAGCAAAACATACATCTCTATCATTTTATCAAAGCATGACAACTTATTCACCAAGGCAAATGGATCACCATGAGTCAAATTCAGCAAAAGTTTTTGCAACTGATGAGGGAACTTGACACAATGGGGACCATTACTTCCTAATGGGGGAGGAATGATCTAGGTGGACATCGGTGGCCACCCACCTCTTCCACTAAATCAACACAACATCTTGGCATCTTATTTATTTATATTTTTTCCATAACTAAGCTTCTAGGGCCATTTTGAGGCCTTAAATCATTTTTATTTTTTTTTTCATTTGTGGGCCCAAGATATATTTGACATGCCCAGGCTTGCCAAAAATTATACTTGTTAGTTATATCTTTCCAATGAGATACTATGAGCCCCAAACGAATATTGTATGCAAAAGTTGCACCTCCAGGAAGTTGACGTATCAACTAGCCACCTCGGGGTCCACAGTCCTTTTGGTGCTTCATCTCTTAGGGTTAGGGTTTTGGGTTTTTATTATTTTGCCTCTCATGATTTGATAATTTATTTTAAAAAGGCCATTTCGACCTCTTGTAATTTCTTCTTGCGAATGAGCGTAGCCGACATCTCTCTCTTTGGAGACAAGCTACCACCATTCTAAGTAGTTTGTATTGCTTTGCATTTTACAGTGCTTTCCTATTTCATTCTTTAATAGAATTTGGGTTTCATTGTATTAGTATTCTCTCTACAATATTTGTGTGTGTGTGTTTCCATTCATATGTGTGCCTTTCATTTCATTCTCTATACAATTCAGATCATTGTTAGCTTGTGTAGGTTTTTTTTTGCATTTCCAATATATGTGGCATCTTGAAAATGTGACTGTCACAATATGGTGGAATCTGATGTATGGCCTTCAATGGTTGGAATTTTATTCAAGTTTGGGTTGGGAAGTAGGGTATGAGATATCTATTTTATTTTCTTGGGAAATTAAGGGCGATATTTTTTCCTTGTGTCACTCCCAACAAGAGTGGTACCTTTTCATATTATTTTGTGTTTGTCTCTTGTAGCCTCTTCCTAAGGAACAAAAAAAACATCCCTTGTTTCATTGTCGTTGTTGTTATGTCCAACCATCTCTCAACCTCCTCTTTAATGGCTTCTTCAATGATGATGAAAGGCAAGGGTTTACATCTATCCTATCCCCCTCTTTCCATGATTGGTCCAACATAATATTTGTCCTCCATATCTTCAAGATTTATCCACTTCTTTTGATGATTGCGGGCAACTAAAATTGATACTGGATCACTACAATCATCCTATTATACTAGTCATTGAATACTTTATCATTTAGTTATACATTATCAATATCATTTCTCAATCGCCAGGGTGAATATGTGTTGAAACAACACTACTTGTTTCTATATGGAGAACCTCTTTTTCCTACAAGGATTCCTAATTAAACATTACAAATGCCACAAAAAAGTAGCCATAAGTGAATCTAATTCAATTATCATGTACACAAATTTACTCATGAAATGTTGACACTAGTTTATGCACTTATACTTTGTACAAATTTGCCCAAGCATTGACAACAAACAAAACATCTAGGGTGCACTCTCCTTTATTTTATTTCATCGCGAGTCTTGATGCCAGGGTTTTAACAACCATTCTAAATGGCTTTGTTGTGATTGAGGAAATAACAATACCCATAATACTTTTATGTGTTCTATACTTGGTATACGGTCATTCTCACCCATTTTATTTTATATCTTTTGAGATTGGAAATCCATATGAACTTTGACTCCATCCATGGAGAGCCTTGTCCTCTCTCGAGTGTAAAGTAAAGTGATCGAATGTGCCTGGTCAAGCCACAGTGTACCCTAGTGCATGTTACTTGTAAGAAATTTTACACAACTTGTAATTGGCCTCATGCAACCAAAAATCAATAATTTCAACATATTCATAAGGGAAGATCCTTGTAGCACCTAGAAATCATCCATAACTTTCGTATCTCTCTCCATGATATTGAATTGCACATGTTGCATATAGAATTATTGTTTAAACTTAGGGAAATTTTTCTCATTTTTAAAAGCAAGCTCAACTATCCTTGTAGTCTCAAACTGGCCTTTGAAACCACCCTAATGTTGTACTCTAACATAAATTTGGTCTCCATGGATGACCTCCATGCATTTTTGAATTGTGTGGATATCAACCTTCCCCATCACTCGTATTGTACAAGTAGAATGTTTGGTGTACACTGCTATTAATTGTTCGGTTATTTGTTGGAGTTTCGTGTGCTTGTATTTTAATTAGCATGTAGGGAAATAGAGTGTTACTATTGTTGCTTGACCACTTAACTGCTTCAAAAAGGAAAACTTAAAGAAAACCAAACATTCACCACATTGTGCACTTATATAAGAAAAGTACATTTAATTATGGTATGTACACTCCTTAACACTACTAGTGAACCTAACTAATCATATATGAGTATAATTATTATAATTTTTTTGCCATATCTTTCCATAGCTCAGTGGCCAATGTCATGATGACACCTAATTGAATTATCCCATCAATCACATCGCATGTCTATTTGATACCCTTTTTTGATCACCTAAAACCTACGACTCTAACTTTTAGGTTGTGGTGAACCAACCTGGTTCACTATGTAAATATCCAATATAAATAGGACAGTACACAATAATCCATTTAAGGATAGTAAATATATTAATAATAATGCATAAGAATATGATATGAATGAGATATATTGAAATGAGATACAATGAGGATGAGGGCTTGTATATATACCCACACAGGGGTTCCCTTTCATAAGAGACATGACCTTTCATATGTCATGTCTCTTCATAATTAATTATTACTTATTAGTTATTTGTATTTACATATTATATATATTTATGTTTGTTACATTGCCTTCCCCTTAGAAATGCTTTGTCCTCAAAGTATGTTTATGGAGAGGCTTAATTCTTTGTTCTGGATTGCAATATCTTCGCATGATTTTTTGTTTTTTGTGTTGTTAATATTGATGATACCAGACGATATGAGTGACGAAGAGTTGAGCAGAACTATCGAATTATGAAAGAGTTAGACCATCCTAAATCAATCTTTTGCGGAACGTTTCTCTTCCACAATGAACTGCTATCATCTGACTTAATTGCACTGGTATCAATAATAAGTTAGTCATTCTCGTCCTAAATGACATTGATATTCTAATTCGTTAAGATGTTTTCTCTTATGATTTGGATGTCGATAAGGAGTTCTTATAACATTATCTTCCCGTATAATGTTTTTAGAGTATTCTTGGTTTAATTTCAGTGTATGCTTTTCTTCTTTATATGTTGATGTTGCTTCCTTGATTGCTAGATTTACACTTGTAATTTCCATCATTTGTACTCCAACATCCGGGTATGTTCTTTCTTTAGCTAGTTTGCCATCTTCCTGAGTTGTGATAATAACTGAATTTGTATTTTTTCCTTTCTCCTTAACTTGGATTCTTTCACTTGAAGACTTTGGTACTTTCTCCTTGCTAAGTTGTTCTAACCTATCTTCCAACAACTTCTTATCATTCTTTATCTTCCTAATATTTGTGAGTAAAATTTGATTATGAACCCCTAGGCGTGAGTTTTCTTCCTTATATAATTTGTCGACCTTGATCTTGTCTTCCTTCTTATATTTTTCCTCTTTCAACATTCTAATTTGTTCCAATAATATTTGACTAAGTTTCTTTAAATGTGAGGTTTATTCATCTTTTCCGATAATTTCTTGTGAGGTCTTGGTTTTCTTGTTCCAATTTTTTAGCACGTTGTTTTCTATCCCTTGAATTCTTGATCTGTGTAAGTAGTTTTTGACTGAGGTCTTTTAAGCGAGAAATTTCTTCATTTTTTTCTGGGATAACTTTGTCAAATTCTTCCTGGCTGGGGTGCCACATAGAAATAGGAGGCCACGCAACCTGCGCAGGACTCAAGCCATAAATATGGCAGGTCGTCGCCCTTTACCTCAGTCTTGAATGAAGGGAAACCATTACTTCCTGCAGAGATTGGGAGGATAGCTCCCTCGAGTAAGGATAATGGCAGCACCAAGGATTAATGGTAGAGGTTGGGTGAGTACAGGGGTCATGCCATCCCAGGGGTTATCTCTCCCGCTCGGATGGGGTTGGAACTACTTCTCTTTCGTGCTCCACCACCCTACATGCTCTGAGAATTGGACCAGTGAGCAGTGGGTTTTCCTCACAGTCACTCAGTGAATTCTCATCCCTCCTAGCCTAGGCATTCTGAGGGAAAGGGGCAAGTCAAGGTGCGGCCAAGCCTGGTATAGTTATGTCACTCGACAAAGATGAGTGCAGCAGTTGGAAAGATCCATGTTCATAGCCTGGACTCAGTGCTTGGAAAATCCAAGAAATCCACCAATGGCTTATGTCGAGGAGGTGATTCGAGAGGAACCCATCCAGGTTCCTCCAGAATCCCTACTCTTCATAGTTCCATACGATTTGTAGTTCCCCAACCATAACATAGAGAGAACAAGTGCTCAGACTGCCATGGAGGGCACCACATGTATAGTTGAGGAGGAATTTTGAGGGGAATTCCTCCACTTGGATTCAAAAGTTTCAACTCGGGATACCGATAGCCAAATTGGGACAGAGGCGGATGCGATCAAGACAGAGGACATTGGCATCATGCAGGAGGACATGGACGCTAAGAAGAAGGACAACCCAGTCTTGGCACCTCCACCGCTCACTTCAATCCATGAATTTTGCCCTCCTCCGCCACCTCTCTTCAACCCGTAGCAGCTAGAGCTCATCTTTGAGCTTAGGAGCCAAATGACGGTCAAGTTCCACCGGGACACCCTCGTGAGTCAACGAATCAACATGTTGTATGACGCATTCTCAAATGCACCAGAAAATCATCTCTACCCGACCTGTGCGAGGCCTTTCGTGCTCTAGCTCAAGGATGACCCTCTCACCGAAGCTCTGAATGACATACCCCTAGGTGCCAATGGTTATTCTCTTGTTCTTTGCAATGGATACCTTGTACAATCCCTTCCCATCTCTCTGTACTGGGACGATGCAAATTTACAGTTTTTTTTTCATTTTTTAGTTGTTAGTTTGTCTTAAATTCCTAGAACAGTTCTGTAAGAACATAAATTTTCCACCTTCTCTAGTTTCCATTTGGCAGGGCAGATGGCGAATAGCTCTTTTGACTAAAATTATCACAGTCTGCCACTTGCTCTAGTTTCCTCTAATTTGGCGGAACAGGTGGAAGACTGATGACATGTGGCATTTTTGTATTATAACAACATAGTAATAGGAAACTCCCTTTTTATTTACAAAAAAAAAGAACTTTGTCAAAATCTTTTTGCATCCTTTGCATTGTTTTTTTTATTTTCTTGAAGTATTATTTCTGAGATATCGTTAAAGTCTTATGGTATTATTGAATTTGGCTTCGATGTAGTGTCTTGTAATGTTATCATCTTCTCCTTATGGGGAAATGTCACAAACTTTTTCTCCATGTTAAAGATGAAGGTACCTAGATTTTTAAACCAGGGTAGCCCAATAATGATGTCGATTCTTCTTTATACATAGTCATAACATAGAATTGAGATATATATTCATATTCATCAATTTTTACTTGTAACTCCTTAATTTGAAAACTGTCTTTATTTTCAATTATATTCGGCTCCAGAATTGATAATTGAATTGTCAAATCAATATTAATGCAATTTTCATTATAGTCCAAGTTGATAATGATGTTAATCTCTCTTCCGAGTACTCCCCTTTAATGTAGAAAAAATGTAACATACGATTGGACAACCTTCATAAAAAAATCCTCCTCTTTCCATTTTCAAAATTTTACTTTTTATAATATTGAATATGGTCTTATATTTATTTTTATGATAAATAATCTCATATATATATAGGGAAAGAGATTATTTATCATAAAAATATATATAAGACCATATTCAAGATTATATATATATATATATATATATATCACTTTTAATAATTTATATAAATATAAATATAATTTATATTTATATAAACATATATGTATTTTTCCTTTAATTAACCAAGTAATCTCTTATAACTTTTTTCTTCCTTTAGACTTGAATAAATACACACTCTAACAATTTCGTTGTAATAAAAGCATATATATATTTAAATGTTTTAGTGCGTCTTCCTTCGATACCTTTTATAACTTAAAAGTGGAACTTTAGGGATATTATTTTTTTGTTTATAAAATAACTTTATCAACTTACTTTTAACTTATTAATCTTAACACCAAGGTGATAGTTAATCCTTTATTAAAGAAGGGTCACGACCTTTCTCGCACACCCCATCTCTTCAATTAATTTTGTTGGATAGAGGATAGCAGCATGGACAGTATGGATTTTGCACGCAATAGTATGGCATGGTACGAATTTTTGATTGGTTGGTAAAGTTGGTCATTTTGTACGAACAAACGTAGATTTTGGTGTACGGACAAACATGGATTT
>ML782004.1:349870-369970 GCA_009831015.1 Picea engelmannii | reverse complement strand
TTTGAATTGACGTTTTTTTTAATAGTATCTTTATTCTGCAAAATGGTTTCTTCCATAATTCCCCAATAGTTTAACCAAGACTGGGCGTCTTTATGCCATCCTTGATTGAGTTGATGGTGGTTATGACTTAATTTTGAAGCAATTTTAGGTAGCCTCTGGTCTTCCATGTTGTTTAACTTGTTTTTATACATTAGGTATCTAATCATAGCCATGCTCTCAATGGGGGAGATGTTTGTTTCTAAGAGGAGGATGGGATATGGCATATTTCCCTAGACTTCACATCCATAAAAAATAATAGGTGTAACAAAAGTCTCAAAGAGGATTTTCTTCTTATCCCAACTCCAAAGATCAGCTGATTTACAATTGTTTTCAAGCCCATAATAAGCTTTCCATCCCCCAATAACCATTTTCTCAATGTTGTAGTTCCAATTGAGATTGTGGTGAATATCAATTCCAAGATATTTGTATGAAGTCACTTCCTCCAAGTTGTTGTTGTCATATACAAATGTATCATAAGGGATCTTATTATATTTAATAATCATGACCTTAGTCTTATCAATATTAACAGTCATGCCCATATTGGAGCAAAAATCCTTGAGGATTCTTAGTTGGTTTTCAAGATCATGGGGACTCCTTGCCATAAGAACGATATCATCGGCATAAAGAAGAAGATTGATGACTATACCAGTGAGAGTAGGGCCGACACAAACTGCTTTTTCCAAGCATTCTTCTAAGTTATCAATGTATATGCCAAAAAGGGTAGGGGACGAGGGACAACCTTGTTTGACTCCGATATTGTAGTTAATCTCTTTTGACCAGCCCTCAATGTTTTTAAACTTAGCAATAACATTCTCATATATCCTTATTGCAACAACCCTCAACTCGAGAGACACTTTTATCTCTTCCAACCTATTCCAAAGGTTTTTCCTAGGAACCATGTCAAAAGCTTTTCTAAAGTCAACAAAACAACAAAAAATATTGGTTTTAGTATTAAGGAACTCCTCTACAATGATCCTAAAGGTAACAAGATGGTACACAGTTGAATGATATCTCCTAAACTCGACCTGGCCTTTAGGTTTTTGACCGTGACTTTCTAGCCAAATGCTAATCTTATTTTCCAAAATAATTCCATAAAGTTTGGCTAAAATTAGGCTAATCATAATGGTCCTATAATTAGAGGGAATGTTTCTATCCCCATTTTTAAAAATATGAACAATGAGGCTTTGCGTCTAGGATTTAGGGAAGCCCTGCTTAACAACTAAATTAAAAAGCTTGTGTATGTGAGGGATAAGGATTGGCCCTTCGATTTTAAAAATTTCAACTTGGTAGCCTTCAATGTCCTTAGCTTTCCTATTTGCGAGCCGCTTAACCCCGATCTCTATGTCATCTAAATAAAAAACTTCTTCCTTTGTAAGGGCAATAGGAATGGTGTCCATGGCATTAGGGAACTTGTAAAGACTTTTAAGGTAGGAATTCTAGTCCGTTAAGGGAATCATATTATTTTCTTTAGTATTGTGTTTTAGAATTTGGCTCGAGAACTTCTTAGAATCCAACTTGTATAGTTGTGAAAGTTTCTCTTGCCTTTTATTGATATAGTATCTTTTTTTCCTTTTAATTAGGGCTTTGTACGTATTGATCTTATCGAGTTTTAAGGGCTCATTAGAAGCATCACTAATGGCTTTCCTAGCAATTTTACATTCTTTATCATACCAAGGGTTGGTTGTTCTATTATTCTTTTTATAGGACACCTCCAAAGAGAATTTGTTAATAGAAGTGGAAAGAGTAGTTGTAAAATTATGATAGAGTTCTTCAATGTTTTCCTTATAAGTTAGGAGGTTTAATTTACTATTTAAATCCTTTAAGAAAATGTCAACTTTACTTTTGTCAAAGTGCAAATTCCTTTGATTATCAGAATTCTCTTCAATGGTGCTCCTATGCATGAAAATTTTTAGAGTTAGGGTTAAAGGTTTATGATCAAAGTCAGCCTCATGGTCACATAATCTACAACACTACTACCTAGCCCATGAATACATGTCATTTGGTTGGAGTTTGGCCACTTCATTACTCCATTGCAAATTATTAGGTCTTGAGAGCTGCAAAGCTTGACCAACTCAATACCAAACAAATTCTCAATTAGGTCTTTAGAGCTTTTTTTGTAGCTATTAGATAAAACAAGGTCCTCATTTAGCCATAAATGATTATGGTTGGAGTCATCACTTAAAAGAGTAGCTTGTTTAGTTGCAGTCCTAGAATTAAAGTCTCATAGCACTAGGATATTACCTTCATTTTTCAAATTATAAATATTTTGTTCTAAACTATTATAGGGACAATTTTTATTTAGATTATTTTTCTTATAAAAAGTAGAATTTATAGGTGCAAAATAACAAATTGCTATGTGCATCTTCTTAGCATTGGTGTTTGAAATTTCTATCCAAATGTATTGATTAAGATGGTCAATCTTATGAAGTTGAATGTGAGGAGAAATGTTTTTTCTAATATAACAAACTATGTCTCCTATCTCTCTACGGTGGGATTTTTTGTTCCATGCCGACCACAAGACAAATCCTTCCATGTTAGGGACCTTAGACTCCTCATGCTCCCAAGTTTCAGCTAGACAGATAATATCAATATCACTCGAGATCCAACTTATCATAGGACCTTTGCGCCATGGAAAGCCACGACAATTCCAAAAAAGGATCCCAAGTATCCCAAATTCCTATTTATTATTATCCTCTATCCCGAACAATAACTTTTCGATTTCTAATTTATTATTTATTATTATTTTAATGAATTATGTTATACATCTCTTTACATTGAGCTGTAAAGCAGTCATTGAAGCAATGAACATCTTTTTCATCTCCCTCATTCTGAATGGTAGAACATCTATTGAACTATAAAAAGCCTAGACACAATTATTTTTTATTTACTTGAAACCATTTTTATTTTAATAATAACTCGTTTTACTAATATAATCTCTAAAGGAAGACCGGCTAAAATAAAGTTTAATGGACGAGATTTTTTTCTATAAGCTTTAGTTTATGTTCCACGACCTACGGGTATATGCCCTCCTCAACGTATTCTGGTTTTTTACCAAAAAAATCAATAATTAGATTAAATAACATATGGGCCCTTGCTTAAAGCATTTAACAGAAGGTGCTGGGAATGCTATAATTATATTGATGCCAATCTCTGAAAAATCTCCAGAATTTCGGTAAGTTGGACACGTCGTCTGGTTCATTCGTTGGCTTTGTTGGAGAGCTCACGGCCACAAAACTATTGTCAATTATAAAGCCAGTCACACATGCGTTGCTATTATTATGTCAATCAAAAGCGAAAAGCAGCGTAGCCCAAAGTTTCTGTCGATCAGTTTCTTCCTCGTTTTCCGTTATCAGGAGAGATAAGTTTCTGTCTATCAGTTGCTTCCTCGTTTTCCGTTGTCATGTATATACACCCTATATTAAATCTTTCCTTCGCTATTACACCGACATTTCTTGCCTTTTATGTATATATTTTATGACGTGAAGAAAGTGTTGTATATAATATATTCGAAGAAGTTATGAAAAATGTGGTGTTGAAGAAACTTATAATATATTGTAAGACATTTCTTGCCTTACAAACAGTGCACCTAATCGTGCACGGGTTATGTCCCGATGTGTAATACCTGAAAAATGTTTTTAATTACGGACAGCTATCACATAAGAACCGACGATTTTTTATTTCAAAAAGTTGAGGTGCACTATCGAACAAATCAGATTGCTATCAAACACTTTTTTGCGTGACTTAGATAGCCTTCCATTAAGGTAGGTTTTACAAGTTCAACACTGGTTACTGTGTGGTATTTTAGGTTTTGGGATTTTGGCACTTCACATTTCACATTTTAGAGCGAGATATTTGCTTAGTTGATTAGTGTACAGTCATTAAAACTTTGTTTTAATTTTTAACTAAAATTTACTTTAATTTTCAAAAGTTTTAATTTTTAATTAAAAAGTTACTTTAATTTTCAAAATCATAAGTTTTGAAAAAAAATTTAATTCAAAATTGTGAAACACTCTTTCATTCTTCTTACATTGCCACGGGAGCTTCTCGATTGAAGACCAAGATGTTGTAAATTCCATCTTATATTGATTTTCAAAGAGTAAACTCCTTGGAAAGTATCATTTAATAAAAAGTGCAAACTATATTTCCTCTACACAAGTGCGTTTTTATGCATTTTTAGACGCACTTTATATGTGCCAAGTGCTTTTTTACAAACACTTTACATGTGCCAAGTGTTTGTATTTTTTTGAAATTACCAAATTACTATATATTGGAGTCAAATTACCTCATTAAACTGATGTTAAAAACATTGAAATTGCTCTTTTTCAAAAATCTTCATTTTGCAAAGATTTCATCAAGAGCCCATGGGATAAACTAATATGATCACAATAGTCAATATGTACAAGCTACATTGACATTTTTTTAAGCATATTTCTAAGTTATTAAATTTAATCAACATTTACCTTACACTAGTATACTTCAATAATTAGCATATGGAAGTGATAGAGTACTTCAATGATTAGCATATGCCAGTGATAGAATGAAACCTATATTAATTATAAATCTATGCAATCTATGTCTTGGTTTAGGATTTTTCACAAATAATTTGTATATAAATGACATTTTTTTTTTGGCTCAAAAATTTCTACAAACATTTTTCATGTAAATTACATTTCTTTGGCACATGCATTTTTATGAACACTTTGTAAGTAAACTTTATGTATTTGGTATAAGAATTTGATAAACACTTTGCATGAAAATATTATGCTTTTTATACATACATTATTACAAAAGCTTTGCATGAAAAATGTATAGGCTGAATAACCAAGACACTTCATGACCTTGACAATGGTAAAAATCCACCAAAGTGATAAAAACTTAGTACCTTTTAAGAGCGCCTTTGAGGCTTCAATAAACATGCTTGAAAACCTTCTAAAAAATTGTCATTTTCACTCCACAAAATTAGCAAAGGAAACCACATAAAAAGGTGACCTTGAGGCCACCATAAACCCCCTTGAAAACCTTTGAGTGAGAGAATTCCTAACATTGAATAAAAATCACTATGGGAAAAGGGTATGTGTTTACCTTAAGAAGAACCAATTTGTGGCTTCCATGGAAATCCCTTTTCATGCCTAAACGAGCTTGTAAATCATAAAAAATCACACCCATAATATGTCATAAAAACCACCATTGTGTGAAGAAATCCTTCATTAATTTTCAAATAACAAAAAAATTAGATGTATGAAGAGAGAGAGAGAGAGAAATTGATCAAGATAGATATCGTTGGCCACCTGATGCAGGAGCATCTTTGGTTCTCGGCAATCCACATCACCCAAAAACATTTCAATTTTGTACAAGTTAATTTAAGATGAATAAGGATGGTTGCAACTCTACTTGGCAGCTTGTGATGTTACTCCTTGTTAAATTGGCAGTGTTGCACCCGTTGCAACTCTTATGTTGTGACTCCACGCTACATGATTGGTGTTGCAACTCATTGCAGCTCTTGTTCTGCGACACCACACTATAAGATTGGCGTTGCAACTCCTATGTTGCGACTCCACGCTACAAGATTCGTGCTGGAATTTTTATGCTGCAACTCAATGTAATGATTCCAAATCCAGTCCATGTAGCTCATGAAGATTAAGTGCCAAGTGGAAATCATTGGTGAAGGAAGAGAAAATGAAAATGAATTGGAAAACGTCTAGGAAACAAATAGTCATGACTATTCATCTTCCCAATGGAAGGGGAAACAAATCAACTGACAAACAAAACATAAAAAGAAGAGGAAAGTAAGATGTTGGGGTTGATTCGAGTTAGAATAAAGGAACGTTTCCCTCAGGTCAATTTGAAGAGATTGAGACAACTACCAAGATCGAGATCGAGAAGAGACGATATAATATGCAGAAGAATAACACAATATATTAGTTCTAGTCCGGTGAGAAAATATGTGTTTCTGGATTACATTGTAATGAGGGGCATTCTAAAATCAATAATAAAAGCAAGGATTCCCAATCTATTTGTGTTATTTTGGTTGTAATTAAATTCTTCTATTTCAGTCTTAACAACAATAAATGAATTGTCAGTTGCGTGTTTGAATATGATTTTTGTTGTGCATTATGAAGGTAGAGCATATTTCTATAGGTGTTAGAATCGCTACAGGTCTGTGAGTTGCATCAAGTGGTATCAAAGTTGGTTCAGTTTCCTGAGTTATGATAGTATAGTGCCTGTAAGTAAGACCTATGAATGTTGTTCCGAGTGAGAGTTGTAAGACAACTCGTAAGTATGCCACCGCAAAGAGCATGAGCAGCATGAGGAGGTGTGAGAAATAAGGAACTCAAAAAATTAAGATGAAGAATAGAAGAGTTGGAGTATAGAATAAATGGAGAAGTTGAGTTAGATTATGAATCTAAAGAAGATGTTGAAGTTGAACAAAATGTTGAGGAAGGAGATCCAACAACACGTTTGATATCCTTCTTAAGTAACTGAGGTAGCACGGGGGTTGAAGTTTAGTTCTATGATGGTAGTTTGAAGGATGAAACTCTTATAGATTGGATAGGAGAGCTCAAAAGATACTTAGTATGAGAATGTTCAAGATCCAAATCGTGTTCATTTTTCCATTACGAAGTTAAAAGGACATGCTACACTTTGGTGGGATATGCTGTAGAAAGACATAGTAGATCACATATTAGAGAACATTAAAACTTGGAAGAAGATGGTTAGTAAGATCAAAGAGAAATTTTTACATGTTGATTACCAGCAGAACATGTGTAAACAAGGACAAAATCTCAGGAAGAAAGAGACATCCATGTGTGAATACACAAAAGAATTATTCAAGTTATCACTCAGGTCAGGAATGAAAGAACCAGAGTATCATAGAGTGGTAATATATAAAAATGGACCGAAGTACTAGATTCAGGATGAGATGAGTACACATTACTCTCAAAATGTAGACGAAACGTACTAGGTTTCTTTGAAGGTGGAAGAAAAGATTGACAGAAGAATAAGATAGAAATTCCAGGGAAAAGGAACTAGAGAAAGAGGAAGAGAAAGTTCTACTAAGGACAATGAGAAGGAAGATGAGGCAACCAACAACAAACATATAAGAGGAGGAGGAAGTGCTAGTAGAGGAAGAATTTCTGGCTGTGGTAAGTATGTAATTACATGTCATAATTGTGGAGGAGAGGGTCACAAAGCATCAGAATGTCCAGAGAGACAGAACACAACAAGAAGAAATGAAGCTAGGACACAAGTCACCCAATCCCCAAGGTAGTAACTGCTGGTGGGAATGTGGAAGTACTCTAGCAAGAATAAGGATACAACCTGATGTTGAGAAGAGTATTACTCAAGCTTGAGACAAAGGAAGCAACAAAACCTGAATAGAGAAAGAGAGTGTTCAAGACTAAATATAAAATTTGTGATAAGTGTTGTCATCTGGCATAGATGGCGGGAGTACAAAAAATTGGTATCCAATGAAGTAATGGGGAAATTGAAGTTGAAATGAATTCCACATCCCAATCTGTACTGAGTTTCATGGTTGCAAAAGGGACAACATGTGATTGTGAATGAATCATGGTTATTGAGTTTCCAGATTGGAAGTTTCAACGAACAAGTTTTATGTGACATGATAGAGATGGATGCATGTCATGTATTACTTAGGAGACCATGAATGTTTGAGAGAGAGGTATTCCACAATGGCAGAGAGAATTCATATGAATTTGTCAAGGACGGTCAATGTTATAAGTTGGTACCAATGTTAGAAAAGAATATGGAAAGTAACAACATAAAGGGGATGGACAACAATAACAACGAAGTTATGAACGACAGTAACAACAAGAATATGCATGGCAACAACAGTCAAATCATTTATATTCTGCTAATGAGTTTCTAAGAGAGAAAAAACATATCGGTTGGTGTTTGGATATAATGCCAAAAAGGATTCAGGAGATGGAGAAAAGGGATTTTATATCAACCGAGATTCAACACTTATTGGAAGAATTTAAAGAAATTGTAGCAAATGATTTACCAGTAAGATTACCTCCATTGAGAAGTGTATCACACCAAATAGTATTGATACCAGGGTCGAGTTTTCTAAATAAAACACCTTACTGAATGAATCCAGCAGAGAGTGAATAGGTAAATAAACAAGTAAAGGAGTTACTTGACATAGGGTTGATTTGAGAAAGTTTGAGTCCCTGTGTAGTACCAATAATTTTGACACCAAAAAATATGGTAAGTGGCGGATGTGTATAGATTCACGGGCTATTAATAAAATCACCATTAAGTACAAGTTTCTTTTACCGAGAATGGATGATCTCATGGATTGTTTGAGTGGCATTGAGTACTTCATGAAGATTGATTTGAAGAGTGGTTATCATCAAATCTAGATAAGGGAAGGTGACAAATGGGAGACAACGTTCAAGACAAAATATGGGTTGTTTGAGTGGTTAGTTATGCCATTTGGTTTAACTAATGCACCTATCATGTTCATGAGGTTGATGAACGAAGTTCTGAAACCGTTTTTGGGAAATTTTGTTGTCATATATTTAGATGACATTATGATTTTCAACAAGAGCAAAGAGGAACATCTGAAGCATGTGAAGAAGGTGTTATAATGATTGAAGGAGGAGGCATTGCTAATAAATCTGAAGAAGTGTACATTTTTAAAAAGGGAGATTGTATACTTGGGTTTTGTGGTTTCCAAAGAAGGTTTAAAGATGGATCTCGAGAAGGTATAAGCAATATTGGATTGACAGACACCTAAATGCACTTTTGATGTGCGAAGCTCCCATGGATTGGAAAGTTTCTATAGGAATTTCATTCAAAATTTCAGTCAGATTTGTGGGCCTCTTGTTGAATGCATGAAGAAAGGAGCATTTCGGTGGACAACAACAACAACAAAGTCATTTTAAGATTTGAAAAAAAAGGTGACAGAATAGCCAGTAATGGCACTTCTAGATTTCAATAAGGTATTTCAAGTAGAATGTGATGCAAGTGGGACAATAATTGGAGTAGTTTTGAGCCAAGAAAGTAGACTAATAGCCTTTTTCAGTGAAAGGTTGAATGAAACGAGGAAGAAATAATTTTTTTATGATCAATAATTTTATGCTATCATCTAAGCCCTGAAAAGTGGTGACATTACTTGATTCCAAAGGAGTTTGTTTTGTTTACTAACCAAAAGGTGTTGCATTACATTAACAACCAAGGTAAATTGAATCAGAAACATTCTAAATGGGTAGAATTTTTACCAAGTTATATGTTTGTTTTAAAACATAGGTCAGGGAAGTCAAACAAGGTTGTTTATGCATTGAGTCAGAGGACAATAATGTTAAACACCATGTTAGTTGCAGTGGTAAGTTTGGAATGTGTGAAAGGGTTGTATGAAGAGGCTGCAGATTTTGCAGAGGCTTGGAAGGCATGCAAAGAACCATGGAGTATGGACCAAACACCATTCTTAGAGTACCACATTCAAGAAGGATTCTTGTTTAATATCCAACAGTTATGTGTTCCACAGAGCTCAATATGGTTGAACCTCATTAGAGAGTTACATTGTGATGGTTTGGGAGGACATTGTGGCATGGAAAAAACCAAATCATTGGTGAAAGAATGGTACTTTTGGCCCAACATAAACAATGATGTCAGGAAATTTGTTGAGTGTTTTAGAATTTGTCAATTATCTAAGGGTAAAAGTCATAATACAATACTTTACACTCCATTTTCGGTACTTGAAGGACCATGAGAACATGTAAGCATGGATTTTGTTTTAGGACTACCTATGACACAGAGGAAGTATGATTTTGTGATGGTAGTAGTAGATCAGTTTTTTAAAAATGGCACATTTTGTAGCATGTAAGAAGACAAGTGATGCTAGTGAAGTCGTTGCCCTTTTTTTAGAGAAGTGGTACGGTAACATGTCCTACCGAGGAGTATTAATTCAGACAGAGACACGGGATTTCTTGGTCACTTTTAGAGGAAATTTTGTAAAAGGTTGGGTTCTAATTTTCTATACAGTTCAACCTATCATCCCCAAATAGATGGGTAGATCGTGGTGGTGAACCAAAATTTAGGAAGCTTATTGAGAATTTTGAGTGGTGAAAATCCTAGAAAGTGGGATTTAGTTTTGGCACAAGATGAATTCACTTACAACGATTCAGTGAACAGATATACAGGGAAGAGCGCATTCCAAATTGTTTATGGTGGGCCACCTAAAGTGGTGGTAGATTTGGTTGATTTACCATATCTAGGAGATAAAAGGAGTGTTGATGCCATTGATGTTGCAGACATTATGCAGGAATTGCATGAGAAGGTGAAGCATAAACTATAGGCAAGCAATAACCAGTATAAACAGAGGAAAAACTTGCAGTAAAGACACAAAAATATTTAAAGAAGGTGAGCTAGTCATGGATCACTTGAGAAAGGAACGATATTCGAGAGGTACTTATAACAAACTTAAGTATAAAAAAATAGGACCGCGTAGAATCTTAAAGAATTTTTTTGATAATGCATATCAATTGGAACTTCTGGACAAGTTCAATATATCTCCAACATTCAATGTTGTTGATCTATATGAATTCCATGAAGGAGAAAATGGTGATGATGAAAGTACTTTGGATGGATTGGAACAAATGCCAGTCAAGTGAGTTGAGGAAGTGGAAGAAATTTTGGCCACAAGAATTGGTAGAAAAACTCACAACAAGGAATATCTAGAATATTTATTCAAATGGAAAAACAAAGTATCTGAGGATGCATAGTGAGTTTCCAAAGAAGGTATAATGCACCTATGAAACTCTTCATCCTATAGAACAACGACCACATGAGCTGGGAGCTCATGGTTTTATTACCAAGGGTGTCTAATGTAGGAGCACATTTGGTTTTGGGAAATCCACATCACCCAAAAAAAATTTCAATTCTATACAAGTTAATTTAGGATGAATAAGGATGGCTGCAACTCTACTCAGAAAATCATGTTGTTACTCCTTGCTAAAATTGATAGTGCTGCAACTTGTTGCAACTCCTATGTTGTGACTTCACGCTACATAATTGGTGTTGCAACTCGCTACAACTCCTATGTTGTGACTCCATGCTACATGATTAGTGTTACAACACACTGAAAATCCTATGCTATGACTCCATGCTAAAGGATTTATACTTGAATTTTGATGTTTCAACTCAATGTGATGATTCCAAATTCAATCCACATAGTTCATGAATATTAAGTGCCAAGTGGAAATCATTGGTGAAGGAAGAGGAAATGAAACTGAATTGGAAAATGTCTTGGTAGCAAACAATTATGACTATTCATCTTCCCAATGGAAGGGGAAACAAATCAATTGATAGAAACAACATAAAAATAAGGGGAAAGGAAGATGTCGGGGTTGATTTGATCTAGAATTTTCCCTCTAGCCGATTTGAGGCGATTGAGCCAACCACCAAGAACGAGATCGAGAAGAGATGGTAGAATATGTAGAAGAAAAACACAATACATTAGTTCTAGTCTGGTGAGAAAATATGTATTTATCTACTACATTGTAATGAGGGGCATTCTGAAATAAATAATAAAAGAAAGGATTCACAACCCGTTTGTGTTCTCGTGGTTGTAATTAAATTCTTCTATTTCAGTCTTAACAACATTAAATGAATTGAATATTGCATGTTTGAATATGAGTTATGTTTTTCATTCTGAAGGCAAAGCATAGTCCTATAGGTGTTAGAATCACTACAAGTCTGTGAGCTGCATCACCACCCACCTATTCTCCTAACTTAACATAGTTCTCCATCTTGGAAATTTCGTTATGATTTTCAAGGATTTTCTAGAATTTTCTAGTTCCTAAACATCTGGGGCCATTTTGAGGCCCTAAACGATGCTTTATTAGAAGGGTCAAGGGCCTAGGTATCAAACCTATGCCATGCTACATTAGTGTATTTCTTATTTAGAGATTTATAATGAGCTAATATGCATGCTAAATAGAGATTGTAATTGAAAGTTTCACCCTTGGGAAGTTGATGTAGAAATTAATACCCAAAAATACCTTTTGGTGTTTCAAAAACACCTTTTGGTGCTTCACCTCCTAGGGTTATGGTTTTGGACGTTAAGGGTTACTTCTTTATGTTAAAATGAATTCCTTTCAACCTCTTGTATTAGCTTTTGCAAATGAACATAACCTCCATCTCTCTCTCTCTCTCTAGGGATAAGCTACCACCATTTTAGCCCATTTTTGTTCTACAATATTTCACTAATTTATTTATTAGTAGAAGTTAGGTTTTCACTGTATTAATTTTCTCTCTGTTATATTTCGATGTGTGTTTCATTTTTTCCCTTATACAATCTGAATCATTCTCCTACTTCCAGTGCCCCCACTCTCACACCTATTGTCGATACCTCTACTCCTACTCATGTTTCCAATGCCCTTACTCTTGTACCTACTATTGGTTCTGTTATCACATGAACTTGTCACATTTCTGTGGGTTTGTGGTTTCTACCTAAGATTGTAATTTTTCCCTGTCTCTCTCCTTTTCGCAGACCAAGTCAAAAGGTCGAGCAAAGATTTAATATGGGTTGTAGGTCTCATTAGGAGAGATCAATGGTGGAAAATAATCATGGGAATCGAGAGTTATAAATGTTGTTAAAGTTGTTTGTCAAAGGTCCGAACTCTCGAAACCCGAAATCAGTAGGAGTTGTCTGATTTAGAGGGACACATGGCACCAGATCCAAGGATTCACAGTTTCGTGAATCAGGGGTTTTAGCATTGAGTGACTGGCGACTGGGGTTTTTGAGGAAGCAATGGTGGTCTTCAAATTCAAAGAAAGTCGGATCGTTGATTTGAATAAGGCTATTTCACAAGTTCGAGCATTGAAATATTTAAAATCAAGTGGAGTGAAGACTCCTGAAAGACGAAATCTTGAAGCACCTTTGGATATAAGTGCCAAGTTATGACCCAAGGTCGCATGCAGGATGGAGCGATGAAAAGGAGCTGTGCCAAAGGCTGAAAAAGCCCATATTGGTCACAAAAAAAGATCACCATGGCCTCGAGACGTCAATATTGAATCTCAGAAGTTGTGGGCACCGTCTGAGCATTCATTAGTGTTAGGTCTTTTCCTGATACCGATGAAGGTAGTTATTAAAGATGGGGGTGGCAGTTGAGACCTAGTCTCACCCCATAAATGGAAGACATGCAGAGAGCAGTCGTGAAGGCATATTGTCAATCCAAAGCTTCCTTATGGACATATTTTCCTGTAAAGCACATAACTGCACCTGGCTTGCATTTGATAGGAGGAGGCCTACACAATTTGATAGAGCAGGCACCGAATGAAAATGTTAATGTAGTGGTATGATCACACTCCTGGTGGTTGCAACATTTATGAGTATAAATAGATAGTTTTAGTATATTTTTGAGGTCAAATGGTTGAGCTAGGCTCCCTGCTATTGTAATATTTTGATGAAGAACACTGGTTCTCTAGTTATGTATTTGTTTTTCAGACATCTTGGTTAATCTAAGTCATATTTCTTACCCCATCTTATTTGCCTCTGATACTGAGAGAGTTCATGAATGAATGATTCACATGAATTGTTGTAAATGTATTATGATGGTGCTGTTATAATTTCTTTCAGTTTCTTTGAGATTTGAATTCAAGAGGATCTTGTGTTTAAGTTTTTCCTCCTTAGGCTGCTGGAAGACCTGATGTCCACGACATACCTCTACACTCTCCTCACCAAAGTCTTCACTCTATTAACCCTTACTCCAACTTATCGACTGTAGTTGATTCCAGACCTTAATTGCTTGTGCATGCTAGTCCAGATTTCTGAGTTGGAATGTTATTATCATTGAGTCCTTTCCATTTGATCACCTAAAAATCATTTAAATTTACTGTATAAACTGATGGGTATTGGGATCACCTTCTATGCAATATGAGGGTGACTTATAGTGCTAACATTTCTTGGTGTCGTCACCAGGGAATGAATTAAAGACATTTCCCTGGGATAGAACGACAAAGAGCTTATGATTCTGAAGGTGCATCAGATATCAGAACCATTGAAGATTGAAGTTTGCACCTGGCGACTCCATAATCAAAGACTCCACTTGGGAGGACCCTGTTGACAGAAAGATGACCATACCAAAGGGGAATACCAGGTATCAGTTTATGAGCTTTCTTCATGAAATCATGTTTTTCTTTATCGACTCATTTCTCTCTTTCCCTTTACATATAAAAAGGATTATCCTCTTCTTTGTATATTCAGATGATAATAATCCTTCCTTTATTTATCCATCCTTGGAAGAAGAATACATGCCCTCTTCTTGTCTTGTAGATGATGATCTTGTGTCTTCACCTCAGCCAATTCATAAAAGTGAGATTTGTATTGAATTTCCTCATGAAATTGATCACCCTTGTAGCCCTGAGGAGGTTAAAAATAATTCACAGTCTTCTCAAATCTCATTACCCTCCATTATTCCTGCTGGGCCTTGCCATCAACTCATTAATCCTCTTGATCAACCCACTTCTTTTCTAATTAAAATCATAAATAAGTTGTTTAAACCTTTAAGGCTGCCACATGACATTCATCCTTATCCTCATTATTCCTTTAAGTATCTTCGTCATTTTTCTAGAGAGGATCATATTACAGATGAGAGGCATTTAGAGGCCTTTGAGAGCTTTGTCGATCAATTTGAGATTGTTCATGATGATGTTTCCATGAGGTTGTTCTCACAATCCCTGTCTAGAGATGTTGCTGTGTGGTTTAGATGTCTGGAAGCCGATTCTATTGGCTCCTGGACCGAGCTATGCCATGCATTTTTAAAGTGTTGGGGTGAGAACAAGTCCCTTGATCAATATTGGTTTGATTTTAATGCCTCAAGGAGAGGGGAATATGAAGCCTTGGATGTCTTCAATAGGAGGTTTTACAATGTTTATCATAGTATGTCTATGGATATTAGACCCACAGAGACTGTTTCCATGGTGTACTATGTCATGGCTCAACATCTAGAGCTGGTCCTTCTCCTGAGAGAGAGGAAATCTTCATCATTAAGACACATGTTTGAACATGCTGAAGAATTTGAAGAGAGCATCAGGGATAGCAAGGGGGTTCATATGTAAGCATATCTTGAAAAATTTCATGTGCCTAAGGAAGACGACTGTCAGCATGTTTTAGATTCTGAGCAATAAGATAGTGATTATGAATCAGAGCTGGAACAACAACAAGGAGAGACTGCAATTGTTGGTGATCAAAAGTTGGTTTCGAAAGAACAAAGAGGTCATTTATTTTCAAGCATAGAAGAATTTACAGAGGAGAAACCTGGTCCTCTAAAGAATCCAAAATTCTGTCATGTTATTCATGATCCTATGGCCATATACATGGAGTCGTATGTTTCATATTTTCTTAAATTTTCAAATGGCATTATTTCACCGATAATCACAGGTGAGTATGGTTTCATGAAAGATTTCCAAGACCAAAATATAGAGCCTTTTCCTTTATTCATTAAGGAAAAGCATTGGGTGGAAATCATCCATCCTGGACCCGTAGAAGACACAAAGCAACATGTAAAAGAGGAGCTAAGTGGGCAGTTTTTCTCCTATCCAAAACCTGTAAATGAGAAAATATCATTTGGTATTATCCAACCTGCAGCAGTTCTCTACCCACCTATACACTCTGAGAACATCAAGCGACGGGTGAGCCACAATGAAGAACAAGAACTAATTTCTTTCCAGTTGAGTTCCCCTGATTATAAATTTTGTGACCCTGTGGGGCTATATATGGAGCTGTGTTTTCCAAAAGCATTGGCGCCTGCAGAATTATTCACCTTATCATCATTTGGGGGTATGGTCAGTGTTCCAAGCCATGTTCTCGTTCTTCTGTCATACCTCCCTAGTTTTTTGTGGATCATCTGTAGTAAAGAGAAGAATTATGTTACGAGGCAGTCTGGGTGGCTATGGTGTAAGTTTTCTTTCACCTAGCACCTTGTAAAAAGTCAGTTAGCCTAGGAATGTACATAAATAATCTCTTTCTGGAGCATGTGTGTTTGTTTTCCTTTTTATAAGTAGAATAGTGTACATGTCGGCCTTCAACGAAATGTTTTCAGCTAGACTCCATAGCCCAACAACTAAGGCACTAGAACTGGATGTTCTTGGCAGCTCACAGGGAGCATTCCATCCCCTCTGGAGCCAAATGTAATCACATTAACTTGTCAGAGTCCTGTGGGTTTGTGGTTTCTACCTAAGACTGTAATTTTTCCCTGTCTCTCTCCTTTATATAGACCAAGTCAAAAGGTTGAGCAAAGATTTAATCTGGGTCGTAGGTCTCATTAGGTGGAAAATAATCACGGGAATCAGGAGTTCTAAATGTTGTTCGTCAAAGGTCTAAACTCCCGAAACCCAAAATTAGAAGGAGTCATCTGACTCAGAGGGATGCATGGCACCATATTCAAGGATTCACAATTTCGCGAATTGAAGGTTTTATCATTGAGCGGTTGGCGACTGGGGTTTTTGAGGAAGCAATCGTGGTCGTCAAATTCAAAGCAAGTCCAATTGTTGATCTAAATAAGGCTATTATGCAAGTTCGGGCATCAAAATATTTAAAATCAAGTGGAGTGAAGACTCCCGAAAGATGAAATCTTGAAGCGCCTTTCGACATAAGCACCAAGTTATGAACTGAGGCTGCATGCAGGATGGAGCGAAGAAAAGGAGCTACGTCAAAGGTTGAAAATGCCCATATTGGTCACAGAAAAAGATTAGCATGGCCTCGAGATGTCGATGTCGAATCTCAGAAGTCGTGGGCACTGTTTGAGGATTCATGAGTGTCAGGCCTTGTCTTGATCCCGATGAAGGTAGTTATTGAAGATGGGGGTGGTAGTTGATACCTCGTCTCACCCCATAAATGGAAAACATGTAGAGAGCGGTCGTGAAGGAAGACTGTCAATCTGAAGCTTCCTTATGGACAAATTTTCATGTAAAGCACATAACTACACCTGGATCACATCTTACAAGAGGAGGCCTGCACAATCTGACAGAGAAGACGCTGACTAAAAACGATAATGCAGTGTTCTGATCACACTCTTGGTGGTTGCATCATTTCTGAGTATAAATAGATAGTTTTAGTATTTTGTTTAGGTCGAATGGTTGAGCTAGGCTCCCTGCTATTGTAATATTTTGATGAAGAACACTAGTTCTCTGGTTATGTATTTGTTTTTGAGATATCTTGGTTAATCTAAGTCAACTTTCTTACCCCATCTTATTTTCCTCTGATACTGAGAGATTTCATGAATGACTGATTCACATGAATTGTTGTAACTGTATTATGATGAATGTTTGATTATAGTGTTGTTATAATTTCTTTCAATTTCTTTGAGATTTGAATTCAAGAGGATATTGTGTTTAATTTTTTCCTCCTTAGCCTGCTGGAAGCCCTGATGTCCACGACAAACCTCTACCCTCTCCTCACCAAAGTCTTCCCTCTATTCACCCTTACTTCAACTTACTAACTGAATTTGATTCCAGACCTAAATTTCTTGTGCATGCTAGTCCATATTTCTGAGTTAGAATGTTATTATCATTGAGTCCTCTCCATTTGATCACCTAAAACTCGTTTACATTTGCTGTATAAACTGATGGGTACTGGGCTTACCTTCTATGCAATCCGAGGGTGACTTCTAGTGCTAACATGTTCCTTATATACTATTGTACCTAGTACTACTGGTGCCTCTACACCTAATCCTTGTAGTATTCGTGCTTCAAATGTTGATTTAAATACTTATTTCTTTACACATGGATGCCGAAATTACCCCATTGAAGAGATTAAAAATTCACAACAATTACTAATCCATCAAATTATTTTTTATTTTATACAAATTAATATTTTTGTGTTGATCTTATAAGTGTAATCATAATATATGATTGCAATGGTGGGGAATAACTTGTTTTATCAATGGTTTCATAATAAGACATTTAGTTTTTCACGTTGACAATAAAAACTAGCTATAAATACCGAAGCCAATTGAAAAAGGAGTTGATCAAATACATGGTTTACCTTTTTGTCAAGTAATCAACCACAAGGTGGTTGATTATATGACGGGGAAGTATTTGAAACTAGTGCAGGACTCTACCACACTAATATCCTATGCTACCCTAATTATGAGAATCCTTCACTAGTTCCCAAAAGTGATTGGGATGCACTTGTAGAGGATTCTAGGGAGAAGAAGATGAAAAAAGGGGGAATCAAGCTAAAAGTTGGAGACTCAGAAAGGTAGATATAATATAATATATAGGGCATGTGCAATCTAATGATGGTCTCTCATGATGCGTTAGTGGCAATGAAAACATGGAAAAACAACAATTTGTTAAATTGGAGGGATTATTCAAGGTACTTTAACAATGAATTTGAATATGGTGTAAAAAAAATGAAATATATGAAATTGAATTATCTTTCTGAATATATAATTTTTATTTATAGAAATTGTGAATAGCTATGTGAAATTTTAGTTTTTCTAATAGTGGTATGTTATTTTTCAAGCAAAATATAAGGTATATATGTCTCTTCTAGTCCAGGTGTTGAGTACATTAACAATAGAGTTTCCTTTAAAAAATTTATATAATTGTAGATAACCCATTATTCTAGTGCGGTGCATTTTTTCAAAATTTATAATATTAATTTAATGTATTTTTTAAATTATGAAAGTCAACATATCCTTGAAATTAGAATGCCTTCCATTTGTGTAGGCTATGAGGGTATTAACATTAGTGTGGTGTATAACTTATTTTAAAAATGGTTAAGTTGATTAAAATTTATAGCTGAAATAAAAGAGGTATGTATTTTAGGATTTTTATTTATGTCAAGAAAAAAATAGATTAAAAATAGTAAACAATATTTTTTTAATTATATATTTGGAATTTGCGCAGCCGAATATATCTATGTATGTAGTTTCATAGACAATGGATTTGTCTAGCCTATAGAAAAGTAACATACAAAATAGAGATATAAAGAAGTATTCATAAAAATGGAGGTTTTTATGTATTTGCAGACCAATCCACTAGGTTTTTCATCCCAAAACTAAATCCAAGGAAACCAAATCAGCATACCTGTATGATAGAATTGTCATTCTAACTCCCCAAAAAATTGAATTATAACTAATAAACACATCTCTTAAGAATTCACATGCTCTCTAGGAACGTGAATTCTCTACAAGAACATGCATGCATTCCTTGAATGCATGCACACTCTTGTGCCTTTTTTCCCTATTTTCTTCCTTGAATCTCCTTCTCTCCCCCCTCTCTCCCTCTTTCAATGCATGCACGTTATTATTCATTTTTTCCCTATTTTCTTCCTTGAATCTCTTTCTCTCCCCCCCTCTCCCCCTATCTCCCCTACCCATTTATCCTTCACCTTATCTCCTCTCCTAATTTATTCAACCCCTCCACTCCCCCCTCCTCTCTCTCTCTCTCCTACATCTACCCCTCTCTCCCCTTCACTCTATACCCCCCTCCCTCTCTCTCCCCCCTTCTTATCACTCTTTCTCTTTCTCTACCCCCCCTCTATGTCTCTCTCTCTCTCCCTCTCACNCCCCCCCCACACTTTCTCTTTTCCCCTCATTCTACCTCCCTCTCTCTCTCTAGCCCCTCCATCCCTCTCTCTCTCCATCTCACTCTCAACCTCTCTTATGCTCTTATTGGTTCTCTCCCTCTTTCACCTTCTCTCCCTATCCCCTCCATCCCTCCCTCTATACCCCCTCCCTTTCCCTCCTCATTGTCAATCTCACTCTCACTCTATATACCACCCCTTCTCTCTCCCTACCTCCCTTCCTCCTTCCCTCTATACCCCCCTTTCTCTCCCTCCCACACTCTCACGCACTCTCTCTTTACCCTCTCTCTTTCTCTCTTGCATCTACCCCTCTCTCCCCCTCACTTTGTATCCCCCTATCTCTCTCTCTCCCACTCTCCCCCCTTTCTCTCTTTACCTCTTTCAACATCCCTTCCCTCTCCCCCCCTTTTTATCAATATCTCTCTCTACCCCCTCTCTTTATCCCTCCTCCCTCTCACACACTCTCTCTCTACCCCCCTCTCTTTATTCTTCTCTCTCCCCCT
>ML782004.1:324849-348409 GCA_009831015.1 Picea engelmannii | reverse complement strand
TTACCTTTCTCTACCCCCCCTCCCTCCCTCAAACCCTAGATAGGGGGTTTGGATGACACAATGATAAAAATGGAGAGCATAAATATTAAAAACTTAGGAATGTGTTAATAGTGTCGTTAAAAATAAAAAAATATGTCCCGTGTTGGTTCTCTCCCTCCCTCCCCTTCTCTCCCTCTTTCCTCTCTCTTTCTCTCTCACTCTCCTACATCTATTCCTCTGTCCCCCTCAGTCTAAATCACCCCCTCTCTATCACTCACTATATCTACCTCTCTCCCTCTCTCTTTACCCTTCTCTACCTCCATTCCCTCTCTCTCCCCCCTTCCTCTCACTCTCTCTCTCTCTAACCCCCCCTCTCTCTCTCTCTCACACACACACACACACACACTCCCTTTATTCGCTTCTCTCCCTCTCCTCTCTCTCCCCTGCATACACCTCTCTCTTCCATCACTCTCTATCCCCCTATTTCACTCTTGTTCTCTCTCTCCCCTTCTCTCCCTCTCCCTCTCCACCCCCCCCGCAACTCTTTGCATCTCTCTCTCTCTACCCCTCCCTATGCCTTACTCTACATATCTCTCTCTCTCTAACCCCTCCCTATCTCTCTCTCCATATCAATCTCACTCTCTCTCTCTCTCTCACTCCCTTTTTCAATATCTCCCTCTCTCTCCCATTTCTAGCCCCATCTATGCCTAGGAACCTTGTTGATTGTGGACCCTGATTATCTTCTTGATTCATAGGTATTTTTTTAGTTGTGTTTGGACCCCATAACCTTAAGAGGGGTTTTGGGGGGGATTTCTTCCCCACATCTCTCACCGAGGGGGGGAGAGAAATTTTGGAGCTCCCCCGAAGAGAATATTTTGGGAAAATTTCCTTGTAAAATATTGTAAATTTGTAGTCAATCTGGAACATTCATTATAAGGTTGCGGATCTGATGATAGAATTTATTTTAGGGTTTTTTCCCTAGAAGGAAATCCTGTTTTATTAGGGAATTGTATTGTGGTTGTGTATGTGTGTTATTATTGTATCATGAGAGAGGAGAATGTGAGAGAAAGTAGAGGAAGTTACAATGGATATGTTATAGGTTGTATCCCTTCATTTGCTAGATAATAATAAAGGAATGACCTGGAAATTTTTCTCGTGGACGTACCCCACACTGGGTGAACCACGTATATCTGTGTCTCTATTGTATTGTGTATCTTATATGTTTTATTTATGATTTTATTTTATTTTATTGATCTATGATCCTATCTTTCTAACAACTGGTATCCGAGCGAAATGTAACTCACAGGAAAAGAGGGTTCCCGGTTTGAATGGGAGAAATGACGAAAGATGGAAAGTTTAATGTAGAGAAATTTAACTGCCAAAACTACCATTTATGGAAGATTCAAATGGAAGACTATCTATATTAGAAGGATATTTTCCTACCGTTGGGCAGAAAAGGAAATAATCCGACAAGTATGAAGGATGAAGAATGGGATATTCTTGACATAAAGGCACTAGGAACGATATGACTGTTCCTGTCAGCATCGATGGCTTTCAATATTTCAAAAGAAATGACAATAGAGGATTTGATGAAGGCATTGGATAAAATGTATGAAAAACCCTCGGCCTCCAATAAGGTATTTCTAATGAAGCGATTATTTAATATGAATATGCCAGAAAGTGGGTCTGTTGCTAACTATTTAAATGAATTTAATACAGTTTCTAATCAACTAAGTTATGTAAAAGTGGACTTTGATGATGAGGTTAGGGCTCTTCTAATATTGTGATCATTTCTAGAAATATGGAACGGCTTGGTCATGGCTATAAGTAATTCTGTCTCTGGTTCAAACACTCTGAAATTTGATGATGTTGTTGGTGTTATCCTTAGCGAGGAAATGTGATGAAAAAGTAGAGGTGAGACATCAGGTAATGCATTGGCCATGGAGAACAGGGGAAGACAAAAGGATAGAGGAAAGAGCTCAGGGAACTATGAGAATTCTAGGAAGGGAAGATCCAAATATAGACTAGGAAAGATAGAATTGTTTGAATTGTGGGAAGAAAGGAAATCTCAAGGAAGACTATAGAGCTCCAAAGAAGCAAAGAGATGGAGAGAAAGAGAAAAATTATGAAGCAAATGTAACAGGTGATGTGTTACAAGATGCTTTGATTATTTCTTTAGATAATATTATTGAATCTTGGGTAGTAGATTTAGGGGATTCATTTCATACCACACCCCATAGGAAATATTTCCAAGATTATTTTCAAGGTGATTTTGGACAAATTTATTTGGGCGATGATGAACCATGTCAAATTGTTGGAATGGGTAAGGTACAAATAAAGAAAAAGAATGGAAACCAATGGTTACTGAAAGAGGTGATACATATACAAAATATGAGAAGAAATTTGATTTCAATAGGATACTTGGAAAGTGAAGGTTGTATATATACATTTGCATATAAGGTGCATAAGGTCACTAAAGGATCACTAGTAATGGAAAAATGAGAGAAGGTAGGTACATTGTATTTATGTATTGGTAGTTTTGATTCTTCAATATATTTAGCTTCTACAGGTGTGAATACAACATTGTGGCATCATAGGCTTGGACACATGACTTGGAAGGCGATGCAAATACTTCACAAAATAAATTTGTTGCCATATCTTAAACAAGTTGATTTGGATTTCTATGAACATTGTGTTTATGGAAAATAGAAGAGAGTCATATTTATTAGGGTTGAAAAGGAAAAAAAGAGTGAATAGTTAGATCTTGTGCATACAGATGTATGTGGAGTATATCAAGTATAATCTCTTGGTGGCTCTTGTTATTATGTTACTTTTATTGATGATGCAACTATAAAAACTTGGGTTTATTGCATTCGACAAAAATATGATGTTTTTGATACTTTTAAGAAATGAAAATCTTTGGTTGAGAATGAGACATGAAAAAGGTTGAAGTGTCTTAGATAAAACAATGGAGGTGAATACTGCATCAATGATTTTTATGGTTACTAGTCATACCATGGGATTCATAGAAATAACATAGTTCCAGGAACACCACAAGAAAATGGTGTGTCAGAAAGGATGAATATGACAATCATGGAACATGCAAGGAGTATGAGATTGCATGTTGGGTTGCCATTGCAATTTTGGGTAGATGTTGTAGATGTTGTTTTTTACTTAATAAACAAAGGGCCTTCAATCTCCTTGGATGGTAGCATTCCAGAGGAGGCATGGACATGTAAAAAGGTAATCTATTCATTTATGAATACTTTCAGTTGTGAAGAATTTGTCCATATTGATAAAGAAAATAGAACAAAGCTTGAGGCAAAATCCAAGAAGTGTACCTTTATTGGATACTGTGTTAATGATTTTGGTTATCGATTATGAGATTATGAAAATCATAAAATCAGTAGGAGTAGAGATGTGGTATTCAATGAAAAGTTCGTGTACATAGATCAAATACAAGGAAAGAAATGGGAAAAGGAAAAAAGATACGTAGTGCTTGATGAAATCAAAGAAAATGAAATTCCAATGGTACTAGAAAATCTAATTGTACAACAACGAGAGTAGAAGGCACCTTAAACTCCTACAAGTGTTGATAGAATATATACTAGGTTAAGTAGACCCCCTAAATGATACTCTCCTTCATTGTATTGTTTATTTTTGACTGACTCTGGTGAACCATAAAGTTATAAAGAGGAAATGCAGGTAGATACTAAAAAGAATTGGGAGCAAGACATGAAAGAGGAAATCGATTCCTTGGTAAATAACCAGACTTAGAACTTGGTTCAGTTTCCTGCAAGAAAAAGAGCATTGCAGAATAAATGGGTTTACAGGTTGAAGGAAGAATATGGAGGCAAAAAACAGTACACGGCTAGACTTGTTGTAAAGGGGTTTACACAAAAGAAAGGTATATATTTTGACAAAATATTTTCTGTGGTTGTTAAAATGAATTCAATTAGGACTATTTTAAGTCTTATGGAAGTAGAATAGTTGCATCTTGAACAATTAGATGTAAGAAAAACATTTCTCCATAGGGATTTGGAGGAAGAGATTTATATGCAGTAGCCATAGGGGTATGAGGTCAAAGAGAAGGAAAATTTGGTATGCAAGTTGAAGAAGAGCTTGTATGGCCTAAAGAAAGCTCCAAGGAAGTGGTATTTGAAGTTTGACAAGTTTATGATAGAAAAATGTTATAGTATATGTCATTGTGATCACTGTGTATATTTTAAGAGGCTAGAAAATGGAAGCTATATTATCTTGCTATTGTATGTAGATGGCATGCTTGTTGCAAGGTCTAACATGCATGATATAATTGTGCTCAAAATGAAATTATCTAATTCATTTGTGATGAAGGATTTGTGTGTTGCAAAGAAAATCCTTGGTATTAGAATAACAAGAGACGAGAAAACTCACAAATTGATATCATCTCAGGGTGAGTGCATAGAGAAGGTGTTGGAGAGGTTTATAATGCATAATGAAAAACTAGTTGGTACACCTTTGGCTAGCCATTTCAAATTAACCAAGGAAATGTGTCCCATGACACAAGAGAAGATATAATACATGGCCAGGGTCTCTTATTCATCAACAATTGGCAGCTTGATGTATGTTATGGTGTGCACAAGACCAAATATTGCACATGCAGTGGGAGTTGTGAGAAGGCATATGAAAAATCCATGTAAAGAACATTGGTAGGTATTAAAGTGGTTACTTAGGTGTTTGAGAGGTACTAATACTCATGCATTATGTTTTGGAGATTCAAACATTGTTCTATAGGGATATGTTGATTCAGATATGGTAGGTGATAAAGTTAGTAGGAGGAGCACCACAAGGTATGTTTTTACTATAGGTGGAACAAAAATAAGTTGGATTTTGAAACTGCAAAAGGTTGTTTCACTTTCAACAATGCAAGAAGAGTATGTTGTTGCTACAGAGGCTAGTAAAGAGATTATTTGGTTACAAATGTTTATGGAGGAATTGGGAAAGTAGTAGGAGAATAATAGGTTGTATTCTGACAACTAGAGTGTCATTCATATTGCAAAGAACTCATCCTTCCATTCTATGACTAAGAATATACAACTCAGGTACCCTTTGATACGATCCATTTTGAAAAATGGAAAATTGAATTTGGAAAAGATACAAACTAGCCAAAATCCTATAGACATGTTAACAAAGGTAGTGACCGGGGAGAAATTGAGTTCCTACTCAGTTTCAGTTGGCCTTAAATCACGAAGGTGAAGATGATAAATTTGCTAGGTCCAAGGTGGATCATAGTCCAATAGGTACAACAACAGTAGAGTTGTTGTGATCAATCTCCAAGTGGGAGATTGTTGGTTGTGGAGCCTGATTGTCTTCCTAATTTATATGCAGGTATTCCTAGCCCCCTTTTGCCAGGGGTTTGGGGGTTGGCCCCCAAATGAATCTATACCGTTCATTATAAGGTCACAGATCTAACTATAGAAGTTGTGTTAGTGTTTTGACCCCAAAAAAAGGCAACCCATTTTTTATGAGGGAATTATATTACAACTATGTATGTGAGTAAATATTGTATTCTGAGAGAGGAGACTATGAGAGAAGGAAGCGGAAGTTACAACATGTGTGTTGTAGGTTGTATCCCTTTAATTGCTAGATAATAATAAATGAAGGTTGTATCCCTTCAATTGTATCCATGGCATCTGTTTGTATGGTTGTAGCATTAAAAACACCCAATCCCCTACTTCAAAAGTTCTTTCACTACGATGTTGATTTGCTTGTTGATTCATGCAATTTTGTGCCATGGTCAAGTTGTCCTTTAAGATTTGGAGAACTTGTTGTTGATGCTCAATGTGATCTTCCACTGCTTGAACCTTAGATTTTTGTTTTAGAGAAGAAGTGATGGAAGGAGGGTGTATCCAAAGAGTTCCATAAATGGTGTCATTTTTGTTGCAGTATGAAAGGAAGTGTTATACCACCATTTTGCCAAGGGTAACCATTTGAACCATTGTGTTTGTTTATCAGAGACAAAGCAATGAAGGTATCCTTCCAGACATTTGTTCACTATCTCAGTTTTTCCATCAGATTGAGGATGATAGGATGAGCTATGAGCCAATTGAGTACCCAAACAAGAAAATAATTTTGTCGAAAAATGTCAAGCGAAGATGGGATCTCTGTCACTTATAATAATCTTTGGGCTACCATGTAGCTTTTGAACTGTCTCCATGAATGCGGTGGAAACTGTACTGGCTTTGAAGGGATGAGAGAGTGCACAAAAGTGTGTGTACTTGGTGAGTCTATCAATAATCACCATGATGACACTCTTTCCTTCAGAATTTGGTAACCCTGTTATGAAATCCATGGAAACCTCCTCCCAGTGCTGACTTGGGATGGCTAATGGTTGTAAAATACCTGGGGTCTTAATTGTTTCCACCTTATTTTGTTGTAAAACCAAAAATTCTGTGACAAACCTTTGAACATCTATTTTAAGGCCATCCCAAAACAAATCCTTCTTGACCTTATGGTAGGTTTTCAAAAATCCTGAGTGCCCTCCTACTGGAGAGGTGTGCAATTCCAATAGTACCTTTTGTTTGAGTTGGGAGTTCTTACATAAACATAAGTGATCTTTGTACCATAGTGAATCATTTTTCCATGTAAATGTATCTTATGCATTGGAATCCCACTACAACATTTGAATGAGATTCCACACTTTTTCATCATTCTTCAATTCATCCCTTGCTTCTATTATCCAATCGGTTGGATGATCGAGATAGCACAGAGAAATGCCTCAACATTTTCATCCTTTCTTGAGAGTGCATCTGTCACAACATTTTTCTTCCCTTTTTTATAGACGATTTCAAAATCATAACCTAATATCTTGGTCACCCATTTTTGTTGTTCTTCTAAAGATAGTCTTTGTTCCAGGAAGTAGTTAAGAATATCATGATCTGTTTTGACCTTGAAGTGCCTACCTATTAGGTAAGGACGCCATTTCTTCAATGCATGTAGTATTGCCATCATTTCCTTCTCATAAATGGGTTTCTGCAAGTCCTTTCCCTTGAATGGTCGACTTTCAAAAGCCAAGGGCCTTCCTTCTTGCATTAGGACAACACCAATTCCATTTCCCGAGCCATCACATTCTAAAATAAAGGTTTTTGTGAAGTTTGGAGTGGTCAAGACAGGAGCTTTGCACATCAGTTCTTTAAGTTGTTCAAAAGCTTTAGTTGCCTCTGGAGTCCATGAAAATGAATCATTCTTAGTTAGTGTCATTAAAGGTGCTACTATTCTTCCATAGGGCTGAACAAACTTGCGGTAGTAACCTGTCAAACCCAAAAATCCTCTAAGATTCTTCAATGTTTTGGGAATCGACCAGTCCATCATGGCCTTAATCTTGTTAGAGTCTACCTTGACACCTTCATGAGATACAATATGAACCAAATACTCTACCTCCTTCACCCCAAAGAAACATTTGGATGGTTTGGCATATAGTTGTTGCTCCTTTAGTAGTTGTAGCACCTTGTCAACATGTCGCACATGATCCTCCCAATACTTGCTATAGATTAGTATATCATCAAAAAATACTCACACAAATTTTTGAAGGAAGGGATTGAAAATGGAATTCATCAACCCTTGGAATGTGGAAGGTGCATTTGTAAGGCCAAAAGGCATGGCCAAAAATTCATAATGGCCTTCATGAGTTCAAAATGTTGTTTTTGGGATATCTTCTTCCTTCATTATAATCATGATACCCTGAACGAATATCCAACTTTGTGAAATAGATTTCTCCATGTAGTTCATCTAACAATTCATGAATGACAGGAATGGGAAACTTATTTTTAATAGTGATCTCATTGAGCTCTGTATAATATGGACACATACGCCATGAGCCATATTTATTGAATACCATTACCACCAATGTAGAGTAAGAACTTTGGCCAGGTCTAATAATGCCAACCTCTAACATTTCTTCAACCATGCACTCAATTTCACTCTTCTGGGAATAAGGGTATCTGTATGGCCTGATTTTAGGAGGAACACTCCCAGGAATTAGGTGAATATCATGATCATGATTTCGAGTGGGTGGAAGACCTTTGTGAATATCTTCAAATACTTTTGAATGCTTATCAATGATCCCTTGGGGATCTAGGGGAATAGATGGCTTATATGTTTGAACATATAGTGAGCATAGTTATGCAATTACACCTTGATGCCCCTTTTTCAATAATTTTGTCATTCCATTGGAGCTTATCACCTTACTGAGTTTCCCCGTGATACCTCTTAACTCAATATCTTTTCCTTCCAATGAAAATTTCATGAAAAGTTCTTGAAAATTAAAATCCATTGTTCCTAACGATTGTAACCATTGGATTCCTAGTACGACATCAACACCACCCATGGATATAGAAATCATTGGACTATTCATTACATATTCCCCCATAGCAAGATTGATCTTATTTCATTTTCCTGAGAAATTGATAGTTCCTCCATCTGCAATGATCACTTGAAACTTTGGCACTGGATATACAAAGCAATTAAGATCTTTGGCTAATTTATATTGAATGAAATTATGAGTACTACCAGAATCAATTAGGACTGTTACCTTTTTCTTTTTGATATATCCTTCAATCTTGAGGGTTTTAGGAGTGTTAATTCCAACCAATGCATTACACGATATCGTGGGAGTCAACTCTTCAGAAGAAATCACGTCTACATTTTCATATTGAGATAGTTCTTGTTCTTGTTTAAATCATAAACCTTTTTCTTTTCTTTCCTCCAATTTTTGAGGTGTCAACCTAGTAGGTTGAGGTGTTTTAGAAGAAGGAACATTATTCTCTCGATAGATGTTATGAGTGGTCCTTCTAGTAGCCATAGAAATATTTTTACTTTCAACATTTCTTGCCACCCTAAATGCATTCTCCAATGATTTGGGTACCCAAAGATGAACCTCATGTTGAATGTTATCCCTTAAGTTCCTATGAATACATCAATCAAGTGATCATCTGGAATATATGTTACCTTTATATTCAATCTTTGGAAGTTCTCAATGTTCTCTGTAACTAAACCCTTTTTCTTTAGATTTATCAATTGGCTAAAGAAGTTATTTCTCCTTGTATCCTCATACTGTGCTATCATTTCTTCCGTGAAAATTGTCCAAGTGATGAGTGATTTGCAAGAACAAATCCATCAATACTACACAAACTGATTGGGTTCTAAATATAAAGAAGCAATATGTACCTTTTGTGTATGTGTCACATTATGTAGATCAAAGAATTGCTCCATCTAAAGTATCCATGTGATTGGGTCCTTGCCATCAAACTTCCTCATATCGATCTTGGGAAAGTGGTTGGTCTTCAACCCAAAGTTAGAGTTTCTCCATTATTGATTCATCTTCCTTGTGTCCTCATCATGAATTTCATGGGACACATTTTCACTTTCAGGTCTCCTCTCTATTAGGAAAATTTTCAATCCTTCCATGATCTTCCCTTTTAAACCATCCATCTTAGTATTTATTGCCTCCAACTTAGCTTCCGTTGAATCCATCATCTCTTGTAGTTCATCTTTTGTTACTGTCTTCTTTTGTAAATCATTTATGTCCCTACGCATTTCTTCACCTTCATCAAGAGTCCAAGTAGGACTATCTAGAGGCTTATTTCGTGTAGAAGTTCCCTTTTTTGGTGGCATGTTGGCCAAGTATCACTTTAAACCTTGATTTTGAGGAGGTCTGCTAGAAAATCTTTCTTTTATTGTATCTCCAAAATTTCAGACCTTCTGGGCATGTAATTTTCTTTTTTGTAGTTCTCTGATATTTCTTATCTGCAATGCCACAAGTCTGATCAAAATTGGATGTGCCAAGTATAATTTATGGTAACTTCCCCACACCTTGCTGATTTTTGTCCTTTCCAGAAGATATCACTTGTATAGCATGCCCCACACAAAATAATTGGTATAAAATTATGAAACTTGTACTAGAAATACTACAGACTTTCCACTATCCAATGTAACTAGTCTCAATCAAATTGGATACTCTAGGAAGAATTTATGAGTGTTTTACCGAGAACACCTGCTTGAGACTAGTCAATGGGACTAGTCAAATACCCTATCTTCCATAGGGTGTATCTACAAATGTAAGATGACCTAGAATCTAAATTTTTTATCACATATAACTTAATAATTTATGTTAATATTCTCCGGATTTCAGGGTATGAAACGTTACAGAAACATTTTTATAGAGAAAATGTCACGATGACTCAATTCGGGATGATTCCAGAACCCTCTCTTACACAGGTTGTATCTCCTAAAGTATAAGGCCTCAAAAGATGAAATTGTAACCCAACATACCTTGATCCATCTATTAAATATCCTCCAAAGGGTTCCTTATGAAACGTCATAGAAAAATAGTTATAGAGAAAATTCCAATGTCTCTCAGATGTAGTAGTGAAACCCCAAGAGCTTGAGCTCTGATACCATATGTTAAGAACCAAATATCAATATAGTATAGAAAAACCTCAGAATAAGTACTCAACGCCTTGAAAAATAAATAATTTCAGGTAATAATCCTCTTCGAGGGGGAAACCTCCTTATACCCCACATAAATGTCCAAATACAAGATGATTCCAAATGAAAATGTCTCCTTGGTATATATAGGAGACTAGGAGGTACAATTACAACTAATGGACTCAAGACGACATAAATAAAATAACATTACTAATGTAATATGCCCCAATTAAGGGGTAATAAGCCACTATTTAAGGCTTAACACTAGCAATTTCTCTGGTGGACGTAGCCCACATTGGGTGAACCACGTATTATGTGTCTCTATTGTATTGTGTATCGTCTGTGTTTTATTTCCGCATCTATTTTATTTTAATGCTCTACGATCATGTTTTTATAACACTTGTGCGTTCCATTCCAGGTCTAAATAGTGGTGTTCAATCATGGTCTATGTAATTGATTATAAATGAAGATAAAATAATGTTGGTTGGATAGAGCAATACAACAAGCCTCCAATGGGTATTTTGGAAATCTTCTCCATTGACTATTTTCTCTGCTTCTGGTAATACTGAAACCTTATCTTGTATGACACATTTAGTTTACACAAAAGTAGAAATAGATATCAATATAGAGTGTCGTGAAATATTGAAGGAAACGTAAACAATTTAGTTGTGTTTCTATTTGTTCCTGAATCTTGTTTTCCTATGATTTTGTAGGTATAGCTTGTGTATCTTATCATGAGAAAGAATGGGATGTTATTTTCCATATCATCATGAAAAGTATGTGCAAGCTCTTCTTATTCTTTTCCTCTTTGATATTCTTAGTCTTCAACTTAAAAAATGCTCCAAGTTTTACTGGATGCCTCATAAGTTGTGTTTGAGAGCCAAAATTGGGTAGTTCAAATTTAGAAATCTCGGACCTAGCTATTTTCAATTCCATTGTAGCCTTATCTTGTATGACACACTTATTTTACACAAAAGTAAAAATATGTATCAATATTTATTTATTTCTCAATCTTGTTTTCCTTGGGTTTTGCAATTTCGGCTCATGTAGCTTACCATGAACAAGAATGGGGTGTTCATGTCCATGATGAGTATCTCAATATGCTCTCAAACTTATCATTCATATAAATGGTGGAAGTTACAATGACCGAAAGAATTCAGTCACCACTTGTACATCAAGGAAAATTTTAAGGATTCATGTTTTCTTAAAGTGTAAAAACCCTGACAAATCTTACTAATTCTTAAAATTCCAACCATAAATTGTTTGGTGATATGTTTGTAAAAATATTCAAATTTCTAAGGATTTTATATAGTTTCTATAATTTTTAGGTTATTTTTAGAGTAAAGTACTTTTATCCTATAGAATTTGGGTGAATCAATTTAGAAAAAAAATGGAAAGTGACAAATCGTTTTTTGGAAAAAATCATAGAAAGATAGCCCATGGAAGAAATTTAGTCTCTAAATTTTTCTCTCTTGTACATTGAATGACCCATTTAATTACTTGATATTTAGTATTAGTTATTTTATACCATGGATTAGAAACAACATTATTTGAGTATTCTATTGTCATTATAACCTTTCTATTATAATTTATCTTCCATGTCACCTTCTATTCGAATTCCCTCCAACACTTAGTGGTGATGAAGAAGGTTACACTTCTTTGCTTACTCCATTTGTCTCCTTAACCCTCTCACACATTGACCATTTTTCCTCTGGATACATTACACAAATATATAGGGAACTTGACCATTTTTCTTCTTGATACATTACACAAATATATAGGGAACTTAATGATGATACTACTACAATTATTTGAGATATCATAGACCTGCATTTATTAAGCATGTAACCTCAACATTTCATATGGATTATTCTATTCAAGTTTCTATAAAACACATTCTTCTTGGGATTTGTTTCATTGAAATCCTTTAACACTATTCTTGAAAATAAATCATTGAGATATGTCTTGAGAATGTTAACTTAAAATTTTTCATCAAGACATTCCCTCTTTACAATTCCAATTTTATTTTTCATCAAGAAATTCCCTCTTTACAACTCCATTTTTATGTATGTATAAAGTTGACCTTTGTTTAATAATACATTAGTAATAGTTATCATAACCTTTTTAAAATAAATTGATAAATAAAATTGATGGCATATTACTCCTATTCATAACACTCTAAAGTATGATCAAACTAGAACAAGTATTATTTTCTAAACTTTTAAGCAACAAATTAGCTAAGTTAGCTAATATCACCCAATTAATTTAACCTAAATAATAACAATAACAATATTATATATTTATAATTAGACAAATAATGTTGTTATATTAAAATTTGAAGTCAAACTTATTTAATATCACCTAATTAATTTTAACATGAATAATGAGAACAATAATATAACATATATATGATTAAATAAATAATGTTATGTTACAATTTGAAATTTACTTAAAATTTGAAATTCACAATGCCTAAAGACAAATATTTTTTGAGAATATAGGATAATTTTCATAATCTTATATGTAACATTTACATTATATTAAGTTTTTAACATTGAATGGTTTTTAAATGTGAGGTTAATGTGATCTTAATTTGACGTTAGTTGATTTAGAATGTGAAAACAATGATGTCACTTTTAGATTTTGTAATTAATTATTTAAGTGATTATGTAAACAAAGTGTTTTCATAAATAACACTGCAACAGTTTACAAATTAATAAATTTGGTTATAAATGCAAATTAATCATATAAAACTTGTAATTCCCTCACCCATTTCTACATAAAACAATTGTTGCGTGGCAGCTTAGTCCCTTCCAAGTAGATTTGTAAATGGAGATGATAATTTACACCTTATAATTATTGATGATGACGATTATTGACATCTACTGAAATCAATCAGTATAGATAGGTTAAAAGATGGGGATAAAAGAGGATTATTGTTTAAAAAACTAATATTAACAATATGCTAACTAAATGCTAATTAAAATAGATCATTAACAATAAGCAAATCAAAGTTTAATTATGTAAAATTAAATGAGAATTAAAAAATATATATTAAAACTTATGTTTAATTGTTTTTTAGAAATCAAATGATAATTTTTTTTTTTAAATATTAAAACTTATGTTGAAATTTCATTGAATACACATACACTAAGACATTGAAAATATAACATATATCTTAATTTACAATTATTGAAAAACAATCTACCCACAAATACATGGCAGGAATAAAGTAATTAATATGAAATGGAATCTTCCCATAAAGTAATATGAAATGTAAAATGTAAAGAAGTTATAATGTAATCTCCCATAAATCGTGGTTTAATGCATTTTAATGAGAGATGTCCTCGAGTTTTTCGCTTATTAATGCCAATGTTTTTGAACCTGTGTGGTGAGTTGTCACTAATAAAGCATAATTAATGTGCATTGGGAAGGGCACAAAGATGGAGGGAATGGAAGGGAGCAATAAATTCTTTGAAACTTTTCTGAACCTGGGTAGAGTGAAGCTTGCGACTTCGAGGAGTCTGGGGTCGAATTGTAGATCCAAAAGTTTTGGGTGCAATATGTATATCACAGAACACAGGGCATGAGAGTTTGATAACACTAACTCGGGAACCCGCGGCCATAAAATTGGATAAGTATGGAAAGGGAAAACAGCCGGTCGGACTCATTATGTGAGGATATAGATGGAGATGAGGATCTGTCAGTGTGCCAACCCGGGAACCCGCGATGATAGAAATGTGACTAAGTATAGAAATAGAAAGGGATAATAGAGGGGAAGAAGAAAAGGAAAAAATGGGTAAGTATAGAAGAGGGAAAAGAAAGGGAGAACATAAATTTATCCCTTACACAACAACATTTAGTCTGATAATTATGAAGTGATAGAAACACATTAATTATTTGAAAAACATTATCATTTATGGAATATACTTGGAGATCGACAAAGTCAGGTTCAAGTTTAAAGAGAATTTGTTTATATTTATTTCAATATTATTCATATTATTTTATTTTAATAGTATTTTTGTGGCCCAAATGTAAACCATGTTCCAATTTGAAGGGCGTTTTCAGCATGCAAATTTTTCTCAAACCCATAAGCAATAGACAAAAAATATACGACTTAAACATTTTTATAAGCAAGCATATTCTCAAATATGACAAGCTGTAATATATGTACAATATTAAATAGGAACACGATGTCTGTTAGCACTGAGAATCACCCTCATATTGCAAGAGGATAAGCCCAGTAACCATAAAAAAGGTTTGTGGAGGTAGGTTTATGAGTGGAGGTCAAATGGACAAAGATCATCATAAGAATGTTTAAACACATAAAACTGGGCTAGCAATGCATAAAAAAATGAGTTTCTCATTAACTTCATTCAGTGGTTTATGGATAAAGGTGAATAGAAGGAAGACTTAGTGGAGAAGGTTGATAATTCTTCTATAAGCATCAAGCCTTCAAGTAGATGGGTGAAGAAAAAATCAGTCACAAGAACCTCTTGAAACCAAAGTCTTAAACACTAAAAAACATCATAGCAACATTATAATCAAATATCCATTATAACACAACCACAAAATCTCATATGGATCATCCAATCATGAGCATTTCAGAGTGAGAGAATACAAGATTGCGAAAGGAAACTAACTTATATTAACAAAAATGTCTCAAGTCCCATACATAACCAAAGAACAACTCTGTTTAGTCAAAATATTACAATAGGGGAGCTCTGCTCAACCATCTGACCATGACATATTCTTCAACTGATGTATTTATACCCAAAATAGTAGCTGGTGTCTTCTCTTGTTTGTCTTGCTCCTTCTGTCAGAAGGAGACTTTGATCAGTATGGGAGTGCAGGAGAAAATTTCCTCTGTTGTACTTCGGGCTGACAACTTTCTGTTTCCTCGGCCAGAACCTCCATGCTTCCATTTAAGGGGGTTAGCAGACAGTTCAACCACTAGTCCTCCTTTCATTAACTGATTTATTCTTGGGATCAGGATGTGGAAAAACTGCCCTCTGCAGTACTTTGGGAAGGAAATTTTCTTTCTCCTCGGCCAGACCCTCAATGCTTCCATTTAAGGGGGTAGTTGATTGTTCTGTTTCCTATGGTGATAGACTGGTCGTAGTATGCTAATGCTTTTCTTCTCCTTGTGACACTCCTTTGATTAATTGGCTTAACGCCCAACTTATGTTGCCACACGTTGATCTTGGATTGGACCCCATATAAGCACATGATTGCAAAAGCTGCCAAGGGCGGTTTGGGTCCACACTGCTTTGGCCCCCGCAATCCACCACCAACTTCCACATACCTCTTTAGCTATACCGTGGTTTCGATTGTGGGACTGCTCAATAATTTTATCATTTGAGCATGTTCCATCCCTGCAATGAAGCGTGGCCGTCGATATGGTCGCAATCTTTGATCTGGACAGTCTTTCTATTTTAGTGCCCCGCTAAATCTTATCCGCCCGCCAACTCTAGAATTATTTTAACCATGATTAGAGATGGCACTAATTTTAGTGCTCGATAGCTTTTGATGCTGAACAATAATACTTCTCAGAGGGCAATTTCCGAAGTAAATCATGACCGTTAGATCTGGAAGGACGTGTGACAAAGATTTATGCACTCTGTGAGAAAGTACTCCGGAGGAAAACGAGAGGGGAAACCTCAAAACTCCCGAATCCCAAACTCCCAAAGTAAATCATGACCATCCGATCTAGAAGGACGCATGACACTTGATCTGTAACTCCAGGCAAAGGTACTACAAAGGAAAATGAGAGGGGAAGCCCCAAAACTCCCGAATCCTGAACTCTCGAAGTAAATAGTGACCATACGATCTAGAAGGACACGTGGCGCTTGATTTGTAACTCCAAGAAAAGGTACTCTAGAGAAAAACGAGAGGGGAAAACCCAAAACACCTTAATCTTGAACTCCCGAAGTAAATCATGACCGTCCGATTTGGAAGGATGTGTAGCACTTGATCTGTAACTATGGGAAAAGGTACTCTGGAGGAAAATGAGAGGGGAAACCCCGAAACTCCCGAAGCCCGAAATCCTGAAGTAAATCATGACCTTCCTATTTGGAGGGACACGTGGTGATTGATATGTAACTCTGGGAAAAGGTCACTCTGGGGATTCTTTCTGATCACTAAAACTCGCGCAACTTTGAAATTTCGAATGCATGAGAGTTGCTAATCTGAACTGTATACAGGATCTCCACCATTGAAACATGAACCTGTTTGTTTTCTTGTGTTTTAATCCTGAAATGGACTGCTCTGAATGCTGCGCTTTGAGCTCATGGTTGTTACCTATGCATACCAAGGAATTGGATGACCTGTTGTGAGCTCAATCAATGGAAAATAGGATGATCAGTAATTTGAACCAAAATCACGATATGTGTTTATCCTTCGAGAAAAACAGAAAAACTTTGAGTTGAGAATCAGTCAAGCAAGACACTAAGGAAAACCAGGTCATTGAACAAAAAGGGAAATCAACTTTACCAACCAGAAGGGGAAAAATTCTAGGAATGGCATGTGGAGAAGAGAGAGATGGGTCAAGGGTGTAGACTCAACTATATGTGACCCTTAACAACTTCATGTGATAACAACGTCAACATCTAATTTGCCATGTTGTATATGTCCACTGATTTTTTGTCTTTGTTAGAGGGATAGTGGGCAAAAAAATATGTCTTACTTGAATCTGATACCCTATCACAAATTATTCTTGCATGTAAAATGTAAGGAGCGAAAGTTGCAGATGCCGCAATAGAGTAGATTTTATTTAAATGGAAGTACTGGACAGGGAAAAAAAACCTTATCATGCATTTTTAATTATGGATCAAAGAGAATATTAAATAATTGTAGAAAGAGGTTCAAATCATCTATCAATAGATGTACAGACAAACGTGTCAATTAAAAAAAAATACAAAATTCAATAAAACAATATTAAACATTGAAAAACACCATAAATTTGCACTCAACATGTTAGCCAATATTTATCCACTAAAATTACTTAAACTTTTTTAAAGATTACAAAAATTCAATAAAACAATGTTAAACATTGTAAAACACCATAAATTTGTAAAATGTGGGACCTTTAAAGAAGTCCCTCAAATGAAAGTAAAATAGATATAACAAAAAATGGAAGATGTTTTTAAATTTTCTTGTAAAAAGAGAATTCCTGTGAATGGACCACGAGATGCAGACATTCGTATAGGTAAAGTAAATAAATAGAACTTTCTCACATCCATCATAGGAGGGATAATGATATCTGATCACATAAAAATTAAAAGAAAATGATCAGCATGCAGAAAAGAACTTTGACACTGTGATACATGGGAAGCAAAAAAAAAAATATTGATACAACCTCAAATATTTTATATTCAGATAAACCGAGTTACAAAATACATTCGAGACTATTTCCCAAAATAAATCTATTGGAATTTAAAAAATATATATAGTTCAGTACATATTCTCTGAAATTTAAATGCATTTTTCATAATCATTGGGATTGGGGCTCTTGTGGACCATAAATAAAATATGTACAAGAATCAAGCTTGTAGAAATAAGAAAATGGGTGATGGAAGACAAGAAGACCTGGCAAGAAGAAAGAGAAAATTGTCAATCCTCGGTTAAACCTTTCTATTTAAAGAGGTAGAGTAACTAGATGATGACATTGACAAAGACAAAAGAATGTGATCAGTATGAAATTACTATGATGGTATCTTTTCCTTGTCATTTCTTGTTGATTTCCTTTTATGGATTTCCTCTGTGGTTATCGGAACCGTGTCAAGCATCCTTTTCCCTTCATTGGTAATCTTGTCGAAAACCTTTTTGAACCACTCCTCGATGTAGCTCCTCATGGGAGCCACACTGATTTCATGCCGGATTTTTATATTGAAGAATTCACTTTCTAATTCCCTTAGATCAATAGAGATGTTTCACATTGTTTGTTCAATATCTTGGTTTTTAATCGAATAATCAACTAGCCAGTTTTTCATGTCATCTTCACCATATTCAATAATGCGATAGAAATTTTCAAATGACAATCCTTTATAGATCTCAACTTGTTCATCAAATTCTTTCTTGGTTAAAAACAATGAGTTGAATATCAATTTCGGGTCTTGGACTTCATTGGTGCTTCTAGCTAGATCTATCTCAGTTAGCTTCTTGAATAGTTTGTCTCTTCTAGATATGGCCTGGCTACATGATTCAACAATACCATTCAAGTTTTTACCTTTTCTTTCCAACATGCGTTTAGTTGGTTTATTCGATCTTGGGAAGGGAGATCCTCCTCTCTTCTTGTCAAATACATCATGCTAGTAACTTTAACACCAAATGGTACAACTACATCAAGGTAGAAACCTTGCTCATTTTTCAAATCTTCTTGCAGATACTCATGAACAACATACGTTCTTGTTCCAAAAGAGACCATACTCTTTGACATCTCCCAAGATTCTGTTATTAATTCCATTATTCTCTTTATATTCTTTTCCACCTAGCCTAGAGTTGATGTGGGAAGGCTTGCTGATCCTTTTAACTTTTCCGCAGGTTTGGTAGGCCCGATCATTGCTAAAGGAATAACCAACATTGGAAGGGGCATTAGGGCTCCCTCTAGTTCTTTGATTCGCTCCTTTAACCTGACATTCTCCGCTTCAAGGTCTTCAATAGAGTTATCTAGAGAATCTCCAGTTGCTTGGTGTATTTGGGATATCTGGGAAGGCCACATGTTCCGTAGGTTAATCTTTGAATGATATTTCCCCTTCTTATTATTTACATCTCTCTTTTCAATAAGCAATTTTTTGGATTCGCTGTCAAAACCAATGCTTTGAAATGTAAAAGACTCTTCTTCGTCGAAGGTATCGGTCCCAATTATTTCCATCTGAGGGTTCTAGGGAGTAGTGTTCTCTAGTTGGTTTTCATCGGGGAACATTTTTTAAATGTCAATTTTTAGTTCCATATCTTCGAGGGAGAGATCATGGATATCACTTTCTCCCCTCGGTCCCTCCTCTTCTTGCACAATTTTTTTTCGTTTTTTACTTGCGATAAGTTTATGAGAACTTTGAAATTTTTTAGAGGGAGGGTTACTATACTCTCCTCTTCCTAAAGAACTGTGTGTGAATTTATTACTTGGGTAGGTCGTTGAAGTGTTGCTCCGAGATGTTGTAGTATTGGGTGTGGCACTCAGGGATTGGGCACTTTTCTCACCCGTACCTTTTCGTTTTTGTTTGTATGACTCATTGGTGTTGAGTATTGTCTCCAGGTCGTCGGTGTTATGAGAAGGTCTTCCTAAGGAGTTATCTTCATCTTCATTTAGGATAGTTTTAATGAAAGAACTACTGAAACCGACAACCAATAGATGTTCTACAAAAATACCATTAGGGTCGAACCCTTTTACTTTTTCAWCATATTTCAAATTGAGGTTGTGGAAGTGGCCCACAAATTCATCAATCTTGTTCATATTCCTGAGTATGAAACCCTTGACTTTCCAAGGCAGAGGCATGAATTACTTTTTTCTCTTTTCATGGAAAAAATGCAACCAATAGGTGTACTTCCTTGCTATCTCAACAAGTAACAATGTATCAGATATGTGACATGGAAGGAAGGAAGGATTTTCTTTGGATCCAAAAATATTTATAACATCATAGTTCTCCATTTGTTCTAGTGTGCCCTTCCTATCCAATAAATTTCTCTCCTGGTCAGACATCCGGGGAAAATCCTTTCCAAATATCAACCCTTTAAAAATTGAGACAAAATCATTAAAGACTTCATAAAAATGTTGGGAGGCCTTTTGTCTCCATAATGTCTAGTACCAGAAGGTTACTGTGTCAAATTTGCAGTTTACCTTCTTATACAAAGATAATATGGGGAATGGACAACAATGGTCTCTTACGAAAATTAAATAAGATGACATAAATAATTTCTTTTTCCTTTTGTATTGCACTAATTGGGAAGAGATTTCAATGGAAATCAACTTGCCCCAATCGAAGATGGCTTGTTCCTTCACCATAAAATATAAAATATACAGAATCATCCGAGATATGTTGGTTGTACTTTCTTGTTCCGTTATCCTCGTGAAAATCCATGATATTTCTCTTAAAGGGTCTTTGAATGCACTAACCTGTAATATGGTGATGTCCCGGGGAACGATCGTTGGGTCCTCTAAGAACTATAGTAAGAGGTCCAATCCATTATCCCTCTTCTTTAAGAACTCCCTGCAATCCTTGCCCTTGAAAGTAAGTGTTGGCTCGGGAATTCTTAACATGTTTCGAAATACTTGAGGCAATGGGGAGACTAGGGAATGGTCCAGCAATTGGATAATCCGTTGGTTCGGAATATCATTTTCGATGCACCAGGTGACCAACTCCTTACAGTCAAAAACTTTGGGGACACACGCTGCTTGCGCAATTCCAAATGTCTAGATAACTTCCTTTTGGGTAGAAGGGGATGGGTAGTAGTAATAAGCTCTAGACCACTGAAAAATTTGGTCCTCACGCCTGAAAATATTCAACGTATCTCCACAGAAATGTTATCGAGCTGCATCCATAAGGTGATGAGAACAATCCTTTGCTCCTGATAGTATTTAAAATTATTTTTGGAGGATGATAATACAATCTCCCATAAATCTTGGTTTAATGCGTTTTAATGGGAGATATCTTCAACCTTTTCTCTTATTAATGACAATCTTTTTGAATATGTGTGGTGAGTTTTCACAAATGAAATCATGATTAATATGCATTGGGAAGGGTGCAAAGGTGGTAGGGATGGATGAGAGAGAAAAATGCTTTGAAAATTTTGTGAACCTGGGAGCCCAGGAACCCACAAATCTATGACAACAGGACGTGAAGAGTCGAATAAGTGTGGAAAGGTGGGGAATAATGCCTTAAAAATAAAAATAAAAATAAAAAATTCCTAGTTCAAGATGCACAAAAAAAATAAATTCAGATCCCATAATATTGAGCTTTGCCAATTCGATAATAGGGAGGTTGAGTTGGTAGATCGAACTATCAATGAGTTCAGGCGACTGGGGTGCATCTCGGGTGCTTGTGAGAAAAACTGATGCTTTGATGAAGATTTGTTTGTATTACAACATGTGACAGTAATTGTGTTCTGATAGTATTTAAAATGAACACTCGAGGATGATAACATAATCTCCCGTAAATTTTGGTTTAATGCATTTTAATGGGATATGTCCTCGAGATTTTCGCTTATTAATGCCAATCTATTCGAACTTGTGTGTGAGTTGTCACTAATAAAAGTGTAATTAATGTGCATTGGGAAGTGTGCAAAGGTGGCAGGGATGGACAGGAGCGATAAATTATTTCAAAATTTTGTGAACCCGAGATTTCGTGAATCTGTGACAACATGAGGTGAATAATCGACTAAGTATGGAAAGGAGGGGTGGTCAGAAGGATTCAGACAGATTCATTGTAGGTAGAGTGAATCTTGCGAGTTCGAGGAGTCTGGGGTCGAATTGTAGATCATGAAATTTTTGGGTGCAAGATGTATATCATGGAACAAGGGGCATGAGAGTTCGATAGCGCCAACCAGGGAACCTGCGACCATAAACATTAACTATGGGAAAAACATTCTCATCTATGGAATATACTTGGAGCTCGACAAACAGAGGTTCAAGTTTAAAGAGAATTTGTTTATATTTATTTCAACACTATTCATATTATTTTATTTTAATAGTATTTTTGTGGCCCAAATGTAAACCATGTTCCAAGTTGAAGGGTGTTTTCATCTCGCAAATTTTGCTCAAACGCATAAGCAATAGAGAAAATACATGAGTTAACATTTTCATATGCAAGCATATTCTCAAATATGACAAGATGTAATATATGCACAATATTAAAGATGAACATAATGTCAACACCTTTGTAGATGACAATGGGCTAGCACAATATTGCATTCTTATTGTGATGATGCTTTAAAAAAACTAAAATAACCAACATTTTTTTCCAATTCAAGATCAACACAAAATAATCATCACATCACATAATATTCTCCCATTAATGTGTTTTAATGAGAGATGTCCTCGAGATTTCCGCTTAATAATGCCAATATTTTCAAACCTGTGTGGTGAGTTGTCACTAGTAAAATCATAATTAATGTGCATAATTGGGAAGGTGCAAAGGTGGCAGGGATGGAGGGGAGAGAAAACTGTTTTGAAACTTTTGTGAACCCGACAGTCCGTGAACTCGTGAAACTTTGAAGAATTGATTAAGTATGGAAAGGCGGGGCAGTTAGAGGGACTCATCCTAGGTAGAGTGAGGCTTGCAAGTTCGAGGAGTCTGGGGTCGAATTGTAGATCATGAAAGTTTTGGGTGCAAGATGTATATCACAGAACAAGGGGCATGCGAGTTTGATAGTGCCAACCTGAGAACTCACGGTCATAAAGTTGGCTAAGTATAGAAAGGAACAAAGGTCAGTCGGACTCGTGATGTGAGGATATAGATGGAGATGAGGATTTGTTAGTCCGCCACCTCGGGAACCCGCGATCATAGAAATGTGACTAAGTATAGAACCAGAAAGGGATAATAGAGGGGAAGAATAAAAGGGAAAAACAGGTAAGTATAGAAGAGGGAAAATAAAGGGAGAAAATAATTTTATCCCTCACACAAAAACACTTAGTCTAATAGTTATCAAGTGATAGAAACACATTAACTATGGGAAAAACATTCTCATCTATGAAATATATTTGGAGCTCGACAAATTTTCGCTCAAGTTTAAAGAGATGTTGTTTATATTTATTTCAATATTATTCATATTATTTTATTTTAATAGTATTTTTGGTGGTCCAAATGTAAGCCATGTTCCAATTTGAAGGGTGTTTTCGTCTGGAAAAAAATTCTCAAACCCATAAGCAATAGACAAATATATGACTTGACATTCTTATATGTAAACATATTCTCAAATATGACAAGCTTTAATATATGTACAATTTGGATAAAGTATGCATATTAGAGTTTTGTAACCATGTGTTACAGGTATGAAATAACTGAGAGGGGGGGGGGTGAATCAGTTATTGTAAATTATCAACCATCTCTCTCAATTTTAACTTCGAATCATTAATCTTAGTGGCAGTAAGTCCTTACTGTGAAAACCAGTGTTGTAAACATAA
>ML782004.1:288805-317149 GCA_009831015.1 Picea engelmannii | reverse complement strand
TTTTTCAGCGTCTGTGTTTTCATTTGTGTTGCAGCATGTTTCAGCATCTGTTCTTCATAAACAATCGATTGCCATCAATGACAACCTTGATCATCTGCGCCTTGATCATCTGCGTCATCTCTGTTGTAGCCATATTTTCAACACCATGCCTCTTAGTCTGTGGACCTTGAACTATTTTGGACGTTTCACTTGTACTTGTCGATAGTTCTTGTGAACTAAAAAACATGTGTTGTAAACGACATAAACTTATTTACCATGGCATAATAGAATAAATAATTGAGGATATTTGTTTCCTAAACATAGAAAGAGCATAATCTATGGATCTTTACCTTTGGCCTTGTTGTTGTGTTCATGTTTGCGATGATTGGCTACTCATGCCCATGTCACTTGTCAAAAATTTCCTGATACAAACATGTGTACATTGAACATCACAACAAACAAATATGCATATGCATTGTATATTGTTCATAATTGATATGGATGTACATTAGGTACATGCATTGTATTTGATTTGGTACTACTGTTGGCATACCTTTTGGAAGATTGTACTCCAGCTTCCTCAGCTATGGCACATAAGGCTTCAACCTTTTTTTCAATTAGTGTGTTCTTTTTTCAATGTAGCAATGCAGAGAATACAATGGACATGAAGGAAAGTTGCTACGTAGGAACACATGTAAAAAAGATGGAATACAATTTTATTTATTTCAAGGTAGCAGCACAAAAAATACAATTGACATGAAGATAAGTTAATATATAGGAATATATGTAGTATCTAAGAAAAAAAAAAAAAGAGAGCTGCAAATCAGTAGAATAAATATAGACAGAATAAATGAAAAACAATTGGATATGGAATACGGGTAGAAGTATGCACCTTTTTATGTCTTCTTCTACATTTGTGGTTAAGAGTTCTTTGTCTTGTTCAATTTTCCTATTTGTTTCAATGAAGGAAAGTACAAAACACAATGAACATGAATGTAAGTTGGTATGTAAGGAAAAAACAAGGAATATGTACATATAGTAAATAAACTAGAACCAAAGGAATGGAGTAACAGATAGTGTTAGAAGCAAGTACTGTTTTTTTTTTTCTTAATCCATGTTTGTGTCTATATAATTTTTTTTTTTGTCCAAAATCAATTACAAACTAGGAAAAACTAAGAAGTTGGATATTATAGATGAATAATTTGGTTTTTTGCAACAAGCTAGCCATATATGCTTTGAGACATAGAAATATGATTTTGTAATAACATGTTTGATGCATATTTCATAATTCAAGTACAATACTAATTATATCGTGATTAGACCAGTATGTGTCTAAGATAAAGAGGTTGTATTGTGAAATGGGCACATTTGACCATACATGGTTAATAAGTGCATTTTGTACATGGTTTATCTTATCCAAAAGAAAGAGGAAACTGTTTTCAATTCTTTTGTTCTGGCATTATTTTGTAGCATCTCAATATTGAAGTCTCCTAGAATGATAATGGTTTCATTCAGATGTAAATTCTCTAATGCATTTGAAAGAACATTTAGTATGTTGGAGAATGTTGCATGAAGAGCAATATAGAGATTCAATATTGCAATTTTTGATTCCCGGAAAATTACTTTTTCCAGCACCATCTCAACATTGTTTTCTTCGAAATGCATATGCTCCAAAATTGTTACATGTTTTTTCACTAATATCATCACCCCATGTGTAATGTAACTTGATATGCAATTGTGATTTGGAAATTTCTTGTTTTGTATGCATAATGCCATTTATGTTTCCTGCAAACACAAAATATCAGATTGCATTGTGTCATAGTCATTGATTATATCATCCATATGTGCATGTAGGTTGCACGTGTTAAGTGAGAGAATTGATACATATGAGTTTGTTTGTATGGATTGGTAATCATATTGTAGATTCCATTTTTCACTAATCCTAAGGCGTTGCATCTTAATATCAACTTTATGTTTGACTTTGAAGTTATATTTTGTAAGAGTGCTTAGAAAATACAAGGAGTCTATAATTATGACACAGGACAACATTGTGTATACAAGTCCATGTATTCGAATTCAAGTAGGGTCGAACGCAAAACTATCAAGTGTTAGCCCTTGTGATCTATGGAATGTACATGCACATCCAAGTTTAATTGGAAACTATTTCAAATCTTTAGTCGACCTGTATTTTCCGATGTCGATATTGGTTTTGATATTTGTAAGATAGGTGTCCAATCATGTGCAATGTTTGAATTATATAGATAAGCTAACTTGTTTGCTTGTCAGTGGCCAATATGCAACTCATGGAACTTAATCCAGAGGAAATCGAATTGTTATGTTTTGGTATAAGCTTTGAATATTCCATCTGTACCATTCACTAAGCCATCATGTGAATCATAGTTGCAGGCATATATTTCAACTAGCATGTCTAATTTCAGGAAAAGTTGCAAAGGCAAAGTGGTTGTATGTTGATGACATGGTACATTTCCATGGCTGTCTTCTTCGAGATCAATCGAATTGATGATGATATCATTGCCATACATGAGCAATAGCATGTACCTGTTATGCATTGAAACATCCCTATTCATGTAGAACATGTAAGGGAAGGTTGGGTCTGTTGGTGCAGGTCGCATGCACTTTGAATTGATATATGTTAAGTCATCATATGTTTTGTTGTTTGTTCACATTCTATTCAGAATTGCAATAAATGTTTCATTTGTCTGGCACATTGTAGTATGTAATTCAAAGCATTTTATATTGTATTTCCATAAGTCATGCGTCATTGTTTTCATATTGACTGTAGGTTGTTCAAATATCAAAGAATCTTGGATGGGTTGCACCTGGTAAACATCCCCACAAAATATCATGTCAATGTCCCCAAAGTATTTCGTGTGCACATGTTTTATGTTTCTCAATCGGTTTTCAATGGAATATAAGAAGCGACTTCCAATCAAAGATGCCTCATCTATGAAGACAAGTTGTAGTTCGTCATAAAGCTTAGACAAGGTATCTGACAGTTCCTTGCTAAGTGGAAGAAAATGTGAATTGTTAAAAGACATTAAAAATTCAGAGTGGATTGTTGTTCCACATGCATTATATGAAAATTTTCCCGTGTATGCAACTATTAGCCCCTTTGGTTTCATAGGGTTAGTCGAATTGTTTGAATCACAGATTTATATAAGAATTTTGAATAGTGTTTTTTCTATGAATGTCTTGTTCCTGGCCCGCCTGTAAGGAGAAAGTGCACATGAGTGCATGTTTAAGCATTTTTTAATTGCAATGTCCTTTAGAATTGCATGTTGTTCTCGATTCAACAGTCATCCGACTTTGTAATATTCGTTATTTTCAATAAAGAAAGGATGTTTTGTGACTTTAAAGCCAAGATTGATACGCTTTTCAATGGCGGTTGCTCGAGGACAAGGAAAATCTACTTGCAATTCATAGGACTCACATAGAGTTCTAGTTCTTTTATGATTTGTCAATGTCTCATCAACATTGTCAGGGTTTTCTAGTTCATGAATTGCACTTTCTAAATCACCCCATGTTGGATTAACATTGTATGCAAATCTAGATTCATTGGTTTGTACTGTAGTCTCATAAGAAATATATGCAACTTCCCATGTAGGGAAGTTATGTTTTAATGTGTTTTCATTTTGATCAAATGGAACGTACAACAATAGTTTTTCTCTACAATATTTTCATAGTCACCATGTTTGTTGTATTTGACAAAGCGTATTACATTTGGCTTTTTTCTTTTTGATATGGGTGCACCCGTTTTTTTGTAATGCGATACAAACTCTGCTAAGAATATATGCTTAACAGGAGATGGACGTTGGAGGTAATAATCAATAATAGAGAAACATATCACGTCCTCTAAATTATCAGGATCATGTTCTAGCAAATATGGTGGTTTAAGCACAAATGTGTGTTTCTCAAGTGGAGATGTGTTTATGAAGACACATTTCCTTGAACTATAGTTCAGAGGAAGGGAAAATGCAATGTGGACTTCTTGTTGAACATACATTTGTTCAAGATTAAGTAATTGATTTCCAAGTGTATGTATCATTTACATAGCATCAATATGACTTTTTTCATGTTCTTTGCGTATTCTTCTGAATGCACTTGTCATAGATTTGTCAACCTTGGTCATGTATGAGGTACAATATGATGTTGTAGCATATGCATTGAGGTCATATTGTGCATCTGTATTTGCATTCCACATAACTGGAATTTCCTTGGAGAAACTGTTGTTCCAAATGTGTGAAATTTTTCATTTAAGGAAAATTGTTGGTTGTTTAAGTGTACATTGTATGGCTTGGATGTACTCATCTTCTGATAGATTTAGCTTTGCCAAGAAGTCTTCGAAGCTCATTAAGTCATCAAAGTCTCGTTCTTCTAGAAATGTGAACAAATATTTATATTTCTTAATGAGAACACCATCCTCTAAACTAATTGGCTCTATGATTCTTGTTGTTCTCATTGGTGACACGGGGAAGTTGTATCCGCAATGTGAATCTTTTCATTTTTTTATAGCTTCTTGTTTGATAATGTCTATGAACTTTGGCAAGTTTTGGATCCGAATGATCTGTGTTGCATGTTATGTATTTGTACAGAAACTGCTCAATATGTGAGTTGTTGTCATTTCCATAGACTGGTGCACCCTCTATCCATAACAGTGTGTGGTCATGCTCACTCCCTCTATTCTAGAATTTAGTCACAAAATAGTAGTCTGATATTTTTCCGAAGAATGTTTCATCATGACATATCAATTTCCTCAAAGAATTTATTCTATGTATATAGTAACGAGTACATGTCACTGGGTATTTTCTTATGAGGTAGTCAATGTCATCATTTTCCAATGTATCAGTTTGTTTTTTCCTGTTCCTGTTCCTAAAAAATGCAGACACCATAGCTACCAACGAATCCCAGTGATGCTCTGCACTTGTAAATGTGATGAAAAAAGTTTGGGGTCCCAATTGTCAGATCATTGCAAAAATTGTTTTTCTTGTTTGGTTGCAAGTAGTCAGGAGAGATGCAAATGTTTTTGAAATCTATGTATCCAATATCATATTTTAGGATTTTTTCTAGGTTTTCTTTGTACTTGACATCTTTGGCAAGTAAATTTCTTCCTTGTAGCTTGCCTTTTCTTATTCACACCCACATGTAAGAGATTACTTGCTCAATGATTATGCACATTGTTTTGAAAAACAAATTTTTTATGTGATAGGAGAAGTCACCACTTGAATGTAGCAGCTACATTGAACTATTTTTGGTAGCTAAATCATTCCGTGATGTCACTGGGATGTGGATCTCCATAGAACATTGTTGGGAAGTTCATTTCCTCAGAAAATTTGTTCTTGAATATTCCAAGTGGACGTTTCCTTTCAGAAGGTGCAATCTCAAAAATCTTGTCTTGCAAGTCACGAATGCATTGTGAGTCAGTGAATCCATGTATCAATGTTTCAACATGTCTTTCATTCTATGATTAATCACTTGTATCAAATTCACTAGTAGTGTCAAATTTTTGTGCAAAGATGTCAGTTCCTTCTTCAAGAACATTCTTCCAGTTATCATTTATACAAATGTTCTTTGCTTTGTATAGGGCCCTGGAACACAATTATTTTAATGCTTTCATGTCAACATGCACATGCAATTTACCTGCTTGGTATGCAATCTTGTATTGAAAACATCTTTTGAGAGCTACAAAAATTGTCATTGTATCGCTAATGAATTGTGGCAGGGCCTTTTGCATAACATCTAGTTCAACATGCACATTAATAATTGATCCTGTTAAGCCCATTTTGGGTCGTTTATAACCCCATGGTCTGATTTTTGCAAATGAAATTCACAGAGACACAAGTTTCTCTTCAAGTTATGTAAGTGTAGTTACATCTGGTAGTGGTGTGTTACATCTTATTTGGTCAGGCGTTGCAAAGTGTGGCATTTTTCCATTTTCAAGTGATCGTTTGCATGGAAGACAAATATTTCCACTGGAAAATGTTCTATCGTTTAGTGTCAAATCGAGGTATTCGTTTTGCAAGTCAGGGGTGAAAGACTTAGTGTTTTTTGCGAAATTCAATTGCTCGCAAATTGCACATGCAATGGAAGGAGTGTCTTTAATTTGTTTCATATAGATATTTTTTTCATCTCTCTTCCCTACACAAGCATGCATAGTAAGTGTTTTCTAGTTTTCACTGCTAGAAGTGCATGGTGTTGTCTCTAGGCCATGATATGTGATTTTTTCCACTCGTTCAGTATCATGACCATTGTGGAATATGTAGTTGCACCTATTTCTCTCATGTATCTAGTTTTTCAACATGTGGTAGGTTAACTTATGGTTGCCACTAGAAACTAGTTTCACTTGTTGACAAGCCATGTTGAAGGTGGAATCAACATTTTTTATGAGCATTTCCTCTTCACCATCTTGATGGTGAAAACAATGTTTTTCTTTGTCATTAGATATGTGATGTTTGCGTTCAACAGAAAGTGCGAAAATGCGTCATTGTGTTGTGCACGAACAATTTTTTTTAGGTTGTGATATGTGAATTTTTGTTTCTTGGTTGAGCTCCCTTTCACCTCATGATGACTGGTTGTACAACCCAGAGGTCTAGAAGGAAGTGTACCAATGCATTTTTTTCTCTCACTTATGACCTTTTTCAAGTTGGGATAAGTTAGTCTACGTTTTTTGTTTAAGCTTTGTATGACCTAATGACAATTGGGATGAGTTTCATTCTCATTAGATAACATGGGATGCTTATGCAGATTCGATGCAGTTTGGGTGGCATGGACAGTGGATATTGAACTGGAAGTATTGATTGTCAAAGGTTGATAATGGATGTGTGGCGTATCTATTTCAATGATATGATGCCAATTGTTTGATCGTAGTTTGAATCAATATAGTAGGAATGGACAATACCATCTGAAAGAGTTGACCAGACCTGGATATTTGCTCTAAATATGATAGATATTCATTGTAAATAGAATGTGCTACCCTCTACATTTACTTTCTCATATGGCATTGCCATGTTTACAAGGTATTGTTGCCAACTTCCAATTATCGACATACTTTCTAGGAGATATGGTAAAAGGTGTTGATGCAAGTAGTTAAACACCTATTGACTGTCACCTATAATTGCATTGCAAAAGGATTTCACAGTGTAAAGGCGCAATGAGTGCACATCGAATTATGTTTCTATTGCATTGAACATACTATCTCCACAACTAGATGTAATAGTTGTCGCTATGTGCAATCCATGGGAGTGTATATGATGCATAATTTGTTTCCAATGCAATTGAAGGTCTTTGCAGATGAGGGACAAGTAAATATCAGGTCCTCCAAGATTGCATATGGATAATTTTCTATAGAGTAGTGGTTCATAATGACCACTCACAGGATTGACATCATGGAACAAGATGCAATATGGATCCCTAGATGTAGTTTTGTTGAATAGTAGATATCTTGTTTTTCTTGTCAATGACCAAATTCCAATTGATATATTCAACCACTTGGACAACCACAGTATACAAAATTTATCTCCCCAAAGTCCCCTCTCATGTGCAGTGAGATTTGCAGATGAAAAAAACCGTATCTTTGAAAAATATGTACCGACATCATGTATTCCATGCAATTGGCAAAGACAATTAGATGCTAATTCATATTGATACGACTCTAATGCCTAAACGTCGCCATTTTTTAAGCAGGCCAAGAAATGATCTATCAATGGATTGCATAACTTGTTCGAGGAATAACGAAAATGAAATAAAACTTGAAATGCATCGAAGAGGCAATGTCCCACAGTATACGAGAATGCATCTAATCTAAAAAGGCCATTTCTATGCAATACATGGTCGATGTTGTCATGTACAATGGAGTCTGTATCTATTTCATAGCAGTCAACATCTATTACTTGCTTCATCTTTTAAGTTGTAATTTTCAAGATGTTTCTTAGCTATATCTAGATAATATGAAAATAGGAAAAAAAAGAAAAATGAAAACTATAAGTTCAGAACTGCATACCAATTTCGCTATGTATCCTTCAACCTTCTTTGTATCAAATTCAATGCCCCGTGGTTGCTATAACATATGAAAAATAAACAAATTTATAGTGAGCACTGAACCATATATAAGAGATAATGCAAATCAAATAACACTATAAATTTTCTCAACATAAAGAACGAGTATTTAAGACATCATTTTTTAACTTATTCTAGGTGTGCATATTACAAGCATTTCAGTAGCCATTGTATATAGCTTTACATTCCTATTCACCATTTATTTTCATCCCCACTCTTCACAAATCAACACCAAACAGATCTGAAACGACTTGTTTATGTCTTCCACTCAGAAAACCCATATAGATGGTCTGTCGGATAAACAAAACCAAAAGAACTAGGCATTACATACTTTTACCATAGGAACGTAACCAACACATAACACAACTTCCTAAGGTTTAAACTATATTACAAGACGAAGAAGATATTCTAAGATGTTTCAATTATCTTACAACATGAAGAAGATATTATAAATGTGGGTACTGGGAAACTCACTCTGATACATATCAGTCAACTTCCCATTCAGATTAAAAATAATCATTTTCACAGGACGAGGTCCAGATTTGAAAATGGTGATGGAAGATGCTTTGCAAGACCCAAATCCCATCATAAAACCAACAACTATATGTGGTTTTTGAATCAAAGAATAAAATCATGCCCTGTCATAACCTGCAAAGAAGGGATGGCAAAGTCCTCATAGATGCTTGCTTCACAATGAAAACTATGAATTCGTTTTGCAAACCCCTTTGCATTTCCATTTTCCAAAGAGATATGGTATGATGTCCAGGACATGAAAGTGGGAATATGTGATTGGAAGGGAACAACCTGAAAAAAATGCAGCAAACGTATGGTTTTCAAGAACATAAATATGAGGAGAACATCTTATTTCCTTTTTTATATGTCACTATGGCTACGACATAGGTGCGTTCTGTGTCCAACATTGACATTCAAAGGCGACAAGCTTTCTTGTTCAAGAACAAGAACAAGACAAGAACAAACTTATGTTTCTCTGGTTGCAATAGTCACATATAAAGATGTTCTACAAGAGGATTTTCACTCAGGCATTCCTAGTATTGAAAATTCTTACTTGCAAACTGCAAATAGTAAACAACAAAGAACAAATAGGAATGAAACCATGGCACTGAAACTTACCGGTGAAAGGGGAACGATATAAGCATAGTTCTAATTGTGGATGCAGAATCCCAACCCTAGAAATTGCAACAACAGGTCCAACTGCGGCTGCAGGAAACCAACCTTCCAAAGTTGAAGAAAACAAGGGCTCAGGATTCCAACCCTACAAAGTGCAAGAACATGTTGAATTGTGGGTGCAGGACTTCAACCTTGCAAAGTTGAAGCAAACAAGAGAAAGTAGCAAACAAAAAACCAGTGAAAAATCACCAAGAGGTCCAACTGCAGATGCAGGACCTCAACTTTGCAAAGTTGAATCAAACAACAATAAGCAGCATCCAGTGAACCAACGAGCAAGCAAGAACCAGTGAACCAGTAACACCAGTGAAGAACAATATTGCCCAAATTCACTGTAAACAAGATTGTATCAAAAAATTGGAGGAAAATGTATTGTAACATGCATGTTAAGTAAACATTTAAGGGTGTGAGGCTTGTTAGGTAAACATTTAAGGTTGTCAGAACCGTTCAAGGGCCTCATACTATGTAAACATTTAAGAAAGAATGCAGTGTGGCCGACATGTTTACGTACGTAACAATAATAAAAATGTCTCTTTAAGTACTTAATACTAATAATAATAATAACAATAGTTCGAACAATAGAGACTATGCAAAAAAATTATAGTCAAAGGACTAACTAATATGAAGTCAACTAATAAAAAAATGACTCTCAATGCTCAAAACTTTTGATATCTAAACATTTAAATAAAAATAATAAAAATTATAAAAGACCATAGATGATAAAAAACTTTGGATATGTTAACATATAAAACATTGGGAATAGCGAAGCTGGCAATAAGACTCCAAATCTATTATCCAATGAGATCATGACATACAAGGTTTTTTTTACTATATAAAAAGTAATGTTTTTAGTTCTCTAGTTCGAACAATAGAGATTATGCAAAAAAAATTAGTCAAAGGACAAACTAATATGAAGTCAACGAATTCTCGATCGCTATAGTCCCTCTACGCCTTCGGAAGGGACTAGAAAAACACTAGAAAGATAAATTGTAGATTAATAATGAATGTAAATAAAAAATACATTAAAACTAACATTACATAATTTGGTAATAAAGTGCAAATTAATCATTTAAAACTTGTAATGCCCTCACCCATTTCTACATTAAAAAAACACTAAATGTATTTTTTAGATTAATAATAAATGTAAATAAAAAATACATGCAAACTAACATTAAAAATAATAATACCATCTACAAAATACAAAACACATGTCTAAATTTTATAAACCCTAAAAAATTTATTTCCCAATTATCCTTTAACTTTATTTTTCATGTTTATTTCTTAAGACACTTACCTCTTAAAAAGGTTGTGAGGACAGGCCGATTGAAGCAATCGATGATAGGCATATGCATCCTGTCCTCTTAGCTAGTGTTGGCATCGGTGGCAGGTCTAGAATTTCAAAAACAATTTGCCCGTCAAGTAAAAATTTGATGAAAGGTATTTGATTTTAATGCCTTTCATTTTACATTTTTAAGCATATTCATAAATGTCAATGTTTGTTATTTAAATTTGTTATGTACTTTATATATTTAAAATTTACATCCTCCATGCAGGTCCATAAATCATGAATTACACATAAACATGTTGCAGTGGCGAAATAGAATCACTTAGTGAATTTAATACAAAAGATTACATTAATTTTGGTGCTTTTATTGCCTCTAGTTTTCTATAGGTAGCTGACAATTTATCACCTCAACATCCGTAACAACAACAAACGAACAGAACAAACACAACATAAATTAGCAACAAACGAACAGAACAAATGCAACAAAAATTTGGAGGGATATTTAACGTTATATCAGAGAGACTCAACCGGAAATAAATGAGAACAACTACATATAGAAAAAGGGAAAACCATTGTAGAAATGCCATCATCAAAACCCTATAGTTGCAGGAGAAGAGAATTTAATGAGCTCTCACTTGACCAACACATAGCACCACCATACTAATTCCAAAAGACCAATTTATTTAAGTATTACGTATAAAATCCTACGTTCGAGCTTAAATAGTACAACGAAAAACCTATTATTCTACCATAGAGTGAAAAGGGATCTACAGAAGTTAGAAAGCACCAGATATGCAGATTTAATAACATTTGACGCGACGACCTTTGACTAAGATCTTCTGGAGAGCCTGGACACCAATAGCGAACCCAAATCCATGTCTTTCTCCGAATCTCCGAACCAATTAAGAGATTTAAAAAACCTAGACTTTTCAAATCATGCACCGAGCTAGATCAGACATCCGCTTGTAAAAGCCCTCTTAAGCACAACCATCCCGTTCTCGGCTCCTCCCAGTGGCTAAAACCCTCTTTTCCTCGATCACTACGAATATAGCTACAACAAGATTAATTTATTGCCTTTAATTATACACACCTACTTCCATGGTTTCACCGACTTCCTTGCAGGCTGCAAGCACATATACGGTATAACTTATAACCCAACTTGCAAGTATGTATACAGTATAAGTTATAACCCAGTTACCCATCTTCCATGTCGTGACTCCTAGGCCCTACTACCTAGCCCTATGTTATACGGTATACCCACTAGAGTTTTTGACGGGCATTGGAGGAGGTCACACGTCAAACTGACAGGTAGATAATTTTAATGCCAGTCAGTCATGATGTTTGAATTTTATAACCAGGTAGCAAATACGGGTTGAGGGGAAAAAAACGGGCTGTAGCCCATCAAATTCCAGGCCTGGTTGGTGGGGATCATGACAGAATGAGATATCGAGCAAGAGATGATAACGACGGAGTTGGAGCAGAGACCGCGTGTCCTATTGAGTGTGATGGTTGTACAACATGGAGCAGAGATGAAATGATAGAAAAGGGATTAATTTATGAATTGGTATAGAGTACAATGCTTTTGACTGCTACATGGAGATATATATTATTTTTGAAAAATTATATTTGTAAATTAGTTTTATAGGTGGGACAAATACATTTCAAATTCCAAAAACATTTTTCAAACTATAACCACTAATCAAAATTCAAAAAAATTAATATTAAATTTTAAAAGTATAATTTTATTCCTTGAAAGAGGCAAAAGTGTGTGTACGAGATTGAGAAAGTACTTAGTTGTTGAAAGCCCGCTTTTCCATGACTACCATTGCAAATTACAAAATCACACTCAAAACAAGGTGTACAAATACTATTGTCATAATATGAGTGCTATATATACAAGTAAATACCACCACTTTTGTGGTTACTATCGACCCTCTGTTGATATCTGATATCTGTTCAAAAAAGTCCAACCAAAGTAGTGTTGTTGAACCATAATCTTTATATACAAAATGTTGTGCAAAAAAAAAAAAAAAAAGTATCCCTGAAGAGGCCAAAATAGTGAGATGTAGCGCTTGGTCAAAACTTATTTCAAGAGGATTTTTATCTATCAAAACGTCTTTAGTCCTGCAAGTGTCCTTGATCATCTATAAAGGGCATGTGATAAAAGGCATTTGTTTCTTCCCCTTTTGTTTTAGTGATGTGCCATTGTTCCTGTGAGAGTTGCAATCCCTATTTGGACAATGAATCTGCTACCAATTTCTTGTTCCTGTATACATGGGATATAAACATAGTGTCAAAAGTGTCCAACAATCTAAATATTTCCTCCAGAATAGAGCAAAGAAAAATACTGTGACAGGTTTGATGTTTTATTGTTCAATTAATAACATTCACAGAGTCCCCCAAAATTTGAATTTGTTGTATTCATTTTTCTCTGGTGAAAATAAGTAGTAGCTTTAGTGCCATGAGTTCAACGTAGTTGTTTTTCCCCCTTCCCAATCCCATTTTTAGATGAAAATTGTGGTTGTTTGATAAGTGTAGAGATGCTCCTCCTCCACAAATAGAGTTCTGAGAGGCTCCATCAAAAAATTCCCAAGGTTTTGATGAGTCTATAACCTCTTGTTTCCTTACCCTTATTGTTGGTTCATCTTTGGACATGGGGAAATGGGAAAGGATTGAAATACTTTGTTCTACTATTACCTCTAGAATTGAAGATTTTTCTTTGAAAATTCATGCGTTCTTTGCTAGCCAGATTCTCCAACTTAAAAGGAGAAGGAGAGATTTAATCTCCTTATTTCTTGGGTCACATGTCCAGTTCTTCCAAGACATCTCTAGAGAATCTCCAATCCATATGCAATTTTGTCTGAGACTATTGGATGTTTTTTACCATACTTTCATGGTGAAAGGATATGTGATGAGAATATGGAAGGTCGATTCATTTGCATTTTTATAAAGATTGCATATCCCCATACCTTCTATCTGACGCTTAATTAGAACTTCCCAAGTTGGAATTCGATTGTTCAAGGCTGACCATATAAATATTTTGCATTTTTAAGGGAATTTCATCTTCCAAAGGCCCTTCCACCACCATTTGAGATTTTTTTGTAAGGGGTCTATATTCAGATCTATGTAACCTGCTTTTGGAGTATAAAAGCCTATGGGATTTTCCTTCCATACTAATTCATCTTCCCTGTTTGTGAGTCTGATGTGTCTTCTTCTAAGTGCTATAATGTAGTTTCTCATTAGATCTGCATGAATCCCATTTAATCCAAGGAAAGTATCATTTTTACATCCTTGATTCCATAAATTTGTTGAAAGAGGATCAAAATGTAAGAGAGGAAGAAGATACCTTGCCTGTGAAGCTGATCAATTTGGTCTTCTAGAAGAATATGAGAGTTCCCACACCCCAGCCAAGGATCAACTCCAATACGAAGATGATTTCCTTTACCCACCCTCCATGCTAGACTATCCTCAACCACTGAGAAAGAGGAGATCACCTCTTTCCAAATAATCAAGCCATTTGTTGCAGATTTGTTTGGGTTTCTGATCCAATCTTCAATTGAGGCCGGGGAAATATGTTTTTGTGATACTAAAAGAGACCATAGGCTGGATGATGAAATGAGTCTCCAATAGGCTTTTGCTACAAGGGCCTTAGAGAACAAGAATATGTTTTTGAGCCCCCAACCTCCCAACGCTTTAGGCATTGCTATATTTTCCCATTTAGCCCATGGTTGAGTATACTTATATCCTATCCCAAACCAAATGAAACATGCACAAATCCTTCTAATTTTTTCTAGCACTCCTTTTGGGATCCATTCTAGCAACATCCAATAAACTGGAATGGCTTCCAAAATGGATTTGGTCAGAGTGAGCCTACCTGCTCTAGATAACCATCTAAAGCTCCATCCATTTAATCTTTTCTCTAATTTAGTTATCAGGAATTTCTGATCTTCTTTCCTGTAACTGTTCGATTTTAACTGAAAACCCAAATATTTTAATCCTTCTGAGATATCCTGAAGAGTGAAGGGAAAAAATCTCCGATATACTTCCATTTCCTCTTCATCTGTTTCATAGGTAGATATGGTTGATTTATGTTCATTTATTATAATCCCCGTGGCCAGTCACAACAACGATAGAATGTCATCCAACATTTTTGCATATCTAATGCTCCAATTATAAAAAATAAGAACATCATCCACAAATAAGAGATGAATGATCCTCATCTGAGGTGCAACTAGTATTCCTTGAAAATTCCTTACCCTGGCTGCTGAATCTATAGCTTTACTTAGTCCTTCGACCACTAGAAGGAAGAGTAGTGGGGACAAAGGACAACCTTGTTGTAGACTCCTTTCTGATATGAAAAATGGGGAGGATGCCCCATTGATAAGAACTACAAATGAGACCGAGGAAATGTAGGCCATCACCCATTTTATAAATGGAACTTGAAATCCGAGGTGGGTAAGAAGAAGACAAATGTATGCCCAATTTAATCTATCATAGGATTTTGAAAGATCAATATTTAGGATTGCTCCTTTTGATCTTGTAGTCTGTAGACTATGTAGGCCTTCTGGAGCTACCCCTATTGCCTCATGTATCTTTTTCCCTTCTAAAAACCCAAACCGTTCCTTGGAAATGGCCTCCGATAGAAAAGGATTTAGTCAACGAGCTATGATTTTGGCAATAATTTTGTAGATACAATTACACAATGAGATTGTCCTGAAGTCATCAAAAGTTTGCAGATCATTTACCTTAGGATTAAGGGTGATAAAAGTAGTATTTAAGGGTCCATGGATTCTACCATTGATACAGGATTCCTCAATAAATTTTAAAAGATATGTTCCAATCAAATAAAAAAAAAAACAAAAGAATTATATTGTCCATCCATCTAGGCTAGGGATTTTGTCCTTTTGAAAGCTTTGAAGAGTTTCTTTAACCTCCTCTTCTGTGACTTCGGCAAGTAAATCTTGATTCCCTTGTTCATTCGCAAATCTTGGGATATTTATAGCCACCTTTATGATTTCTGCGGTATTTACATCCATGTCCGCTTTGAATAAAGACTGAAAGTGGTTTTTGCCCATATTTGCTAGACCTTAAAATGGAGTAATGCATCCGCCCTCCTAGTCCTTTAAACTCCATATGGTGTTTTCAACTTTCCTTCCTTTTTCATATGCTTGAATTTTTTTTGTATTTTCATCTTCGTTTTCTAAGCATATAGATCTGGTTTTTAGCCTCCATGTTTTCTCTTGTTCCTCCAGTAGTAATCTATGCCTGACTTCCAGGATTTTCAAATTTTCACGGTCTGAATCTGTCATGAATCTTGCCTCCGAATCTTCTTGTATGTGCCTCGGTCGTTCCTCAGTGATTTGGATCTCATGTTCCTCTGCTTTTTGTTTTTCTTTTTCCCAAGGGATAGCCATCTTTTTTAATCTTTTGATATTTGACACAAATTGAATACCTGTCAGAGTGCTTTCTGTATCCCTTATGTTAATCCAATTTGACTTGACCAACTGTTGAAAACTTTCATCTTTCAAACAAGAGGAGTTGAATTTGAAGGGGGTGACCGAATTTTGAGGGCCACCTTCCATTTCAAACCAAACTGGTGAATGATCTAATTCACCTCCACTACCAATCCATTGTCTAAATTGTAAAGGAAGCAACGCTAAAGGTTTAGAGATCAAAAAATGATCCAACCTTTTTGCAATACGAGCCTCCCCTACCCTCATATTCCTTCAAGTGGGTAACAATTTTAAGGGGGATATATCAAAAAGTCCATTAGAGACTAGGAGATGGTTGAATAAACCTGCTTGGTTGTCTAGGAGGACCGAGGGGCCCCAACTTTCAACTTCCCCCAAGGAGAAGTTTAGATTTCCCCCCATAATTAGTAGGCCATTCTTCAAAAGATATTTACCAAGCAAGTTTACCCAAAATGTGATATGTTCTATATGAGGCCCATATAAATTTACTATTATGAGCTCCTTCTTAATCCCTTCCACCAGAAAATATCCCCCTAAGGTTTAGTCGAAATCCCAAGAATTTAAAAGTTTGGTGGTTCGATCTCTCCATCCAATGAGTAAACCCCCTGATCTACCTCTGACACCCAAACCCACAAATAACCAGCCTGGTAAGAGGGCATAAAGAATCTTAGTATCCATCTCTTCGTCTACTAGAGTTTCTTGTAAAAGAACAAAATCTGGTTGGTTTTCCAAAACCAACCTATTTAGTGCGTATTTTTTAGGGGAACTCACCAAACCCCTACAAATGAAGGTAAGGAGTTTCATGTGGGTACCCCTACTGGGGTTTTCACTGCTCTAAGCACCCCAAAAATTGACTTTTTCTTACCGGAAGCAATGTCAACCAGTGCTTTGGATTGTTCCTTGAAGAGGTGGGAGTCTCTAGCTCGTCCCTTTTTTGGTTTCTGAATCTTTGGATTTGGACCCAATCCTCTATGATCTGAGTTGGGAATAGAGACAATTTTTTTGCAGAGTTGATAACGAATGCTTGAATCCTCAAACTCCTCGGAGTAAGAATCCTCAGGTGGTTGGGAAATTGGGGGACCAGGAAAGGAGCCCGGGTTAAAGATAGTGTTGGGTTGTGGTTGGTTAGGAAAAATTGGGGGCTTGAGGGAAGGGATTAAAGCCGAAAGGATTGTGGAGGGAAGAAACTGGGGTGAATGACCACCGTCCAAACAAGTAAAATTGAAATCTTTAAATAAACCATTTACTGAGCGAGGAATAGAAATATGCATACCCAATAGGTTATTGATCAAAGAATGAGGAAATGCCTCCAAAAAAGCTATTGATGTCGGCATGCCTCTCCCATCTAGGACTAATGCCAAAGATTCACCTTCTTTTGTAGTCGGTGCCTTTGCTTTCACTATCAATATCAATGACGCTCCTGGATCACTTGAAGTAGCACCCCCTATGGACGACCCCGAAGAGGGAGTGTTGGTGCCCAAAGAGGCCAGAATCCCTTCGTCCACTTTGTTTTTTGACATTGATCGAGTATTTCTGCACTCCTTAATAGTGTATTTACAATCCTTTACAATGTGTCCATACTCATGACACCTCCTGCAACGGAAAGGTACTCCTTTATAATATAGGATTTGGACTCTAGTCCTTCCCAAGTATGTCAAATTAAGAAATTACTTTAGCCCTTATTTGATGTTTAATAACACTAGAATCCTTGCTACTGACATCTCCCCAGAATCTATGAAACCGATATCTGCAACTAGAAATTCCCCTAAATGATTCCCAATATATTGAAAGGATTTCTCATTCCACAGATGAGGAGGAAGTCCTGGCAGCCTTACCCAGATGGGTATGGAGTCCAATATTTCTCTTGTGGCATCAAAGGTAGGGTTTCAAATCTTCAAAAGGATCGGAGAAGATTTGATGAACCAACCTTTTTTAAGAACCATTGAAGCCAGAGATTTTTCTGAAAAGACAAGCATGAACCAACCTTTGGACAAGCGACTAATTTTGGGAGGAGGGTTGTAGATCGCATCCGAATTTGCTACACCCAAGATTTTAGCATCTTCTCACTAAATTGATGACCATAGGATTTCTTGAATAGGGTTTTGTTTTTCATTTATACCACCCCTGAGAGGGTTAGATCATCACCGAGAGTAAAATCAAGATTTGTCTTGGAAGATCTAACACACTTATTCTGTTTCCTATGCCTTAACTCAGAAACTCCCATGTGACCTCGGAACTGAGGTAACTGTGTGTTGTTCATAGGCTCCCCACCAAATATGGTGACCCATTCACTAGAATTTGAAGGTCGTAAATTTGTTGTAATAAACTCCTCCACTAATGCTGCTGACAGCTCCGAGAGATACACTTGCTCCTCATAAGGGTATAACAGGTCCAACACCGCACCTTGATCCAGAGAACCCAATTTGCAATACCTAATGCAATAGAAGTTGATCCATTGCCTGGAAAAGTCAACTGGAAGAGCCCTTGTTCTCTCGGAGGGGAAGGAGAGAACGTCGACACCGTAGGGTCCGGGAAAGACCAGGATAGGTTTTTCATAGCCGAAGCAAGAGAAAAACTGCACTAGATGGGAGAAAAAGGGCCTTCAAAACACTGTGAATACGAGCCACACCAGTGCGTAAAGCCAGGGAGGGAAGATGTGGGACTAGTTTCCGCCAGAGCTACCCCTATACCTACAGATCTGTCGAGCTAGGAGAAAGCTTATGAATCATGCCCTTCGCAAAACCTGGAGACCCCTGAGAGCTGAGAAAAGAAATCCCACTATGAAACTGATGGTATTTCCCCCTCCAATTGTACTGGTAATGGATGAATGGGACTACCAATTGTCTCCATCCAGGGAAACAATTCACCTGGGTCGGGCGAATACTCTACGACGTCATCGTAGTTGGCCATCGTGGGGGGTCTGTGCCTCTGTAGGAGTGAACACTGGTAGCTTCACACCTCCTGACCGTGTCGAAAACCCTCTACCGAATCCTACAGTCTAAACTACGCAAGAAACCCGATGGTTTGCTCTCCTTAGTCTGAGTCCCTTAACCCTGGGCCAAACAAAGGGTCCATATGACCGCAGGGTAAATCTACACTTTGAAGCGGGCCGCAGGTCTTCCATCGGATCCAATTCCTTTAAAAAGTAATTTTTAATATTTAAAAATACTAATTTGATAAAACATATATACTAGCATAGATTCATTTTAACCTCAGATCTATTAAGGGTCAAGAAGGATCAAATATCTCGAGGTGTAAACCTTTAACCTTTTTTCAAGTTTTACACTCTAAAAATGTTTTAACTTCTAGAAATTTGATCCATGTGAACCTTTGATAGATCTGGGATTAAGAAAAATTTATGCTAGTTTAATACATTATTATTAAATTATTATAAATATTAATATATTTTATAATATATTACTACCTCCATAATCACTAAATTAACAAATTCAAATCAACCTATATTTTTTGATATATTAAAATATTTTATAATGTATTGATATTATTAAATATATTAAAATTATATATATATATATATATTTAATATGTTTTGTTTTATAGAATATTTTCTTAAAATTTAGGGAAAAATTAAAACAACTAATTGAAAATCTTTCAATAATAAAAATACGTCTCTTAAATAATTAAGATAACTTATTTAAGATAATTTATCGAGACAAATATAATAAATACTAAAAGAATAACTACATATAACAACACAAACAATCAATCACATGGTAATATGTTGTATTGTTTTGACCACTTTACCACAACACATCTTATCAATTATTAAGTATGCGTATTCTCATAAAATTTTACAAGGTCAGCATCAGTGAATTTAAAAGGTCCACGCCAATCATTTTGAAAGATATGGACCTTTTGTACCAATATCATCTTTGCTTTAGAATTCCACCCAAAAGTTAATTTTACAAGGCCTTTCACTCCTCAAATAACCAATATCATTCCATTTATAAATATATTTAATAGCCAACAATCCTATATAGACATAATTGTTTTATGTTATATTCGAATTTTCACTAGCTTGGTTTGCACAAATTTGATTTTGATTTTTAGTTGGAAAAGCTCAAACAATCCGTGGTTGATGTTGGGATTAAGATAATGCAACAAAGATCAAAGCTTAGTAAACCTTAGCTTTAGTGTGGAAAACCAATCTTGCCTAAAACCATGTCATTATTATTTTGTATGAGAACATCTAATTTAGCTTTAGTGTGGAAAACCAATCTTGCCTAAAACCATGTCATTATTATTTTGTATGAGAACATCTAATTTGTTAAGATGCAACAATAATGTATATCAATTAGGGTTTTAGTTAGTTATTTTTGCAGTTAAATGCAACTTTTTTACAATATCTATTTCCCTTAGCTGCACAAGTAAGAAGTTTTTTTTGTTGGCTACTATCAACTATTGGATGAAAAAGCTTTGATTTTATAATGCAACAATATATTTGGAAAAATTGAATTCTCTTTTTTGAAAAAAATGTTACTTCTTTGATCCTTCTACACTTTCAAGAAAAGAAAAATGTTACTTTGATCCTTTTACACTTTCAAGAAAAAATCATCATTCCTTCTACACTTTCAAGAAAAAATCATCATTCTAAGGAAGTCAGTAGACATAGGTTATGGCACAATGGATATTGTCCCAAGTTTGTTGGCATATTCCCCAAGTTAGGCTCTAGTTTCATATATGGATCACATGAGTTCTAGACGTCTAATCTCAATTTTGAGGATTATGAACGAAACATCAATGAAACATTATGCAAAATCTCAATTCTGAGGATTATGAACGAAAAATCAATGAAACATTATGCAAAAGAATTCGACAAGCAACTTGTAGCTAAAATTATTACATTGGGAAGCATGATACAATGGATTTTCTAAGCATTGCTTTGAACATCTTCCTAGTAGCATAAATTTCATTGGAACCGTATGTAAAACCCAAAAACGCAACAAAAATAGTTCATTTGAACAAACATGTGAGCGAAATTATGCACACACGATATGTAGTTTCTAACATGTCCTTTCCATGAAATGCAACAAATAATCATGAGGCATCTGATGCCATCCCTTTCATTTGAATGAGTAAAATATCCTCTTTGTTTTCAATACATCACCGCATTTTCCTTTTCTAGTTACTCACATGAAATGCTTGGAATGTTTAGGAATTCATGTGATTGTCATTTTAGATATCTCTTCCTATGGACCATTAAAGTATTCTTTAGCTTTTTTATATTTTTTGAGTTCATGGAAGGATTTGTTTTTATATTTTTTTGAGTTCATGGAAGGATTTGTCTCATAGGGAGTTGCGAAGGATTTTGTAATAAAAGATGTCGTTACTCAATTGAGAGCCCATGCAAGTCCCATGTCTACATTTTGCTTTGACCATAGTGGTATCCTTATGGTAAATACATCAGTTCAGGGTAATAAGTTTAATGTATTTCAAATTATGTCTTCTAAAGAAAAATATTCCCCAAGTTGTACTAGCTATGATTGAAAAACATTATAAGTGCATCTTTACAAGCTCTATCTCGAGCGAACAAATGTAGTGAATTGTTGTTTTTTAAATATATTATTCTTTCTTTTGATTGTTTTACATTGTTTATGAGTAAGTAATTACCATTTGTAATTTTACAATTGTGAAAAAACTATACAAGACATTATCTTTGGTAATTCTAGGGAATGGATTGCGATTAGCTTGTCTAGGGAACATGCTCTTTATTCACCATTTCCCCTTTGGTGGGTTGTGTGTCAAGATTAGAATTAGTTATTGTATTGCATTGATGGTGAATTCTAATATCAACGAGGGAGGATTAATGACCTCTTTCATCACCACCACCACCTATCTCCTCGACTACTGACAACAAGGTTAAGAACAATAGTGGTGGATGGCTTAATGGGGTCAATGATTTTGTAGCTACTATTGCAGGTAAGACAAATCCCCCTTCAAGTGATATTGTTTTAGTTTTCCATAATGGAAATTGTGATAAGAAAAAGCAACCCCTTTGAATATTTATGCCAACCCCAATGATTTAGCCAAGACTTGGCATATTTATGCCAACCCTACTTTAGCTACAAGTGGTTTTGACTAGAGTTTGAAGAAATCTTACGAAAACTCTTGTATTCCATGTTGTTTATCTTGTTCTTGGTGGGGAAAGAACTTGCTTCTACGAGGAGGATATGATAGAGTGTATTGACTTTAATTTAGAGATTATAAGTTATAAAACACTTTTGGATTTTCTCTATCTTTCTCTGTGATCCTCTAGAGATGTTGTAGGACCGAACTTCACAAACATACAAAATAATAGGAGTGAAGAGAGTCTCAAAGAGAAGTTTATTCTTATCTCATAGAAAAAGGTCAACTGATGAACAAATATTTTCAAGTCCATAATAAGCTTCCTCCCCTCCATTTAACATTGTCTCAATTCTATAGTTTCGGTTAAACTTGTGATGAAGACTGATTATGAGATAGTTGTATGAATTCACTTCCTCCAAGTTGTTGTTGTCATACACAAAATTAGAATAAGTGAGATTTTGTATTTTATTATCATAACCTATATTTTGTTAGTGTTAACAATCATAAGTCCGTACTAGAGTACAAATCCTTGAGAATTTTCAGTTGCTTGTCGATATCATAGGGACTCCTCCACCATAATAAAAATGTCATCAATGTAAAGAACAATAAGGAGAAGAAAGACGTGTTCTTATAACAGAAATATCATAAAAATATTAGAAGTATATTTTGATATATGCAATACCCCTAGTTGTATCCCCAATTGTATATGTATGTGCACATATGATATTTTAGGGTAGTGAACTAGTATTTTTTATGCCAAAGTGCCTATGTGATATTTTTCCAAAGAGCCTAGCAATGTAATAACATTGAATATCAATAGTAAAATGCATCACTGGATACAACTGGATAAGGACAGAGTCGTAGGGGGGGTATGATTCCATAAGAGAGGGAGCTAAATGGGATAAGATAAAATAATAATATTTTCTTAACCCATCTTGGAATTAGTTGGGAAAGTTATTTCGTGAGATTATTGTGGAAGCCATGTGGTGCATTGTTGCATGCAATTATATAAAACATGTTCTTGGTTGTTGGGGGGTTCCTCATGGACTCCTCATTCATTCCTCTATCATTCTAGCTCAATCTTGTTCTTGATTTTGGGAATGTGAATGAAATGTTGGAGATAGAGAGCCATTGCTAGTTGGGTGTAAGAGTCTATTGGTTTTTCCAACAAGAAAAGAGTGCATGTGTGCATGAGAATGATAAAAGTTGAGAAGGAATTGTCCACAAATGAGATTCCATGGAGTTTTCAACATTGATATTTTTTGGTCAGTAATCATGGAGCCCTTGAAAGAAGTGGAACAACCCAAGGAGTTGCATTGAAGAGAGGTGGTTTCCTTTCTTTGGGTTGTGTAGGCTTAGGGAGAAAGATAAATAGCAAATTGGGATTATTATGAGTGAAAAAGAGAGAAGAGATTGTGACAACTTGATAGATGGACTATTTTGATACTTAGTGTCAACCTAGGCACCCATCCTTGTGGATTAATATCCTCAACATGGGGGTGACTTGTTGTTGATAGAGCTAGAACAATAGTGTCTATGGTTGGGTGGAACATCCAACATTTGGAGTGAGTCGATGTGTTCTTTTAATAAAGATAAGTGTTCTCTATACTTTGTATTATATTTTCCATTGTGTATTTACTATATAATGTGCATAATGTTCTTATTGTTGCAATAAGTTGTGTTTCACATGTGCCTATGATTATTTAACATTGTAATGATAATTGCATCAGTGGTTTGTGATGCTGCATGCATCACTTTTTATTAAATAATGGTATTAAGAATTTTAATAAGTTCAAGAATGTGAATTCTTGAGGGTACCCAACATGGGGGTACATTACAATTGGTACTAGAGCCAAGTTTCAGTGCTCGATCCATATGAAGAAACACAAAAAATTAATGGATTAATATTTAGTATAGGTCGTTCCAATGGTCACCTTGGTGGCCAAAGAAATTTTCTTGAAGTTGGGCATTTTTTAGAATTTTGGAAAAATTAGGGTTTTCCATATAGTGATGTTAGTGAAGACATGGAGGGTGATATCATTAGTGACATGGTGATATCGTGGCAGAGATAAAACTACAGAAATACTATTTATACGTAATTACGTGAGCCACCCATACTAGTTATCATTGAATGCTATTCATGGTGGTAGGGCACGGTGGTGGGCTCAAGGGTATGTGGCATAGAGCTGGTGGGCRCGAGTGACGTGGGTGGCCATGCCACATAAGCGATTTGTGGGACTTTGGATTTTTTTTTGCGGAATGTTACCCAAAGTCTCGCAACCAATCAAAGGCTGACACATGACATCAGGATAGTAAGAGATTATGAGACTTTGGGAATGATTTAACTCTCATGTGACTCAAACCACTGCAAAGGATTATGACCTTTGATCTCTACACGATCTCCATCATATGATCAAGAACATGGAAAGTTTGTATTATTAAACTAGGGCACATCTTAGTGACCTGTAAAGGATCCCCACTATATATTTGTATCAAGGATGGGGAAGATGCATGTCAAGGAAAAAGGTGTAGGATGGATCCTATGATAATGTGAATTAATGAGATGGTGCCATGTAGAAATCAAGCACAAGTGGGGCCCACAATAAAGAAAATAAAAAGGAAAAGGGAGATGAAGGAAGATACAGGAGAGAGAGAGAGAGAGAGAGAGAGAGAGAGAGAGAGAGAGAGAGAGAGAGAGAGAGAGAAGGATATGAACTAGAGGATGATGGGGAAAGGCCAGGTGGATAGAGGGGTGAAATGGAATTTCTTCAAAGTTCCATGTCAACTCGAGGTGCCACATCAATGGATTGCCACATCAACAAATGGTACCACATGTTTAAAAAAAATGAAGTTTGGAGACAAATATTTATTTTGGCCATAACGGGAGAATAATAACCTAGATTCAATTGAAATTTAATTGGTATGTCTGTAGTAAGAAGGGATAAACAAGTTCTAGTGATGACCATTGACCAATTCAACCTTAATTTTCTAGAAGTAATAAATTAATGATTTTTTAAGAACATGGTGGTACTATTTGAAAAATCCTTTGTTTCTATTGAGATTTTTAAAGTGTGATAGGAAAGAAGACATTAAAATAACTAGTGGATAATTTGTCTAGATTCCAAGGGGTTTGGAATGGGGTTGCTGAAATAGGCCAAAATCCACTATTTCAGCGCATTTTGGGGGGATTTTTGAGATTTTTAGAGGAAAACGAGCCCCTTATCACAAAATTAGAATAATAAAAATAATAATCAACATTTTACTTTGTAATTGATCCAAACAACTTTATCTTAGTAAACGTTTTCTAAAACTGCTCAGTTTGGGAGATAGCCAGTTCATGTAAAAATTAAAAGTCTAGGAAAAAGTGCAAAGCTAACATTTCCATATTGTTGTAGATTTTGACCAGAGCACCAGACCAACAACATGAGTGTTGTTTTAGACTCACCATAATTAGTGTTATCAATTCATCGTACATTAATTCTCTTGGTTCTTGATATATTTTTATCTGTAGGTGGCAGAAGACAACCTCTAAGTCATATTGCACCAATGAAGGAAGTGCAAAAATTGGGCAAACTTGGCAAATCCAAAGGTCCATAATATTTCATGTCATAACTTTGAATAAGGCATGACTATATTCATTGGAAAGGTAATTAGTAGGTAAACATGATATGATGTTAAAAATTTCCATAAATGTATTTGGTTGATTAAGAAAGTGTAGGAAAAAGGATCTCTGAGCTAGAGTGAGCACTAAAACTATCAAATGAGGAAGACTTCCAAAGAGTTTTTATTTTAGGGAATGAGTCCCAAATAAAAAAGGTGTATATCATAAATGGATATAGAGTGGTAAGGTATATATATTTCAATATGGTGCCTATGAAATGATGTCGAAGAATAGTTGGGGGTCTAAAAGTATGGCAAGAAAAAAAGAGGGTGAGTACTTACCCATGAGGTGTTGTTGTTAGTGAATATGAACACTCTAACAAAGGGTTTTATGTCATGGAATGTTAGAAAACGGATTAAATACCATGGATAAATATGGTTGAGGAATATTGCAGATTTAATTCCAAGATCAATTACAAAGAGTAAAGAGATCTAAAAAGCTAGTGTATTGATAAATAAGGAGAGAATGCATACATGCATTAATTGTAATTGGTAACTACAATTAAGATTTCAATAGAAGAGATAGGGAAGAACCTGATTACTATATTTGGATATAACATGAGAAAATGGATAATTACATGTATGATGAGTCACAAGAACTCATAAGTATTAGATATAAACATTTATGCTACAAGAGAATGTTAAGCAAGAGCATAGAAGATGCTTTCATAAAAAATGAGTTGTGAAGATTATGACTAGTGTTGTTGGTTATTATGTACAACCAAGCCACATTTAAAAATAAGATTCATGGAGTTATCTAGTAGGTGAAGAGTGAAAACATGATGCATAGGAAGGTGAGTCATCTCTGAGGGTAAGTGTATAAATTCATGGGAAGAGTTACAAGCCATAACTAGCAACATTTGCTTAAGAGTATATGTAGCAAGAAATCTACTTGTGATATCCGAGTGCTTAGTGGAAACATGGTGCAAGTGTAAGAAATTCATTCAATGGAGTAATAAAAGATTCAATCACTCTAAAGGGTACCAATGGATAAATAAGGTAGTGTATTGCATACATATTGGTTATATATGGATGCAATCAAACTTCAAAGAGATGTAGCCCATAAATTGCAGTAGATTCTAGAATGGAACAAAGTCTAAGGATAGCTAGAGATAGTGGAAAAAGGTTCCATATTATAGTTGTTAATCCAATTGGAATATATAATTGTAGCACTTAGGAATTTATGACAAAAATGAATGATAATTGTTGATGCATGTATATGGTACTGAGTGTATTCCTAATGTAGAATGGGATGAAAAATAAAGATGAATGCAAGTAGGGTAGTGATTTTAGAAGGAAAACCTTAAGAAGGCATAAGAAAAAGGGAGCATGTTTATGCTTGAAATTGACATTGTTTGCAAAGAGATTAAGTTTGTGAAAAAACCATATGAAATTGGAAAGACATCAATTGCAATGCTATGAAACGATGGAAGGCCCACTTGAATTTACAACTGGGTGCAAAACAATGTATTCTACATGAAGCTGAAAAGGGAATAAAATGCAGTACTATAATGTGTTGAAATGTGGATTAATGAAGTCAAGGATAATGACAAATTAGCTAAATAAGAAGATATTGGTTAATAATATTGCAATAGAAATATTAATATGGAATTATATAAACTATAGCATGGTATATACTAGAAAGTTTAGGTAAGGTAAAGATGGGCAAGATTGACCCAAAAAATAAAGCAAATATTGCATAATTCAATGTTGATAAGACATATTGGATGGAAATATAAAGGGGCCAAGTAGGACTTGGATGGAAAGTTTTCAGAAAATGGAGAATGTAGTATACCTAGGGAGGTAATATGGGGTACCTAGGGAGGTACCCAATGGGAATGTAGTTATATGTTATTAGTGGAAGTCAATTAATATATGGGAATGTGGTCATTCAATGTAAGGTGGACTAGGTCCACTATATTAATAAATGCCCACTATGGTAGTTGGATGTAATAAATGTGAGAAGGCTCTCTAGAAGGTTCCTAGGAGATAGAGAGAGCTATATAAAGAAGTCTAGGCAATGTAATGAAACATAGTGAAGAATATTGTGATTGTACAAACAAGGATTGTTTGAGGAGTTTTATCCTTCCATAAGGATTAATATATGGTGTTACCCTACCTCAAGGGTTTTCTCTATTTCTTGTGTTCATGTTATGGTGAATGGTTTATGGTTTATTCTTGGTATTATTGAAGTATATTTGCAGATCTGGTATATGAACTTAACAATTGGTATCAGAGCACTTTCCTTGGCCAAAGAAGGGAATATTTGTTTTCTCTTTTTGCAGAATTTTTTTTTAGGGAAGAAAAAGAGGGCGGCGCACTTCAGGTTCAGATCTAAGATTTTAAGAGTTGAATTTGGAAAAAAAAAATTGGGTATTTGAATTCCTCTCGGAAAAATACCCAATTTCAAAAAAAAAATCATCCGAAACGGAGTTCGGGAAGTAAAGTTATGAGCATTTCAAATTCAACAATTTTTCAGGGTTTTTCCGGAAAAAGCCGCAATTTTTTGTCGTAACTTATTGTTCTATTTTTGGGGGTTTTTCATAGCAAGATGTATTTTACAGGGAAATGTGATGGCCCTAGTATTGAATCATTCATTAAAGA